>JAKWJA010002489.1:50816424-51075506 GCA_027704765.1 Solanum habrochaites | reverse complement strand
AATACCCACATCTGTCTGTTCTGCTAACGCGAATCTATTCAGCATTAGATGTCATCAGTGGGTTAATTGTATTTCATTCGTACAACACCCGAGAGAAAAACAAGGTGAAAAGAATTACCTGAATCTTTAAACAGATGTGGGTATCATTCTTGCATATCCACAGCCTCCTTCTCCCCAATGGATTCTTCAACTGGTCGATTCTGCCATGGCCCCTTATGGATGCATCTCCCGCGACCTCAACTTGCGAACTTCTCTATCAAAATGGCAAAAGGCTCCTCCTCATAGACGTTCTCTCAATCAGAACGGAATCCCAACGAAATGACACTACTAAAAAATTTGACTTACTCAACGCTTTATTAGCAACGGTTTACCATCGTATCAATAGCTAACCTATTCCAAACGGTTAGAACCGTGGCCCAAATATCCCGTAATCTTAATAGAACAATTCTTAAAATCACTGTTGCATAATCCCGATACCGTCCCTATAGAGAAGGTATAGCACAAAGTTTTTAAAAAACGTTGCTATAGACAACTCTAATGGCAACGGTTTTTTAGAAAATAATTCTGATTTTTTAAGCCTAAATCTTTTTCCCTCCTAAAAAAATGATTTGGCCTCCAATTAATAGTCGCTCCTAAAAAATTCATTCTTATTTATTTAACTTTTAGAAATTAGTGACAGAATGAAATTGTTAGAAACCCTTATTTTTTCAGAAATTTCATCAAGAAAATGTGAGAGAGATTTTTGTGGTGAAGCTCATGGGAACGGAATTTCTGAAGATTTGGTGAGAAAAACAAATTTTGTGGTGAAGCTAGTGGTTGGTGAGCTCGTTGGTGAAGCTGTGTGGAGCTGTTGGCGTGAAGCTCGTTGGTGAAGAGCTTCGTGTGAATGTTTGTTTGGGAAGCTCGTAGGTAAGTTGTTGCTGAGCTCCTTTGTTGAGCTCGATTGTGAAGCCGTGTTGCTGAGCGCGTCGTTGGAAAACACCATCATCGGTTTTTCTTTTTGGTGGTGTTTTTGAGGTTCGACTACGCATTCTCTGAAAGGTAATAATGGTTAAGGTGGTTCTATGCTAGTTCATGATTTCTAAGTCCCCATTGAATTATTTTGAAACATGTTAAGAATAATATATGGGTTCGTCTTAAACCTAATGGTTAGTTTGCTCCAATAAGTTTAGTGGTATAAACTTCCCCTGTTTATTCTGTGATATTAAGATAGTCCAAAATCTAGTGGCTCTCCATGTTTGTGGATCTGTAAGTATTTCTTTCTGCATATTTTTTTTTTCCAGCCAACCATGCTGAATTCTTCCTTAATATTCCCCTTTGATGTGAATGTGTACCAAAAATTACTCCCCAAATTCCATCCTACGGTATTGTTTATCATCACTTTTTGTTGACTGATATGGCTTAATTTGAGAGCAAAAATGAAGAAAGTAATGTTCAAATTTCGAGCATATGAGACGCAGAGTATGCTTTTCCATTTGTTTTTTCGTTTTCGTATTAATATGTTTCTACTTTCATCAACCTTCCATGGCAAATCAAAATCCTTATTCTTTACAAACAACTGATGTACATAACTTTGGGCAAAAAGGAAGAAAAAAATAACAAACCTCTGTTTCTGACTGCTAACATTGTTGAGTTTATTACGACAGATAGACTAATATAGTATAATTACTCGCCCGTTGTTCCGTTCTCTCTCTCCTGCCTCCTGTCCCTCCTCTGCGTTCTCCTCCGCTGTCACGACATGCCGCGCACTTAGGCCAGCTCCTGAGCTAGTTGTTGTCCTGAAAAGATTCTCCCACCACCAATTGTCCCAAAAAAACCAGTTGCATTTGGATTGGACAAAGATGCAACTCAATTTTGTTCATAATATCAATATTTCAGTTTTGATGTTATGAGACAACTATAAAACCGATAAACCAGATTAATGAATAGCAATATATTTGGAGTAAACTGGGTGATGCAAGTTAGTGCTACTAGACTGGTCAAGCAGTTAAAGTATGGCGGATCATTTTCACAAGACAAAGTGGACAAAACTATATAGTTTTTGGACTCCAATCTCGCTAATCAGTCTTGAAGTCTATTCCTCTCATTTTAAAAAGGGAATACAATGAATCATGGGTGAAGTCCTGTATAATTTGAAAGAATATATTGTTTATAACTCATTCATAGGAACACAGCAATGAATGAGAGAAAGTAAGAGAGACAAAGCTGCACTAATAGCTAGACCATGACAGCAAACGACATTCATAATGTAATTGCTTTTCTGTTACACCTATTTTTCCTTAAGGGGAGTCCCTGAAAGTACCTGATAATGCTCTCTAGAGAAAGTTACAACAAACAAGGGTCGGCAAAGGTTATGCTTCATTGTGTTTTTGATTTTAAGAGAGTTTAAACTTGAGTATCACCTATCGTTTTTTACTTTGAATACATTCCGGATTGCTGATATGTCTATGCTTTTGTCTTGTTCGGTGGAATGTTATCTTCCCTTATGAGGTCACTGCCAGCTCATAAAGTTTGACACTAATGCCCTATTTTATTCCTGTTAAAGTTATGATTTGGGGTGGATTTGTTGGCATTTTGCGATAGTTGTTTTATCATTCACGAAGAAACAAATTGATTTGGCTGGGTTGTATGTATTTCCTTCTGCACTTTACCCATTTCCGTTGTGTTTTAATTTTGGGAAATGGAGTGTCATAATTTTAAAAAACTTCTATAATTGTGTTAGTCTTAGGAATTTGTTGGTCATTAATAGAAATGTTTGGAACTTGAATTTGTTTTTCAAGTTTTTAACTGACGTGCACAATTCCTATTATATTGACAGTGAATGTACATTTTATTAAAAGCGACTTTTTAACATGTCTTAAGCATTCCTTCCTTCTCTTCCAAGTTTTTTCCATATAACTATGCGTGTAATGAGCTCTCATGCTATGCTTGCAATTGGTGGTGGCTTTGTCTTGTTTTTTTTCAACTTGAAATGGCCTGTGCAATAACTCCTTGCTTGATATTACTCTGCGAAGTTTCTGACCATCAAACTGGGAGAGCCTCAAACGTCTCTTTTTCATCATTCCCTAACTCCTGCTTACAGAAGTCTCTTTCCTCTTCTTCTCCACACCATTTGATTTATCTTAGCTAGACGATGAGTGGTTTGATTCAAGACAGTGTAACATAAAAGAATATAGTCCTTTTCTTTGTGCTTCAATAAAATATTGTATCCCTGTGCCACTTTATATATACATGGAGTATATAGATAGATAGTTCAAAACCAACATCTATTTCATGCCAAAATTAAACCTTGTACATATATAAATATCATTTTTTACTTATATCTTACCACCTTTTTAATTAAGTTGGTGTCCTGATCTTTAAAAGCCAAACAGACTCATCATTGTCTTATAACAAGGCAGCCAAAAAAGCAACAAATGTTACAAACGCAATGACCAATACATAATTGCATTTTGTATAATTGTCAAAGCAGAGGCCAGTTTCTTACATCCTGTTTCTGCATAAAATTTTGTTAGTAACATAAGTCATTGTGCCACTGTTTTTTTTTTTGTATGTGTGGACTTAAAAAAAGGATTTTTTTTGATAGGAGTTTTCTAAGCTAGCTAATTATCTTGACTTGTTATCTCTTATATTTTTCTCCTCTCCCTCTCTTTGGCTTTGGTTTCCTACGAATATTTTGTGATTATGTTATTTATTAGGCTTGACTGTAAACAGACCCAGGTAACACTTGAAGGATTTATGAAGTATTTCGTTTGGACCCGAGAGGCTGTTGGGTAAGAAATTGGAAAGTAATAGAATTTTCTGCTATATGGTATTTTTCGTGATTGACTAGCTAACTCCCTTGTGTTTTTTTTATAAAGAGAATATGAGTTTTATAGTTTGTTTTGAACTAATTTTTCCATGTGAATACTCTGTTATTATGTTTACAAATACATGAACTGTTTTGCTAGAATCAAACGTGTATTGATAGTTTATTTTGGGGTTGTTGTTGCAGTCTATTGCTATAATGTACTGTTATTTACTCTAATCTAGGTTGTCCTTATGCGTTTGAATGTTTTTTATTACGTGTGCCTTTGGTCATATCATTTGTATAAAGTTTATTATGGTGGAAGCTGCTAATAACTTTAACTTGTTCATATTTTTTGGTGTCTACAATTAGTGTTGTACATGTTTGTTGGTTGAATTGGATGTGAAAAAGGGTTTGAGATTTGATTAATCTAAAAGTTCGAGTGTTAATTTCTTTCTATATTATTTGTACGCAATGAATTTATTGGCTTTAATGTTTGCACATGTAATGTAGGATAAATTATTCCATGGATTTTGGAGATAAAAGTTGGATTAATCTCCGAAGATCCACCAATGACGATATTCATGGAGTTAATGAATTTTCTTGATAAAGCATTTGACGAGCTTTCCCATGCAATGAAATATGGGTCCTTTTAAGAAGGTCTTTAAATCGTAATTGGCATTGCCGAAAATGGTTAGGACATTTGCATTTTTTGCCATGGATGTTTGTTCATGTATCACCAAAATGGGTTTTTTCCTGGTGAAGGATTTTCCCCCCTCAATAATACGCCACATCCAACCGCTTAATAAAGAAACTTCTAAAATATTGTTAAGATGATCAGAGAGATGAATGAGTGAGGTAGGGGCCAACATGGAATATGCAAAGAGATTTTTTAAATTATTGGAGGAAGGGAAATAAGAGTTGTATCCATCCAGGGTGTCAAGAAGTTTTCCTAAGTTGAGTTTTAAACCATCGCGGTTATACTTTTTTAAAATGCATTCACAGTTGACTGATGTTGCCTTTTCAGATTTTTAGGACTTGATAGAGAGGCATTTCCATTTGCTCAGATACCCCCGGACTCCGTTTTACAATGCAAAAAGAAGGTCATAAAAGATTTGGGTCTTCATTATGAGAAAATACATGCTTGCACTAATGATTGCATATATTTTGGGAATGACAAATGCCAAATTAGATATTGCGCTGTGTGTGGAGCTTCAAGATTGAAGAATGTCGGAATGACTAATAATAGTGTTACGAAATCCCAGTGCAGTTTAATGTACTTTTCCTTTAAAGCCTAGACTTCAGAGGATATTCATGTGTCTGAAACATCTGTTAGCTATGAGATGGCCAGATACTAACGGACTTTAAAGATGGAAATTTAAACCATCCTGCCATATGGTGAAGCTTGGAAGTATTTTGATTCATTGCAATCCTATAACTTTTGCTAATGATGCTCGTAATGTTTTGTAGATTGGGGGGTCTTTCACAAGGATGGTTTCAATCCATTGCAGAACTATTAGCATTTCCCATAGCACATGGCCATTTCATGTTGATTAACTATAATTTAATCCTCCATGGACTTTGCATGAGTCGGGAGATATTATGTTTATCAATGATGATTCCAGGTCATCTCCTGGAAAGATATAGAGGTATACTTGGGCAACACTGATTGCGGAGTTGAGGACTATGGGAAGTGGGAGTTGAAACAATTCTGCTGTATCGAATCAAAACATTCTAATGGTCATGGCAGCTTATTGTGGACAATTAGTGATTTTCTAGCTCGTGCAATGTTTCTGGATGGAGCACCAAGGGGAGATGGGCATGCCCCACTTGTCCCATAATACTTTATTGCCCAATATCTCAAAATAATCTAAACATGTTTTAACTCCCCTTTTTTCATCGACGTTTTTACCCTCCTGATCATCCATTCAAAACATACAAGATCATAAAATTGGTAAATAGGAGCATAATGTTGCACCTCTTCATTATCAGAGGCAAACAATCTTCTTGAAGAGCTTCGTAATTCAATAATGTATTTTGGAAGACCAAAAAGAAAAGAAACGAAAGATGAATGGCCAGGGAATAAAAAACCCTTTTTTTGAGTGTGCATATTGGGTTACAAACAAAGTGAGGCACAATCTTGATGTGATTGGCACAAGGAAGAATATGGACAGTGGTGCTTGGACGTTTTATATTGGATATACTTGGGAAAGTCCAAAGATCATATAAGTTTCTCGCTAGACTGTATAAATGGGGATACGTAAGAGTTCAAAACAACTCTAAAAAGATTTGGGTGATACGAGGGGAGGGGAAGATAGTCCCTCACCTAACTTGTTTCTCTATGACACCAGATGAGAAAAAAGGTTATTTTGTGCAAAAAACCGTCCTTAAAAAATGCCGACAAATTACCAAAAGGGTGTGCTTTCTAATAATCAATTCGTGGTGCACATTGACGAGATGAAAGTATCAGGAATACAAAAGTCACGATGCTCATTTCCATAATGCTTACTTGCTCCGTTTGCGTCAGAAAAAGTGTTGACCCAAGAATGTAGCTATGGTCTTGATTAGATTGGGGAATTATTTAGACCACATGTAGTCAAGTTATAAGAAGAAGTCGATCTTGATAAGATTGGAAAGCAAAATATAGATATTGAAATGTGAGCTGAAAAGATTTTTCCTCCAATCTTTTTGTTGATATAAAATGACTCATTTACCCTATCCATTTAGTAGATGAAATTAAGCTTGGAGGCCCAACTCATTTGCGTTGATGTATTCTCAGATGAACTATGTGTGACTTCAGGGGTTGTTTCGTAATCGAAAAAATCCTGAAGGATCAATAGTAGAGGTTTTCAGCTGTAGATTTTTGAACTTTATTTCCATAACCTACCTAATACCGTGAAGACAAAATTAAAGTAGGTGTGAAATAGAGGATGATGATTACATTCACGAGGAAGTGGTGTTTCACATTTATTCAGAAACGTCAGCCAAATTGGAAGGAAGAATATAAGAAAGGCATATTTTTAACATGGAGCAGCATGATTTGTGTGAAGTCACATCGAGATACTTTGTTCAATACAGAGCTGAACAATAGAGGCATTTATCACGTAAGATAAAATACTCATTGTTTTTAAACTGCACTTCATTTAGAATGTTATTATAATGTGTATTTAAATTTCATTTCATTTATAAATACACATTGATTAAATTACTTACATGCTTACAGGGAACATAAGAGCTTAAAACTGATAATCGTACTATGAGGCAATGCATGGGTTAAAAGCCCAGGTCATAGAGAGAATTTGGTGATTGGTTAGTGAAAAAGTAAAAAGATTGAAGTGTCCCCAATCATTTAAAATGGCTCTAAAGGGCCTAACTTGTGGGCAAAAAGATATACTAGATATTTCATTAATGGCATATCGATTTTCATACTAAGACCCGGGATTCCCCCCGCTTGGTAAAACTCAGAAATAGTGTAGTGCCTTTGTCAGCCCCTAACGGATAGTTTTGCTAGTGCTAGGGACCAAATCCTGTGATGAGAATGTGTTTCTCTATTACGGAATATTCAGGACATCATTGAGATTGATTATTGGGGTTTGCTTTAGTTTTTGTACTTTTAATTGTATTGGTTTTCTAATGAAGTCGATGAATATGGATTGTACTCGGTATATTTCATTCAACAAACAATGTAAGTATCAAATGATCCTTTTGTACTAGCAGCTCAGGTGCAATCAAGTTTTTTATGTGGAAGACCCGGTTGAGAAAAATGTTTATTATGCAAGAAACAAAGTCCCTGTTGATTTGGTATGATTTTGGAGAAGATAAGTGTCCTAATATTAAGAAACAGTTTGGGAAGCCAATATATTGGTTCATCAAAAGAATTAAGTTGATGTATAGTTAATGGTCTAGAGAAGATCTTCCTGTTGATAGTCATCGATTCTCCTTCAATGCACAACATTCCACAAGATGAAGCTAATGAACATTCGAAAATGAGGATGAACTTTGATGATACTGATTGGGATTGAATGGAATATGATGATTGACAAAGAATCTTGTTGCTTTTGTTCGAATACATTATGTTTTTTTTGTCTTTAGTAAGTAATAATCTCATTTGATGCATCATATAGATAATGAATGTGAAGTGAACTGTATTTTCTATCTCTTCTTTTATTTCTATATTCTTTTTGTTTTCATGTTATGGTAAGTCTTTTCTTCTCTATTGATCATTTTCATTCTTCTATTCTTCTTCTTTTTGCAAGTTTTTTCTCTGAGCAATTCATATATTGAGTGGAACTCAAGCAAATCAGTAGGTTCTTATCTCTATTAAGTTCCATAACTCCAGGTTTCCGTATCTCTCGTTTTTATGATATTTTGAACACTTCTTTCTATATCTCTCTTTGAGACTTATGTACATTCTATGATGTGAGGGAGTGCAGAAAATTTTATTGTGGACAGTACCACACCTACTATGTGTGGATTTGGACAGTAACATACTGCTGCCTTCATAATTCCCACCACCAATTGGCGTCCTAAAAACACTCTAATCTTGTGTGGATTGTGTGACCGTAAAAACCTACTGGATGTGATTCAGCTCTTTGAATATCTTTGTAAACTTTTATTGTTTCTTCATATTTTCACACAGGTCAGAATAGTCAATAGCTATGAGTCAACAATAAACTTCAAAAAAACCAAAAAGAAAGCCAAAAAGAAACATTTGCTAAACCGGGATCGTTATCATTCTTGGCAAATAAGAACGCGGTTATTGAAACAAATGACAAATTATTAAAGAACTAATTGCGAGAAAGGACATCTGCTCAAATTAATTGAGGCCAATCAGTACACCACCTCTGAAGCAAAGAAAGACAAATCTGTCGAGGAGGTGCCTTTTGAAAATCCAGCTGTCGAGAGCTGCCTTTTGGTGGGGTGCACCCTGTCGAGAGCTCCTCTTGATCAGCCTGTCCCAGGAGCGGCCTCTTTGACCAGCATTGCAAAATTTTCCTTTCGCGGATCCAAGTGCAAATGATTCTGTTACTCCTCAAACAATGATCAACCCCTGAAGAACAAGGTACATATAAAATTAACAACCTATTCATGTATTCATGAATTTTTATAATTATATTCTTTCTTTTATTTTCTTTAGCTTGGAGTTCTTTCCAGTCCAAATAAAAGAGGTATAACTCAAATGCCTTGATTTTCATAGCCCGAAAAGAACGTAAGTTTGATCATACTGTAAAGTCAAAATCAACCTGTTGGCCTACGGATGCTGTTGTCATAGAGCTAAACGTACTTCCTAGGACATTGGCCTAGAAATGGCGAACTCTTTGCCCATTTGATATATTGGGATTGGAGGAGCTATGGACCTAAAGGATTTGTGGGATGATACCAAGGTTTGTAAGTTTAACAATAATAAATTATTTTGTACAAGTATTCTACTTCTATTATTGGCTAATTGAATGACACAAAATGATAGGTGAAAATAATATTCTGAAGCTGCGTACCATGGGGGCTATGGTAACAATTCAGATGCCTTGGAGACGACATAAAGTTATTTGGAAGCTTTAATTATTACGATCCATAGACATGATGCCGTTCGAATGGCAAAAAAGCTTGTCATATTCCAGATGTCAATGAGAGAGCTACTAAATATGGAATCTGAAAAATTCAAGGTAAAAAATGTAGTTCAGAATATCATTTTTTTAAATCAGTAGCTTGTACCAATTTGACAGATTGTTTATAAGGAAAGACCCCGACAATATTGGACCTCGTCTAGTACTACTATATAACACTAATTACCCGTAACATTACTGATTCTTCTTTTTTGCAGAAACTGTCTAACAAATGCAAAGAAATCGAAAAAAACTGATAAATCCACACACTCACTGCTGCAAAAGGTTCGCTTTAGTTCGTAATAGCTGGTGAGTTTCCTCTGATATATTTTTTTTAATGAAATTTTCTTTTGATCTCTTCCATT
Organism: Solanum habrochaites; assembly: GCA_027704765.1. Classification (NCBI taxonomy): domain Eukaryota; kingdom Viridiplantae; phylum Streptophyta; class Magnoliopsida; order Solanales; family Solanaceae; genus Solanum; species Solanum habrochaites. Next base: position 51,065,751 of record JAKWJA010002489.1, on the reverse strand, counting down.
CCAATGTGATTTTAGTTTTTATATATACTTTCCTTGACTAGAGAAAGATAAGGAGACATTATCATTACGGATATCTTTGTGGTTACAGAAAAAGAAACCTGGGCGATCGTACAAGGCCTCAAAATGAAGAGGACTACAGTAAAATTGTATGGCCGGTCTATTTTAATTTTTGTTTGTGTTGAGAGCATTATTATGTCATAAGATTTATTGTTTGGATATACTTTGGTAGGCTGACATGGAGGCAAATTGAAAAAACATTATCATAATGTGAGTATGCTTGATGCATTTTTCAGCGTCATGGGTCCTGACCTCCGGGACTTCTAAGACTCTATGGCGCAGGAGTTACAAAGACTACTTTGAAAAAAAAGTTGGCAATTGGGAATCAACTTTAAGGAAGTGCATAGCAAAACTGATGGAATGGCACTGAAATTCCAAGCTAGGTGATGCAGAAAAGGAGAAACAATGGAGGAACAAGAAAATTTTGGGCGACAATAAGTTATTCCAGAATGTTATTTGCACACCTTACTCATCATGCTTTATTAATTGATCCTACATATTGGCATCATTGTTAACCCTTCACAAGAGAATCTACTTTGTTCAAGGGGATAAACAAGGGTTGTGTCGCTAATTTTCTAATGTTTTGGATTGGTATTTGTTTGCTACTACGCTTTGCTATAGGATTAGAATGGAATAGCTAATTACTGCATGTATCGGGTTTCTTGTTTATTGTAATTAAACCTGTGTCTGTAGCATGATAGTGTTTTTTCTCTAACTGCTTGGTATCTAGACTTCTTGTTTCTTTTCTGCGCTGGACTAATCTGTTTTCTGCAGCTGCTGTCTTGTTTTTTTTTTTTTGCTTGCTGGCCTATCTTGTTTCTTCTGCAGTCTGCTCCTCTTTTTCTTCTTCTGCTGCTGGTAATCTTTTTCTTCTTTTTTCTTCTTCTGCATCTTCTCTCTCTGCGTTGTCTTTTCGCTGCGGTTTCTTGTAGCATTATACAGAGTGTTGAATCCGAGCTGTGTCAACATCACGATTCATGCTTAGCTGGCCAACGTAGTAGCTAATACTACTCTTACTCTGTATTCTTGTTCTCCCTCATTTTTTCTGTTGCTTCTTGTAGAATTTTGAATGCGTGCAGCTCGTAGATGCAAACAAGTTTTGGGCTGTCTAATTCACCTCTTGCGTTTGTCTTGAACTCCCAATTCAGAATGGGAACACTGCTGTTTTCCTCTTGGCTAATTCTGGACTCTGTTCGTTGATCAAATGATACTGCATTTTTTTGGATTTAGTTTCGAGAGAGTGAAATTAATTAGGGAACTCACCAAAGCATCAATGCAGTTTTAGCTTCTTTAATCAGCCCAATCAATGAATACTGCAATCGTCTTTCCTTCCCCGGTGGCTTTCGAATATTCGGCCTCCATGGCCTTCTCATAACATCTTTTTTAGCTCTCTTTTGGCTTTATTCTTCTTGTACCTCTTTGTTAATTCTTGTTCGCTTACTGTGACATTAGCCCCATTTTCTGGCTTTTTTGCAGACTGACTGACTGTGACATCTTCTGTTTTGGTATGACTTTTGAAGGTTTCCCATTCATTTTCTCTTGAAAAAACAACTTTCTCTTCCTCCTCCTCTTCTTCTTTTCTTTCCACTTCTTCTATTCATCTGATACTTGACACTGATGATTTCTTGGAGGATTCAGATTGGAAGTAATTTAATTCCTCTCTTCCACCTTTTATTTATCTTTTTTTAGTGTTGGAAACTTGATTGGCATGTACTTGATTTCCAAGTTTTTTAAGGTTTGACCATTCTAAAAGCTAATGCCCTGCAGTTGTAACTACATGTATACTTGTTTATTTCCAAGATTGAGGTTTCCTAAATTATTTAGATTTTGTTTTTTTTTTCCTCTGATTGTATGGTAAGTGACGAAGCGAAGAATGGCAGAAAGCCAATAGTGAAGACTTGCTATAGGAGCTGAAGTTATATTGATTAAAACTTTATTGATGTTCTAAAATCATATATTTTTTGAAGATTGGAAAATTCTTGTCTATGGCATGTGTTTCCACTTTTTTGAATGCGTTTAAATGCTTGTAACATTTTGCTTAATTGATATTAGACTCAACGACGGATCTTGAATTCTAATAATGTAATGAACATTTATTCTCGTTACGATTTATGGTGTATTTTTTTTATGTTATAAAATTTAGTCTCATGGATGATTTTAGTATATAGCAGGGTATATTATATCTTACTACTATTGCATTAGAAATGTTGCAAATGCACATGTAATAACCGTTGCCATATAGGCATTAAGCAAACAGTTCTAAATTGTTTAAAAGAAGTGTTTGCAATATTCCCTATAACAACCAGTTCGCATTAGTGAATGGTGTGTGGAATGAAAAAAACTGTAGCCATAGCCTTAACAAAGAATGATGCATAAACCTCATATTACGACGTTAAAAACTGTACAATACTACAACCGTTTGGCAATTAATTCAATGATAACCGTGGCATAGGTCAATGTATGCTAAGGTTATTACCAGTCCGCCACCAAACCGTAGCAAACAGCTCTATTGCTACGCGAATCTGTTTGTAGCGGTTGGTGTAACCGGTCCTTAGCCCTATGCTACGGTAAAAAGTCAATTGCCACGATAGGTGAACCGTGGCCTAGAACCAATTTCTAGTAGTGGGACTATAGTTTCCATCCCCATGGTAATCTTTTCAGCATAGACACAGATAATACCGGATGCACTCCTGACAATACAGCCCTTGGAGTCCCCCCACTGCTACTTCATAATCCCACCTCCCTACCTCTCTTCACACAATCTTTCCACCTTTATCGCCCTCTCCCCGTCTACTAAGCTTACCTCTTGTTATACCAAATGCAATCACACCCTTCATGGGTTGAAACCTTCAGCAAGAGACTGCTCACCCTCCATTCTCCAAATCACTACCTTATTCGATCTGCATACTCCCTTTTGCCTAGTTTGACCCCTAAAAGCTTTTCTTGAATAGATTTCAACCTTCTCTAACCGATCCCTCAAAAGGTCCGTACCCCAAGTCTAACCCTCGAATGCAATCAACCAACCAATGGGAATCCTACATCTCCTCCCACACACAACGCTTCGGGAAAGACCATATCAATACTTGAGTGATAGCTATTATTGTAATGAATCTCCGCTAAGGGTAATAAGTTATCCCATGAACACCGAATCTGTCACACATGCTGAATCAATATCTCCTTCCCATACATGATCGTTCGCAATCGACTGTCCATCGGTCCTACGGTGCAATCATACTAAGGTCAATCTGTACCTAATTCAGCCTTATGAGTGTTCTCAAAAATAGAAGTAAACTGCGTACCCCCTCTATCTGATTGATGGAAAGTGGAACTCCATCAACGAACACTTTCCTGAGATATAGAGTCTGGCTAACGTCTCTGCATTGTTAAGTCCCCTAAAAAACAGGAATGAACTAGAGACTTATTTATCTGTCCCACAATTTTTCAAATAGAATCAAACTTGCCCAATGTCTTTGAAGACCAACCAACGAAATCCATGTCAATTCTCGCCCCCACTCCATTCCAGGAATAAGCTTACTGAAGTGTTCCTCCGGTCTCTAGTGTTCATCTTTTACTTGTTGACATTTTGGACCTTTGCAACAACCTCAACAATGTCGCCTTCATTCTAACTCCAACCAAAAATGTTGCCTTAGGCACGGTAAATCTCTGGGTGCCCAGGATGTATAGAATATCCTGAACTAAGCTCTGTACTATAGTGTGGATCCAAATCTCAACCGGGCACACAACCCTTTCCTTATTCTCAAAACAACCTTTCCTCATCCATTATTGCGTCTTTAGGCCGCTCCCTCGCAACCCATATCCCAAATTCTCTTATTTTCTTCATCTCAAATTGTTTCCCTCCCCCTCCTTCCCCTTTATCTTGGTGCAGAAAGGAACTCTCTTGCCTCCACACTGGCCAACACCTCCTTGCTATTTACTTCTAACCACTCATAAAGTCATTAGCAGAGTCTGGACCTCTCTAGCCAATGGGCGTCTAGAACGTTGTAAATTATCTAAAACTCCAACTACCCATACCCGCCCATAGCTCCCCGTTCTCCCTTTTTTCTCCCTGTCAACGCTCTTCCTTCCCCCAAGACCCTTCTTCCTTTGCCATTCCCGTTGCCCTCCCTTTTTCTCCCCTTCTATTTTCCGGGGAATCACCCGCTTCCTTCTCCCTATCGCTTTCGTTCCTCCACCTCCTCTGTCTCAAATTCCAAATCTCTCTGAGTAAAGACATTTGTAGGCTACGATGATCCGGATAGACTTCACTCACACTGAACCCCATATAGATGTGTCTCCATTGCTTTAATGCAAAAACCCAACCACCGCCAGCCAACTCTAAATCGGGGTCATTAATTACGGTCATGCAAACCTTTAATTGCCTCTAAGCATAAGCAAAACCTACATTTTCTCTTGTGCATTACATCGCACCCAAACGATAATAGATGCACTCACAATAAACAATGAAGTTCTTACCTATACTGGCCAGGTAATGGATATGTACGGTAGTCAAAACAGGTCTTGATTTTCATGAAAGCTTTCCCACATTCCTCCGACCATACAAGGAACTTTTGCTTGGTCAAGCAAGTTCGTCATTGGGAAGCAATATAGAGAAATCCCTTGCAAAATCGACGGTAGTAACTGCTAAAACCAACAAGCTTTCTTTATTTCTGACACAGGGTTGAGTCTTTCGTACCCAATTCTTTCTTCCCTTCACTACTTGGCTATCTTGAGATGACAGTCCACCATCACTCTCCCTCCTTCTACCCCCCGTTGCCACCCATCAAAGACACCTGATTCTAGCAAAAACTCCCACACTTTGGAGAATTTTGGCAGTAAAGCTTTTTTTTCTCCCTCCACATTTCCAACCAATTCTCAAATGCTCCTCATGGTTCCTTCTTACCTTGGAGTAAACAAATATCAGTATATCATCAATAAATACGATCACAAAGCGATCCGATATGGGCCTTAAAAATCCCCCGTTCATAAGCTCATGAACCAGCAGGGGCATTCTTCATATTCTCCCCATGCACCTTCCCGCCTCAAGTTGCCTCCTTCCCCTCCCCCCATCCCTTTTTCTCCATTCCCGTCTTCTTTGGCCATCTGCTTCCCATTTTCCATTGATATAACCAGACCTGCAATCCATCTTAGAGAAAGACACAACACCCTTGCAAACTGGTCCGAAAAAATCATCAATGGGAAGAAGAGGATACCCTGTTCTTAACAGTTACTTTATTTATTGTCAGGTAATCTATGCACATCCTAAGCATCCCATCTTTCTTCTTTCAACAACAAAACAGGACCCACGGCCCAGGGGAGCACTTGGTCAAGAAAGCCTTTGCTCAACAACTCTTAAAGTTGAGGCCTTTAAAAAACTCCTTAACACTCAGGCGGGAGCCATTCTATAAAGGGGTATAGAAATGGGGCGAGTACCCATTCACATCGATTGCATAGCAATATCTCTATCCGGTGCCACACAGGAAGGTCCTGCCGAAAACATCTACAAACCTCGCGGACTATCGAAACCGACTTCAAATTGGAAGGTCTTGGGTAGTATCATCCATCTTGGGTGTGCCCGGAACGCTAAACACCCGTTACTAACCTTTTCTTAGCCGCGAAGAAAGGAGACGATACGAACCAGTTCAAAGTGTAGTCACCCTCCCAACTAAGGGTATCTTTCCCATGCTTGTAACAAACATTTGTAGGCATTACAATCCCAAGATTGGCACAAATTTGGAGAAAGCCCGGCATACCCAGAATTACATAAAAATCCCCATTTCTAAGATAACCAAGTCTACAATGAGTATTGCTCCCCACAAGTCCCTAGACAAATCCTATTACCTTTTTCAAACTATCACAGACTCACCCACACCGGAGTAGAAACACGAATAGACATGGGGGGTGTCAAGCAATTCACAATGTAAATGTAGATATATTCACATGAGTAAGATACTCGAAATGTGGAGCCAGGGTTATATCAATAATACGAAGCCCTGCATCACAAACCAAGATTACCTGTTAAACAGCATCCGATGCTCCCCTCCGCTTCAGCACGTCCCAGGGAAAGCGTAGCAATGGGGCCCATCATCACCTGTCTGATCGTTTGCCACCTACCAGTTGTGCTTGTAGTGTGTCCAATTGCCCGTTCCCCCCTGCAGTTCTTGGTGACTCCATTAACCCTACCCTCTGCCACCAACCCCTCGTTCTCCTTCCCAACTTCCTCCCACCCTTCCGCCCCCTCTACCGCTAGCTATTTGGGATCTATACCTCTGTTTTTGGGAGGAAATTATTCTCCTAATATGTCCAGTCTCTCCCTCTCCCACATCCCTACACTCACTATATTCAGCATAGGTCTCTCCTCAGAGAAGTGTTGACCATGTCTTAGTTGTACCCCCCAAGCTACAAGTCTTTCGTGAGACTGAATTGGTCCGGACTGAGTAACCTCCTGAACCTTCCTCTGTAGTAAAACATTAAACTCCACCTCCACCTTTCAAATCTTTTGATGTCCGATGCCATGGTGAAGTCTCCTGTCTTCACTTCTTCCACCTCTATCACTGTCTATAACCATTCTTGAAAGGATTTTGTCGTAGCCGCACCTGTAAGGAAGGCGGAAATTTGCAATTCTGACCTCACCCCTTCAGACCCCTTCACAACAAACGGCGAACCCTCTCTTGTGGACTCAAACATCGTTGGGGGCATAACCTGGATAAGTTGATGCAGAGAACTTCCTCATATGCATAACCGACATCCTCGCCATGCTCTATTCTCAATAATTTCTCTCTTTTCCTATCCCTTCAATGTCCGGGGGGAAATATACTCTCCATAAACAAGCTAGGAATGACTCCCAAGTCATAAGGTGGGCCTCTGTTGGTTTACATCACTGTGACCCCCGCCACCACAAGAAGACCTTTTTTCATTACCCTTGAACCTGATAAGTCACAAACTCAACACCAAACCGTTTCTAACTATAATAAACCCATTTTGTGGTAGTAGCTCATTATCAGTCAAAACCATAAAATCACATAGGCATCCTCAGATCACAGCCCTTTGAGACTGGATGTTCAATTCAAGAATTTACTGAAAAGTTCATGCTGATCATATTGTCATTATAGGCCCTTTGTGGTCCAGCCGAGGAAACGTGCCTAAGTTTCCAATAAGGCATCCATGCGGGGAGCCTAGTAGCTTGCATGTTGTAACCTCCGAAACCGGAGGTGTTTGGTGGCAGAAACACTAGGAGGCGCCGGCCTTGATCAGACTAACCACAAGATAAGCAAAAACCTGACTGATCATTTCTGGGGTAAGGTTTGGGTGGAAATCCTCATTCCTGCACTGTTCAGTCTCCCCTACCCTCGCCCTCTCTTACATTTCCTCCTCATGTTGGGGGAGGAGTTCATCACCGCCTAGTACCAACAATGGGCCTAGGTGCTCGCCCTCTTTATCTATATGACGTTCCTCCACGACCTCTTCCCCGTTCCATTCCTCTGTTTCACCCTCCCTTCGAGCTACAGCCCCCATGGCTTCTCAAGACTCACACTGTTCTGGCCGTGCCTAGGGTTGGCGAGTTGTTTGCTCTAGTTCTCAAAGAACCATCTTCGAAATAGAGTGAAAATGGTCAGATCCAATTCGTATCACCTAGATACCAATTGGATCATCCAAGTAATAGCACGAAAGAAAGAAAGAATGGAATTTTCCTAAGTCTTCTAAGCCTCTCAAAGAAAAGTAAAGGTGGTCCCCCCTAACCGTCCTTAAGACTCTACTTAGACCCCTGTTCTTGATGTGCTGAGCCAACGAACATAAGCTCTGATCCAAGTTTGTCACGACCCAAAATGAGCCGCTACGGCAACCCCCCCACTTCCCTCCTAGTGAGCGAACCAACCAATCTAGAACCCTGACAGTTTCAATATAATACAACAGAAGTAATGTGGAAGACTTAAACTCTTATAAAAACCAATTCAATACTTCTAAAATCAACCATTTAATTATTTCCTCCCCAAAATTGGAATTCACCCACAAGAACATCTATGATCAATTAACTAAACTAAGAGTATCGAGAATCTAAAATAACAAAAGCTAGGTCCTTCATTCGGAACTTTCAAGGCATCAAGACTAGGGAAGAGATCCAGCCAAGGTAGACGCATTTAGCTCACCCTGAATCCGGTGTACTGGTCATACTTTTCCTGCGTTACGTGTTAGTTGAAGACGCCGTATGTTTGTTTTGCACTGCGACTGAAACTCCACATATCAACAATAAAAACCTTCAATTTAGTTCATTCCCCCACATGATTACTGAGTAGGTATCCATCGTGCCACTCAAAATAGAAAACAGTTTATATCAATAATATCCTAAATCAACACATACTCACATGTAGACAACCAGTTTCTTATACTCATTAATAAACCCACAAACCCAAAAACCCAAAACCCACCCGCCAAGTTCACCATGAGGACTCAAGGCCTCAAATGCCATCCCATTTGGGAATTAGGTTCATAGATTTAGTATATTAACAATCTTGTCAAGATTCATTATGTTTATTATTCCTCTTGTGTCGTTACGTGACACTCTCCTCCGATCCCCCTAATTGTACGTGTCGTTCGTGACACCTTTTTCCCTAATTCTATCTACGTGTCGGTTTCTTGACAGCCCAACCCGATCCCCTAATTCTACACGTGTCGTCTGACACCCGATCCCTAATTCTACGTGTCGGTTCATGCCAACCCACCGCTCCCTAATTCTTATCTACTTTTCGTTTTCTTGCCCCCCTCATCCCCTCATTCTCCTTCGGTTTGTGACCCCAATCCCCTAATTCTACGTGTCGGTTCTGACACCCGATCGCCTAATCTCACTCACTTTAGTTCATCAAGCCTTCTTTTATCCAAGGCTCATCAATTCTCATTTAACATGTATAATTAGGATTTCTTCAAGATTAATATCAATAGCCTTCATCATGCTTAATTTTAATCTCAATTTTTCTAAATCAACATGCATACACGCATACATTAACATATAAATGGTTTACAATACACCACACTACTATCATTCGCTAGTAAGATTTAACTACGAATAGTAGGACACCATAACCACCTACCCTCCATCCATCCACCGAAGATTGTGGATCAAGCAAGCAATTCCCCAAAGCTTTGGTTTCCTCCTTTTTTTGTCCTCTTCCGTTTCTCCGCCTTTCCGCTTTCTTTCTCGTTCGCTTCTCTCTCCTCTCTTGTTTCTTTTTCTATTTTTCTTATTCAAACAAAATTCAACCCCCTTTCTTTTACCCCCTAATTAACATATATTACGTATAAAAGATGGCAATAAAACCCACTCGATTAACTTAAGTTAACCACACTCTTTTTAACCCCAGTATTATGAACGTATCAACATTACCCACTACTCTGATAATTAAAGAGGAAATAAAGTTTAAACAAAACGCCCCTTAAATTACTTAACATAATTTCGACCCAGCTGGGATTAAACGCAGCCTGTGACGCCGCGAGCCCTGCGACGGTCCGTCCTGCTAGTCCGTCCCGATTTCGAGCTGAATTCACTCAATGGCCTGTGACGGTCCGCGTGCCCAGACGTCCATCCTCCTGGCCATTCGCGTGACGTCAGAGGTCGATCTTAGTACCCCCCCAAATTCTAATTTCATTCTAAGTGTTTTTGTGGAGACGAGACCCTCACGCCGGTCCGCGTGCCCATGACGGTATCGCGTGGGGTCCGTCGACGAGCCAGTTTTTTTGCCAGAAATAAATCTTCCCGCTCAAAATGAGAAACCGGTCTTACAACAAAGAGATACTCTCATGACGAATAAAACCACTTATTCATATAGTGAAAGTGGTTAAACCGAGAAATGATAATCCCAGAAGATTAGCCAACAACCAGATATTCAATAGTTGAGATAAACAACCCAGTTTTCTATGCGAACAAAAGGATACATTGGTATCAACTATTATTCAAATAGCTAGCAATCATATTTAACAAGGCACCTGCCATATGGAGTACTATTCACGAGACCACTTAATGATTACGCAAATTCAAAGAAAGAAAGAAGATATGGAAAAGTCCCCAAAATGGATTTTTGTCCCTGTTAACACCAGAATCTATTCCAACAACTAGAGCGTAAGCAGGGTCATATCCGAAGAACTGTTGATCAGAATACTGCAAAGCTATTGTGACCCAAATACCCCGGATCATATTTGCCAAAATGTAACCAGGGGATACACAATCCCTGATGTAATTTAGAATTAAAAAAAAAAAACAAATAAATATTAACTTAGTGTCGCTATATCAGCCATAATGTACAAAGTATTTTTGCTCGTAATGCGTCGGCTGTAAAAGCCAATGTTAAAAGTCGTAAAGTCAATATCAAGTGTGTCTGCCACTAATAAGATACGGCCACAAATTTTTGTTTGTTTTTGTTCGGTCGGCCGAATATGAAAATGCCAAGTGTAAAGTAAATTTTCGGCCATAATGGCCACAATGCAGATGTTGTGTAATAAATAGAGGGTTTCCCTCCCCTCATAAATAAATATAAATCTTCCATAGTCCTCTTCTCTCTACAATTTCCTCTTATACTCCGCTTCCCACCCCACCGAACCCCCACACCCCAAAAAAATTTGTATCAGGAGCTAGCTAATTAATATAAACTATGGAAAAATTTGGAGCTAACCTAAAGATCTAACACAATCAGGTATATCCTTAAGTTTATGAGTAGCTAAATCAATTATTCCTGAAAATCTCTTGTTAATTATAATTGTTATCATGTTTTATAATTTTACTAATAAACAATCTTTAGAAGTTGGGCTACACCGAAATATTCTTCGACAAGAATACCCAGACTATGCCATCCTAGAGGTTTGAGACCATATGCACAGAAGGCCGTTAAGGGGAGTAACAACAGAGTTTGGGCGCTTTGGTAACTAATCAAAAAGAAAGCTTTAGTAGTACATAAACGAGATGATTTATTAAACATTATTATTACAATAATAAGTAAGTAGAATTTACTATAGGGTTTAAGGAATAAAACTTTTAGAAAAATGAAATAGATGACTACCTATTTAATTGAGGATATAATACTATAAGATAATTTCTATATACTAAAAAAGATCTTAATACTACATAAAAAGCCAAAAGAAAACCAGATAATTTTATGATACAAATTGGTACATACGAAATAATAGAAATAACACCTCAGGTTGAACTCTGAACTAACTATACAAGTGTAGAAGATGAACTATACTATGATCTTGCTGATTTATATAATGATCTAGTATATTTACTACTGATTAATGACCGTGAACCAAGAAAATTTGAAAAAAAGTAATGGGTAAGACGAAGTATACATGTAGGAAAAACTTAGTGAATCCAACTAGCTAAGTAAATTCTTTAAAATTTTATATAGAAAAATATATGAATAGAATAAAAAATACTAAAATAACAACAATCAAATAGATAAAAAGGTAAGAAAAATATGGAAAAAACCTAAAACCTTTTTATATGGAATATAAATTTTACAATTAACTAAAACAAGTAATGATAAAAAAGAAACTTTAAAAATTAATTTCATCAAAAAAAATAAACAAAAAATTCGAAATAACATAGGAGGATACCATAGACCCTAGTACAAATCAGGATCAAACCATAATAGTCCCAAAATAGTCTAGAGCTAATCCAAGACAAAACACCGCCAACTTTGTAAAATTCCTAAAAAATCCTTATCTGTGGGTTTCATTATTTCTGCTTTAAATACTTTTGCTTAAGCTGATCCTATTTTGATTATATGTATAAATTTTTTCTGGTCATTTTCATTTTCATCTATTTCATTTAAATTCAAGTCTTAATTCATTTTTGTTCCATTTCATTATTTTATTTTTTTAGTTCGATTTTCTTTTTCTAGTTCCTTTTTCTTTTCTTTCTGTTTGTTTTTTTCATTTATTTTTTATTATTAATTTTAATCTAGTTCATATATTTTTGTTTTTTTAGTTCTTCCGTATGTTTTGGATTTCTTGTTTTGCTTCTATTTTAATTTTCCTTCTATTTCTTTTAATTGTCTATTCTTCATTTTCTTTTGTTATGCTTCCATGGCGTTAAACTGTTCTTCGAATTTTGTTGTTTCGTGTTTACTTATACTCTACAAACCTGTGGAACAGACTCGGAGCAAAAAGAGTAAAAAATAAACAAAGAAGGCTATGGAATGGATAAAAGAGGCAGGCGAAAAAATAAACTAAAAATTAAAAATATAGTAAAGAACAGAAACAACAATCGAAATTATTTGCTGTGAATATCTTTCTTCCGGTGCTAATTTTATTCCTGACATTTTCAATATACTCAGTGATTTAGCTGTGCAGATTGTTGTGTATAAATAGAGGTTTTTCCCTCATAAATAAAATATCAACTTCATCTTCCTCTTCTCTCTTCAATTTCTCTATATATTTCGCTTCCACCCCAAAATTGGTAACCTTAAATTATTATAATGAATTACACGTTATAGGCAATTTCAAGTTGATGGTGTAATGCTGTTGGAGAGGATAAGTTAATTTTAGAAGGATAGCACATGGTAGTTTGATTTACATTCATGACTCCTATTTGTGGAAGTATAGAGGTGCAAGTAGTTCTTTTTCTTTTTATGGTTCCAGTTTGAAATATCTAGTCATGAAATTATTTATTCCTTATTTGAATGGTTACTTTTTTCTCTCCTACTATTTGTTATCTCCAATTAATTTAAATAAACTAATAGATATACTACTTAAAAAGAGATTGTCGAATCATAGGGTGGTAGGAGGCTGATAGAAACTAATTAAATATCTTTTAGTTATGGTATTAACTATATCAAAATCTTAGGTCACACTCACAGTTCATGCAGTAGCGTTCACTTGGTCACGTGCATGCATATCCTTACAGTCCCTCGAAAAGGCAAAACAAAAAAAAAATAGATTGTGAGAAAATGACGTTAAAAGAAGAAAATCTTTCAGAAAAGGACGTCTAAAAGAAAATGATGACCTTAAAGATGCAAGGCATTAGAAATACGTCAATTCTGCTTCTACACCTATTAATTTAATTTGTAACACCAACGATCACCTTTATGTCTCTCCTGTACTCCCTGTCATCCGTCGAACAATAGTTGTTTATCATATTAAATATAGTTGTCCAATAATATATGCTGAGTTTAAAAAATTACGAGATGCATAATAATTTTTTTTTGTCTATTTTATTTTTATTAGTTTCTGTTTCCAAAACTAATGGACTTTCTTTTTTTTTGTGTTTAAAACAATGAACTCTTTCTATTTTGTTGGTAATATTTAATTTCAATTTTGCAACAGTGGCAAATCTTGGGCCACAAGATTAAAGTACAAATTTTGTACATTTATGCTTTATATAATGACTTAATTTGGTCAAAAACCCTCACTATAAATTTAAAAAGAAATTGTTAGCCTTTGTCCATAATATTATAATCATAATTGATGGGCATCATTTAAGTACAATATTTTTTTTAAAAAAAAAGCATAAATGTACCCCTTAAACGTCATATCCGGAGAGTACCCCCAGATGCGATTGGTGTCATCGTCCTCTCAGAGGACTCAGACAAGCCCTTAACATTCTTCATAACATGTCATCAATTAAAATTGCAAAAAAATTAAAAAAATTTAATACTATGTGTAAGTATACTTGGACTTATACTTAACACTCATGAAACATACATGAGATTTTATAAGTTCCTTGTCTCATATAAAATCATCTAAAAGAGTAGAAATCGGACTTAGCCATAAAAAATTCAATACGCATAATAACCTAATACGAAAGAAAAACATATTCTTAACACTCAAAGTCGTCATCAGCTAGAATACAAAAGATGCATCCCGAACATGAGGGCCTACCTACCTTGGAGAAAGAGTTTCAAAGGCTTCTTTCTTCAAAATCGACCTTCATAATCTGCACTGACACGGACCCTACATTGATAGTAATTACGGTAATGACTTAGCAACAACCACATTGTACTAAGTATGGGTTATGTACAACATAACATGAAGGACATCATGAAACAAGTCTTTCTTACAATCATGCTATCCATTTGAAAAACTTCAATGCACATACCTTAGAATATATCAATTAAGGATCCTCACATAAGATGGTAATAACAAAGGCTATTAAAATACATAGAGTCGTGTTAACATTTCATATTCACATGATATATAAACATAAATACAAAAAAACACTACAAAATATACCCCATCCTCAACCACAAGTGTGATGGTCATTGGTGAAGCCTCATAACCCCATAACCCCACATAGCCCAGTGGGCAAGATAGGAGACATAATAAACTTTGCTTCATATAACTTTAACATAGTAGTCATCATATCATATACAAAGTCCTAATAACATGTTTCATCAAACACAACCAATATCTTCATAAGCATCATCTTTCATGTCATCATATTTACATAAAAAAACAATCTCGTTAGGCTTCCCTTAGAGTTCAGTTGTGCAATGTCTGGTAGATCACTATAATAAACCCCCCCTACCTATACTAAGTTAGACTTCCTCAGTCGCCCATTCAATGTCGCATTATTTGTCTTTTTTTAACTTAGGGAATCATCATTCCGCCTTAATAACCAAAAACATAGACCGTGTGAGCTATAAATGGAATCCGTTGGCATAAACCCCACAGCAAACCTGAAAGAAGGTTGTCTACCGTCATTGTAGAACCCAACATGACAATATCTTTCTAAGTATTATCCCCTAGCTAGTAATCCTATGGTTGCAAACATAGTTCAAGAAACAAAGAATTTCTAGAGACCCATGAGTTTCACATTACACATTGCCCGCCTTCTATCTCATGAGGAGAGTCATGTAACCTACTTCCAACTAGGTAGGACACCTCTTATATCCTATTTTCATCGTGCAAAGCTAGAAGTCCCTTTTGATTAGCCTTTGTCCATCATTTATTCATAACTGTTTCATAAGTCATAGGAGATTAAAACCTCCTTGTATAAACACTATCATAAGCTCTTTAGAATTATATCATAATTTCCTTTCATCGTAACCCTTCGTTTGTGAATTAACATATCATAAATCATCTTGTGTAAAGCATACAAGAATTATACATAAACTTGAATTATCTATTCTTATGTTGAAAAAAAAATCTCACATTTACTATTCAATCCCAACGTATCTGCATAGCACATCCATACATCTTTATTACATTGTCCCTCATTAAATAGGCTAACATAAATATAATTAGGTAATCAAACGATTTTTAGAAGACTACCCCTCTTGCTTTCCAAGATCCTTATCAACAACTTATATTCAAATACACAAAAACCATCCAACAACGTAGTGAAATACTCAATAGCATAATCAACATACTAACCTCTTCAACTTACAACAAGATTATTTTCTTAAGTAGAAAAATAAGGGAGGTTCATTTAGAGTTCAGTCAAGTCATATTCCCCAATCCCACAATTTACATTTTATCAGTAGTTTAGGCATACCCATTCGAAACCATGATTTGATGGGGGACATGCCTTCACACAACGAATTCAAGTATTCCATACAATTCAAACATTTTTCGATAAAATATACAAAATCCACCATAGAAAACCCATTATATTCCTCGATATTCATAATTTATAGTTAGAAGAAAACCGTTTGTAGAGTAAAAACCCTAGGAGTTGAATTGTGTGAAAATCATCTTTGAAAGGACCTCTTGGGGCAGAATACGAAGAGGTGAAACAAAAACAAACCATACTTATGGAGAATAATCCACGAATTAGGATTGAAAAACTTAAAGTCTTCATCTTCTTCCTTAAGCTCTTCTTGTTCTTCAGTAGAGCTTGGAAAAGAAGGAGAGTTCCTGAGGTAGATGGGAGAAATTCGTTTGATTTGGTTTAAGTGTTTAAAAAGTTATCTGAAACTGACCTAAATTCAATATATAGTCGTCTCACAAATTACCCAAAAGACCTTTCACTTAAATGGGTATTTTTGTGAAGTTAAATTACAAAAAATAACGACTTTAACGAATCTGGGAAGTAGCTGCGCATAGCGGGGCTAATTCCCATTCTTTTTCTGAAATTTTGGGTCGAGGCAGTGTGCCTGTGACAAAGCCTGCATGGGATATGATCCTCCAAATATTGGAGGCAGTAACACTGCTTTGGCTTCGCGTCGGTCATATCCCCGCTCCATCTCTTTCTGTGTCGTGCCTCCCTTTTTTTTTTTCCTTCCCAAGGACCTTTCGGGTGGCCCTTGGGGTGCCATTACTGGACGTTTGGGACCGCTAATTGGTACTATATACTACCTATCCATAGTATTTTTACTAATTAAGATTTCATTTGACACTTCGAAACCTTCACCAATCATAGGGACGTTAACTATTCTAATTAGCTATTTTCCCAATGTCAATGTCTTTCTTTGGTCGTTTTGAATCTAACCTTTTCCAAATGAACTATTACATTAATATAGGTCTTGAATATTAAAAAATCTGAACAATATTAATCATTATCTGCTAGTCTAATTCATGGCATTTCAGATGTTCCATTATCCTCACCCCCCCCCCCCCTAGGAATATTGTCTTAATACAACTAAAACTTTTGCGGGTAAGGAATAATCAATACTAGCAGTCAAACCAACACTCAACATAAAATCATAATGATTCACAGGCGCATTAGGAGTAATTTCGCACTCCTTCAACACATATCACAGACATCACCAACATAACCCTCATTTTATGATGCACAACATATAAGACTCCATATTCATAACACAAGTGAGGTGAGGAACTTCCTTCCTTTCCTTCTCATCATAATCGCAAAATACATCATGAGATACCTTTAATCATTCCTTCTCAAAAACAATAAAACAACAAATCTCAATAATACAACAATGCAATACCTATTGTCACATAAGTGCAAGAATAGAGTATGAAACATTTTCTTAAAACTCTATTTGGACCAAGTTTACCAAACACCACACCTATTCAAAAACAAGTCAAATTCATGATTATTCATTAATTTATTTTCTAAGAGGAATGTCTAACCTCTAGGAGTAAAAAGATAAGGGTAGTGGGACTTTATGTCGACTTTGGCCTCCCATGTTGCACCCTCAACAAGATGGTTCCTCCATAGAACTTTTATGGAGGCAACCTCTTTGTTCCTCAACTTCTTGACTTGGCGATCTAGAATTTCAACCAGAACCTCTTCATAAGAGAGGTTCTCATCCACCCTTGATCCTTCAATAGGCTGAATATACATCGGGTCGCCTATGAATTTCTTGAACATGGAAACATGAAACACCAGATGAACCGAAGCTAGTTCATTAGGTAGTTTTAGTTCATAGGCAACTTTTCCAACCCATTGTAAAACCTCATAAGGATCAACATATTGGGACCTTAACTTTCCCCCGTTCTAGAAAATCGCATCCACCCTTTCATTGTGAAAATCTTGACAATGACATATCACCCTATTTTCAAATTCCAAGAAGTCTTTCTTCTATTGTCGCATAGACTTTTACTTGACTATAGGGTGTCTTCAATCTATCTTCTTAGAATTCCAAACTTTCTTTATCCCTCATAGATATCTCTGGATCAAGGAGTAAGACTCACCAACCTTCAATCCTCCAACCGAGACCTATATCTTTCTACCATAAGGCACCACCAATCAAATCATCAAACCGGGACCTACATATTCCTACAAGAACAAACTTAAAAGGTGCCATGGAGATGTCTCGAATGGTAACTATTGTTGTAGGAACTCAATCAAAGGTAGATGAGCATCCCAACTTCCTTTGAAATCACTAACACAGGCTCTTAACAATTATCTTTCAGAGGGTCCTTAATGGTAACTTCCACTTGGCCATCCTACTAGGATGAAAAGCAGTGCTAAGTTTCACCTAGTACCTCAACCCTTTTTTGAAAAGCTTTCCAAAAATGAAAAAGTGCATTGGGCACCCTTATCCGAAACGATAGACAAAGGAATCCAGAAAGACTCACAATTCTTAAATTTAGATTCTTGCAATAATCTTTAGGAAGTATAAGTAAACTGAACTGAATAAAGTGGGCCGATTTGTTCAACCCTAGCCAAATAGCCCCCTAATTTAATCATTTTGCCCTCTGGGTTCGAGAGCAACCCCACAATAAATCCATATAGATGCTTCCCACTTCCAAGAGGGACATCCATGATTTGGTTTAAACCAGCCAGGTTAAGGTGCCTCCTTTAACATAGTTGGTAATTTTGGAATACTTTGGCAACAAACTTTGCTATGTCCCTCTTTAAATCTTCCCTCCAATAGACCTCTCTAAGTTCATGATACATTTTTGTGGCACCCAGATGTATAGAATAACGAGAACCATGGGCTTCTTCTAGAATTCGATATCTCAAATCCTCAACATTCGGTACACATAATCTCTCTTGGTACCTAATAACACCATCCCTCCTTGGGAGAATGACTCATTGAGCTTACCAAGTTGCGATTCCTACAACTCCATCAATAGTGGATCAAGATGCTGCTTAGATTTCACCTCCACCACTAATGATGAGTCAGAGTTATGATGGACCATGAAACAACCATTAGAGAATCGTCTAACCGCACACATAATCGAGCCAACCTATGAACATCTTTCACAAGTTCTTTCTTCTCTTTTCCACAGAAGACACCCTACCCATTATTCATACGACTCAAAGTATCTTTAACCATATGGCATTGCCGGTGGTATGACACGCATGTCCATAAGTCCTTCAAACAATCTAACATCTTTCTCTGTCCGATATTTAACTCCGTTTGTGTAACACATATGAAGAACTTTAGGTCATTTAAATCCATCAACCGCACACCCATACAAGTAATGTCCCCATTTTCAGGAAAAAACTACCGCATCTAACTCAATCATGATTTGGATATTCTTCTTACGAATTTTGTGGAGTGGTGCCTAGAATCATAACATCATCTTGCATTTTCTTGAGAACACATCCCAAGCCCACTCGGGAAGCATCACAATACACTACAAAGCCTTAATTACCATCGAGTAAGGTCAACATTGGAGCGGAGGTAAGATTATCTTTTAACTCTTGCAAACTTTTTTCACAAGCTTTCAGCCACTCAAACTTCACCTTCTTTTGGTCAGGTTGTCCCCAAAAGAAGAATCAATGGCAAAAATCCTCAATGAAACCTTCTATATTACCCAGCTAAGACCCAAGACCCGTCTTATGTCGGTAGGGAGTCAAAGGTCTCGACTACCGCATCTGTCTCTTTCCGATCCTACTACCCCTCACTAGAGAATACATGGCCAAAAAATCAACGACCCAACCGAAATTCACACCTTAACTAAATTTGGCATAAGTTGGTTTGCTCTTTGAGGACTTGCCAACTAACCTCAAGTTGACTCTCATGTTTTCATGTTTCTTTTTTGAGTATATCAAACTATCATCAATGACACAATCAACAAATGATTCAGAGTAATCTCTGAAACCCCTCTCTTCATTAGTTCCATAAACGCCCGCCAGGACATTTGTTACCCCCAAAAGACCTAACTTATAAAATTCAATAGTGCCCAGATCTATTTTGGAAAGCTGTTTTTGTAAACATCTTCCACTGCTTTTTTCACCCTAAGTGAGTGTATCCCACCTCAAGTCAATCTTGGAAAAATAGCTAGCACCTTGGAGTTGATCAAATAGATCTCAATCTGAGAGAGAGGATATTTGTTTCTTTATGGTGCCTTATTGAGGTTGACGTAAAAAACAAATCAAGCACATCCTAGAGACCCATCCTTCTTCTTCACAAACAAGACTGAAGCAACCACCCATTTAAGAACTACAAGGTGAACTGAAACCTTGTCCTAGGAAATCTTTGAGTTGGGAGCTTTAACTCTTTCAATTCCACCGATTCCATCCAATATGGAGGAACTAAAATAGGATTCGTATTCGGTAATAAATCAATGGCAAATTTAAATTTTGTTCGGGAGGAACTCGTAGAAGGTCAGTAGGAAAAACCTCTTAGTAATTCCCTCACTATAGGGCTGACTTAGTAGAAGAAGTTTCACGTTCTAAATCTTCAAACCTCACTACATGGTATAGAAAACCCTTGGATATCATCTTAAAAGACTTCAAACAAGAAATGATTTGACCTCTTGTCATAGAATCCCCCCCCCCCACTCTAGAAT
This sequence comes from Solanum habrochaites, assembly GCA_027704765.1. Classification (NCBI taxonomy): domain Eukaryota; kingdom Viridiplantae; phylum Streptophyta; class Magnoliopsida; order Solanales; family Solanaceae; genus Solanum; species Solanum habrochaites. Next base: position 51,045,558 of record JAKWJA010002489.1, on the reverse strand, counting down.
GGGTTCTTTTGGAAATTGGAACTTCACTACCTTTTGTTATACAATCTATGGAAGCAAAACATGCATGAAGGCAATCCATACCCAAGATGATTCAAGCAACATGTCAAGTTCTATCAAATCAATAGAGTGACTTATTTTGGCAGATTACAAGACCATTTCGTATAGACTCCTTTTTGCAACTACGAAGTCACCCATGGGGTACACCAAAAAGGGTTCCCAATTAGTACATCCGGGAATCATCAACTTTCGTAGCTACGAAGGTTGTAACAAAGAAAGGGTGCACCGGGAAAAAGAAAACATAAACATTAATAGAGGAAGACTTGTAACATACCGTGTCCAATGTCCGGGAGAGTTTCCTCTTGTTCCCCCTACCCATAAAAAAAGAAAAAATGTTTTTTACGTTGCCTAGAAATAATCCTTTTTTGGAGCTTTAGAGCTTGGACCTCTTGGTTGAGTTTGGCCACTCCCCTTACCTTGGCTTATCACATTAGGATAATCTTTCACCATATGGACACTTTTGCCACAACCATAGAAACTATTAGTCCTAACAAGGCAGTCATCCACATGTTTCTTACTACACTTGCCACAAGTTGGTCTTTCTCTTGGTCGATAATTTTTTCTCCCCTTTTGAGGTTTAGGATTTGAATCTCTATCATTGCAATCTTGGAGAAATTTTAAGAGACTTGGTTTGAAAACTTTGAACTTAAGCTTGTCTTGAACGTCAAGTCTACTCTTAGAAGAACTACTTTCAAAAGACCTTGCCTTCCTAGCTTCTCTGTTCCTTTTCCTTAGATGACTCTCCTATACATGTTTTGCATGAACTATCAACTTAGAAAGATCCATATTTTCATGAAGCATGGTTGCAAGACATTCTTCTTCAATCTCTTCAGACATGCCCGTTACATAGCGACTAGCATTGGAAACCAAAGAAGAAGCATATATGGTCAGCTTAATGAACTTTAAGGAGTATTCCTTAACACTCATACCTCCTCGATGAAAGTTAATGAACTTCTCTACCTTATTTTCCGTTTGCTCCCTTGGGAAGAATCTGTTAAGAAATTCCTTTTTGAAGATCTCCCAAGTCACGGGACCACCTCCTAAATCCCTAATATTCATTCACTGATTGTATTATGTCTGAGACACATCCTTGAGTTAATAGGCATCAAGCTCAGCCTTTTTCAGTAGTACTTACCCCCATAGCTAACAAGATCTTATAGACCTCATCAAGGAAGTTTTCGGGGTCTTCACCAACTCTTGATCCAAAGAACATAGGTGGATTCATCCTCGAAAAATCTCTCAAATGGCTAGCCATAGTACTAGCGTGTTGGTTTTCTCGAGGTACAACCTCCTATTAGTTTGTGCCATAACGGATTGAGCTTGAGTGGTGATGGCTTGGCCATTTGTAATAGGACTACACTCACCTCACCATCCGTCATGGCTGGAGGATAAATTAGAACTTGCTCATTTGCAGCAGCTTGCACTTGAGGAGGAACTTGATTGCCTTGGGATTAGCTCCCGCATTCACAATCTCATCTCCTACTCTTCTAACGGCTATCCTTCTTGTGTTGATCCCCTATAACTACAATAAAGGGATTAGATGTTAAAAGACACATAGTTTCAAAACTCTAGAGGCACGACATAAGATTATCAAGAAAAGAGATGTTTTGTAGTCATCACATAGCCTCTCACCCATAATTGCACCGCACTTCACAACCATGAACAAGACACAATATGACGTGGTTTAATGAGAAACTTAACCTAAGTATATTTAACCTCTTGTTCTGATACCAAGTTTGTCATATCCAGGGAGCACCCCCTAGATGCAACCGGCGTCGTCGTCCTCTCAAAGGAATCAGACAAGACTTTAGCATTAGTCATAACATATCATCAGTTAATATTGCTGAAAAAATTTAAAACTTTTTAGTACTATGTGAAGTATACAGAGACGTCATACTTTGAAATCATGAAAACATACATAGCGATAGTCCAAAAGTTGTCTCATATAAAAACCATCTAAAGAGTACGAATTTGGACTTAGCCACTAAACGGTCATACGCCATATAGGCCTAATCTACAGAAACCTAAACGGAATAAAAGTAACCTTAATAACTAGTAAAGCTTCATATTTCAATACGAAAATATAGCATCCCCGAACTATGACCTACTTAACACTTGGAGAAAGAGTTTCCAAGCTTCTTCAATCTCGCCTTCATAATCTTCATGTCAGACCCTGCATTTGTATTATACAAGGTAATGGGGTTAGTAATACACATGTACTAAGTATGGGTAATGCACATAACATTTAATTTAATGAAGGACATCATGAAAAAGATCAGTTTCTTAGAAAGCTTCTATGTCTTTTTTTGAAAAACATCATGCACATACCATAAACATACACAAATTAATGATTCCTTAAACTAAACATGTCATAATCAAAAGGCGTTTTATTAAGAGTCATGTTAACATTCCCTATTTAATAGATCATAAAAATATAACATATAAAAAACTTACGAATGATCTTATCCCCAACCTACAAGTGCAATGGTCATGTTAAGCCCCATAACCCACACAACCTAGTAGACAAGATAGGATACGATAAGTAAAGCTTTGCTTTATATAACTTGTAACATAGTAGTCATCATGTCATATAGCAATATAGACCAATTACATGTTCATCAACATAACCAACATCATATAAGAGTAATTTCATATATCATAAGCATCATACCTTTCATGTTATCACATTACAAAAGAACAATCTCCTAGGACTTCCTTTAGAGTAAACTTGTGCAATGTCTAGGTAGAGTCCCATACCTTTACCTACACAAGGTATACTCCTCATGTCACCCTAGTCAATGTATATTTACTTGAGGGAACATTCGCCTTAACCGACATAGACCATGATAGATAAACATGGAATCCGGTGTCATAAAACCCCATAGGGAAAGATGGTGGTCTACCGGCCAATGTAGAACTAAATATGACTTATCTTTCTAGGTGGATCCACTAGCTAGTATCCTATGGTATCAACATAGTTCAAGAACTAGGAGATGTATTACAGACCCATAGTTCAACATTACATGGTAGCCTCTATCTCATGAGAGTCAGTGTGGAAAGACCTTCCAATTCTAGGGACGGTACACCCTCTCATATCTATCATCGGTGCTAAGCTACTTCCCTTGTTTACTACCTTTAAGTTATCATTTATTTATCAATGTTTATCAATAATGCATAGGAATAACTCCTTGTATAAACTTGATCATGAAGCTCTTTAGGATTATATGAGATTTCCTTCCATCATCCCTTCTTTTGTGAGATAACTATCATAACAGCTTTTTAAAACATACAAGAGAATATCCATAATTGGCATCCATCGTATTCTTATCTGATCTCAGAATTTAACATATTCATAGCCTAACATATATGCATATAATCACCATACATACTTCATTAATATTGTAACATCTTTTATAGGCTAACATAAACATCATAGAGTAATCAATATTTCAGAAGACTTACCTCTTGCTTCAAAGATCCTTATCAAGAAATTATATTAAATATACAACAACCATTCAACAACGTAGTGAAATACTCAATAGGATAATAAATACTAACTCTTCAACTCATAAACAAGACTATTTCATAAAGTAGAATAAGGGAAAGGGTCATTTCGGAGTTCATTCAAGTCATAGTCCCAATCCCAACAATTACGTGTTATCAAGTAGTAGGTATACCCCATTCGAAACCATCAATTTGATAGGGGAAATTCTTCACACGAAATTCAAGTATTACAAGTCAAACATTTGACAAAATATACTAAATCAACCATAGACAACCATTATTTCCATAGACAGTAATAATTTAGAATTAGGAAGAAAACCCATTTTGTAGTGTAAAAACCCTAGGAGTTGAATTCTTGAAAATCATCTTTGAAAGGAACTCTTGGGGAAAGGAATCCTAAGAGTGAAAAACCCATACCTTATTGATGAATAATCGATGAATTTGTATTTAAAAACTTGAAGTCTTTGTCTTCTTCCTTAAGCTCTTCTTGTTCTTCAATGGAGTTTGGAAAAGAAAGCGTTGTTGAGAGAGATTGGAGAAATTTGTTTGATTTGGTTTGAATGTGTAAAGTGTGATCTAAAACTAACCTAAATTCAATATATAGTTGTCCCACAAAATATCCAAAAGACCCTTCACTTAAATGGGTCTTTTTTGTGAAGTTAAATTACCAAAAATATGACTTTAACGAATCTGGAAAGTGGCTGTGCGTGGCGGGGCCAATCCGATTCTTTTTGTGAAACTTTGGGTCGAGGACGTGTGACACGTGACAGACTCACGTTGCGAGGCTTCTTCTCAAATATTGAGGTAGTTCACTGCGTCTGAGCTGCACGTCGCGTAGTAGCCCCTCCAATCTGCAAGCTTGTAGGCTGCTTTGGCAGCCTACTCGCCCAAGTGTGGGTCCTTCCCAAGGACCCTTGGGGTGGATTTTAGGGTGCCATTACCGGACGTTTGGACCCTTGGTACTACATACTACCTATACAATGTCTTTTTACTAATTTAAGATTTCATTTGACACATTGAAACCTTCACCAAACATAGGAACGTCAACTAGTTCAAATTAGCTAGTTTCCAGACGTCAAGGTCTTTCTTGGTTGTTTTGGCTCTAACCTTTTCCAAATGAAATCATTACATTAATATAGGTCTGGAAATATCATTTTGAACATTATTTAATAGATGAATCTCTAGTCTAAGTCATGGCATTTCCGGAGTGTTACATTAAACATGTCTCAAAAAATCAATTACATGTTTAAACTATCAAGACAATCTATTAACAGTTGTACTACTAAAAACTTAATTTATTTACCCATGAGATGCATAGCACCACTCGCACAAAGAGAGGTGTATCACACTTGTGTCACGTATACTCATGGCGTCTACTGGCTTACACCTCCCTTCTACATCAGATGCATGTCAGATTTATAATAAAATTCCCCATGTTATTCAATTGTTTTTTCTTCAATGAACACCAATATGGAACTACTATAACTCCACCATATTAGTATCAAACCCTATATTTCACCATTAAAATCAAACTAGACGCTTGATATCTCAGAACCTACAATCAAATCCACCATTTTCCCCACAAGAAATGATAAAAGTTCACCACAAATTCAACACCCATAAACAAACTCATCACTAAATAACATTATCATCATCAAAGGTACAAACCCACAACCAAGTTTCACCACTACCATTGTCAGATTTTTTTCTTCTTTTTCACCTTCAATTTCCACTTATTTCCACCCGTCACCAACAAATTCATCATTATATTTTATTTCTTGAACTCGATCATTAATTTCATCAACCAGCAATAAAGTCAAAAATAAAAATTAACTACAGTGGAGATGGTGAAATTGGATAAGCATTAAAATCAGATATGATGATTTGAAGAGGAGAGGATTCAGGTGGAGATGTGGTGGGGTAGATGGAAATCGGGTATGAAAATAACGAAGAATAAGAAAATAAACAAGAAATAGATGGAGGTTCATGTGAAGAAGAAAAAGATATGTGGGTGGGGGTAAGAGTAGGGTGGTGGTAGAAAGAAGATTTTGAAAATTTTTTGAAATGACCCTCCAAGTCATTTTTTTATAAATGCATTTGTTTAATCATTTAGATCATTCCTGTAGAGACCTAAAGTCATTTATGACTTGTTAGAACCGAAGATTTGATAATTTAATTGTTTTTTTGGTTTTTGTGCAAGTTTCCATATTTTGGAGCTTTATAAATTTGAATGCTTTGCTTCAGTCAAAAATTAAGAAGATGGCCTCGGAATAAAATTCTAACAGTTTCATTCGCTCTGGAATGTAGAGTTTGGTCTAGAATGATCCTTCGTGTATATCTCGAGGCTTCCAAGATAATTCTAAGTCCCCTCTTAGAATATGAATTAAAATGGAGCTTGGGTGTGCGACCCTCTTTTTATCAAGAACGTCTTGTTTGGAAGTTTGGACTGCATCATTGATTTTGGAATATCGAATTTAATGGGTAGCATATTTTGTTTACATGCATGGATTCCGAGAGAATCTCAAACCCATCGTAAGAGATTTAGGACCTTGACTAAACTAGGAAGTGTGCATACGCTGTTATTGGCCTCAGTGCCCTTCACGTTCGAGGGACCCTTGGTCGTGTTCGCAAAGGTCAAGTCAGATGCCCCCACAATCATGTGGGCTAGGTAAAGTTCACGAAAGGTTGGCTTATTTTCCTTTATTTTAGCATCCGCAGGATCTGATCCATGATGTGTTCACGATCCACTTGTATTTTCTTTCTCCGATTGCGAGAGCCCTCCTCATTCATGAAGTACAAGACATATTGTCCTTGTGATCGCGGGCCTACATGCCTGCATTCGTGATTTCTATTTTCATATGTTCATAAATAAGACCATACACATTTCAACTATTTGTTGAAACTTCATTTGGAAATTACTCAATAATTAGAGCTCCGATTAGGTTGATTCAAATTTGTGGGTGAGTAGTTATGCGTTTAGGATTGTCGGACACCTTTTGTCTGAGGTGAATTGCATCTCAAATGGGCTTCCTAGATTTATTTATATGGTTTTAATCGTGGTTTTATGCAATCCTTTATGCAAGTTTTTTTCTGGATTGTTTCGAGCCCCAAATCATGTCCCATTCTAAGATACAAATTTGGTGAGCTAAACAAGACCTTTTGAGGAAGTCATTTTCAAAAATTTTAGCGTGGATCCCATATATTCTCTTTTGACTTCAATTTTGGTCCATCTTTATTTAATGTGTTTTTTGGTGTCTAAACGACCTTCTTAATGTTGTTATCCTATTTTGATAGCTTGGCAGCGTTCGCAGGCCGTAAAGAAGGGAAAATCTCTAGAGAGTGATTTGGAGCACGTGCAATCTTCTTTGAGGTAGGTTACGACTTTTTGTGTCTTATATTGAGCTTCAATATGCTAATGTATGTTTATTTTCGTAAATTTGGGATGATTACCTAGTTGACCATTCTTATTTTTTTAGAAATTGTGTTTAGGTTACTTAGCAAGTCTTCGAGACTTCTAATATGTTGGTTTTGTTGTCTAAGACTATTCTATTTGGGGGATTTAAAGTTATGACCTTAATAGTGAGTTCAGATCAAAAAAAGTTAGTCTGATGAGTTGTTTACCCTAGTTTGACCATCATTGGAGTATGAGTGGTTTAGAAGGGGATACTTTAACACCTTAAATTTTAAAGCTATGAATGAATACTTAGGACTTAGTAAAGAACAACCAACCAAAAATTTTAGTACCAGGTTCCACCTGAGGATCCACGAGCCATACATTGTGCTCCTAAAACTGAAGCAAAAAAGAATATTAAGCCTAATTTCCATGGATGCACTTCATGAGTCATAAACCATTCCACAATTCATAATATTGGCTAGTGTATGAGAAGTTGAAACATGGAATGACTGTCTGAGTTCCATTAAAGGACTCTACAAGTCGTAGATCATTCCACCAGTCATGGAGGACTCGATCTAGTAAGAGTTTCTTTTAAGGTATTTATGTCATTTCATTATTTTCCTCTGCCTAACTGGCAGCTTCGAACATAATTGAGGGTAGTATGTCATGTAGTTCTTTAAGTAATCTATTCTACACTCGCAACTCAAAACATTAGAGTCACTCAAAGAAAGCTAATCTAAGATTTCAAGCTTCTCAAAAGTCTCTTTTCAAAATTCGTTCTTCTATAAATTTATCTTCTCACCGGTGGAGTAAAGATTCTTTATCATGCATACGACCTACAATTTTTGCTAGTACTGAACAAACTCGAGTTTTACTAACCTCATGCCTAGTATAATATCAAATTTCCGTTTCCCCTCTTTTTTTTATCCTCACTAATTATTATATTGTTTTTTTAAAAATCATTGTAACAACTTCAGGTGTCACTTAATGTATTTTCTCTTTTAATAAATTTGAATGAATCATATCTATAACATAGTCTTACCACTATTAAGACTCATTTAAAAGAAGACTTTTATCTTAATTCAATTATAACACAATAAGTCATAAAAGTCAAATTTGTTATTTTCTTATTTAATTAAGGAAAAAAGGACAAATATAATCCCCCCCGCCGAACTATCATAAATGGTATGAGATGTCATCTATCATACATTTAGGGCATTGGTGACCTTGTCTTCAAAAACTAAAGCATATAAACCCTTTATTCTAACAGACGTACACATGTCATAATCTTATCCACCAACCCCACATTTATTAAAAATTTGATTGATGGATAAGATTGTGTCATATCTCTCTATTTGGTCTTGCATTAGAGTGAAGGGCATATGTTATAGTTTTGAGATGAAAGCAGCAACAATGTCCCATAAGTATGACTGATGATATTGTCACGGCCTAGACCACCGTGATTGACACCTACACTAACCCTCCGGTAGGACATCCACTACTACACCAAGCTAAACATTTTAAAAAACTTAAACACTTAAATAAAATGGAAGCATAATAATGAGTTCCCATAAACTTCGGAGTTTAACAAAACAACCAAACATGAACTTCACAAAAATTCAACCCCTAGAACCAAAGTCATTGTACAAAAACTTTACCACTCAACAAGTCGGAAAAAAAGGGTGCAGCCGCAAAAATAAACAGAATCAAATGTTTGAATGAATAAATAGCTCGAGTCCGAAAAAAATGGACTAAACTAATGATGGATCTGTGGAAGGCTGAAAGAACTGGATCACCCTTGAATCTTGTCTCGGTCAATGGTCTCCTAACTGAGGTCTATCAATAGCCGCCTGAAGATGCCTTGTACTCCACAAAGAAAGAGTAAGTGTAGTGTGAGTACATGAAACCACAGTGTACTAGTACGATCATGCGACTACTACAATAAGCAAAATATACGCATGAAATTACAACAGGGTAAACACATATATACACAAAGCATAATTCAATTATCATTTAGGAGCAACATACAATTTCACAATATCAATGACAGGTAGATATGATAGTAATAATCACAAGCGGTCCTCTCATGGAACCCACACCAATAATGTTGAGGTGTCGGAACGTGACACTCGATCCAATGTATGTGTCAGAATGTGATACCCAATCCAATATATAAATCAAAAATGTGACACCTGATCCAGTCAGCACAACCACAGTCACAATCACACCCATACTGAACAATACTCATAGTCATACAATCAAGCAATAGGTTCATAACATATAATTGTTCATACACAATCATGTCATTAGATTTGATTCACATGCATGCACACATACAATGGATATTAACTGGGCATATTGCATACACATGAATCGAACCATCACTTAACCCACGTAACCTTGAATCAAGGTTGAATCTTCCCAAGAACACGTAGCTTCGCGTTTTTAAGTCGTCAGCTCGTTCTTGATCTAAAACAAGATGTCAATGCAAGGATCACTAAGCAAAATCTAATTTACATAGATAATAAAAAAATTATGAACCCAAGGCCAAACCCATGATCCTAATGCTAAACTAGGTATTTTCCTACTATTAACTTCAGGACAAAACCCTCTCCCAATGATAATTAGCGAGCATTCTAAGTTCTAAGAATCAAAATATGGACTAGGGGAGTAATTACCTTTAGTGCGAGAATCCATGGGAATCTTATAAGGAACTGACATGGGTTATCCCTTAGATCTTAAGAATGAAGCTTTGCACAAAATAACGTTTTTGTGTTTTTCCCTAATTTAAGTCGTTTTCAACCAGCCATAGCGGCCACATCCTGGCAGGATTAATCCCACCTCAGCGGCTTGCACGAAGACAGAAACTCATAATTTAAGTTCCAAGATCCTATTTCATAACACACCTTCAAACCTGGACGCTCTAAAACTGTCCTTTCATGCCAAGATCAGTTTCACGAGTTCTACTCGCTCGAATTCGATTCCGTAAAGACATATGGGATTCTTAATGTCTTAGATATCCACTCATGTGATCAAAATCATAACTAAATACCCCATACATCACCGGATCTCCCTATACCTCACCTGACTTAGATTTTGTCTGAGCCTAGCCTAGGTTAAAAGTTTCCAAGTTACTACTCCGGAGTTTCCTGGCCCAACTTCCTTTCCGTTAGTTTTTTCATAATTAAGGGAATACATCATTACAATAGATACTAACTTACCCATCACTCATCCTCGATGATAAACTAGATAAATGCTAGAGGCCAGAGGGGAGTATTCCTTAATCAGAAACAACTAGGATACTGTGTCTCTCACGTGTCCCCTTCTCAATTTCCAAGGTAGCTTCCTCAACTGAAAGATGCTTAGATCAAAATCTCACCGAATTTATATCCTTCGTTCTCATCTTTCAGACACCGCGATCAAGAATAACAATAATTTTTTCTCATAGTGAAGGTCTTTGTCTAACAAAACTGAGTCCCATTTTATGATAAAATCTTCGTCCCCGTGATACTTCTTCAACACGGAACATGAAACAGTAGATGGACTCCATATAGGCTAAGAGGTAAACCCAACCTATAAGCCACTGTACTTACACAGTCAATAATCTCAAATAACCTGATGTATCGAGGACTAAGCTTTTCCTTGTTGTCGAATCTCATCACCCCCTTTATGTGTGACAATTTTAGAAGAACTTTATCACCAACCTGAAATTTCATATCCGTTACCTTACGGTCTTCAAAACTTTATACGTTGACTCTAGGATGTTAGAAGCTTAGCTTTGATGCTTCTCACCTTTTCTTGAGCATCTTTCACCAAATCAACCCCTAAAGGTTTTGCATCTCAACCTCAAACCACCCTATGTCTACGTCCCCTCCCATAAAGTGCCTTGAAGGTTGCCATTTCAATGCTAGGTGATAATTGTTATTATTGGAGAACTAACACAAAGGCACGAACTTACTCCAATTTCACTCCAAAGTCAATCACACATGCCCTCAAACATGTCCTCTAACACTTGAATAATTCTCTCTAACTGCCCGTCCATTTATGATAGAAGGATGTTCTAAAAGTGAGTTGATTGTTCAGATCTTCATGAAATATTTCCTAAAACTTGGTGTGAACTGTGTACCACAGTCTTAGATGATGAAAACCGCACACCATGCAACCTCACTATCTCCTTTGCATAATCTTTAGCCAACTGCTAAGCAGTATAGACTACTCTTACTGGAATGAAGTGGGGTCACTTAATCAGACGATCACCCACTATTGAAATGGATTTAACATTCCCAAGGTCTTGAAGTAGTTCCAAAGAAAACATATACGATCAAGAGTTGGCCTAGAACTTTATCACCGATGGACATTACAAGATTATTGGGTTTAGCCGGTTACTATAAAAAATTTGTCGAGGAATTTTCCTCCATTTATTCTCCATTGATAGATTTGACTCAAAAGAAAGCAAAGTTAATATAGTCATATGCTTTTTATAAAAGTTTCCAACAGTTAAAACAAAGACTTACTTTTGGTTTTGACCTTACCGGAAGGTACAGATAGCTTTGTGGTATATTGTGACGCCTCTAGAGTTGAAACACTCTCAAAATGAATTAGTTATATTAGAGATTCACATGATTTTATTGAGTTATTAACTTGATAAAATTAATGATAAATAGTATCCAAGGTCAGGTTTGAGTGGTTTTGAAAGTCAAACGTCAAGGGACGACCAAGACGTCCGAAGACTAATATTGTGTGTGCTAGTGTGATCTTGCATGTTGAATGTGTTTTGATGTGCTGTTTGTAGTCTAAAAGTGATGGGAGGTGACCCTAGTGCGTAGAAGGATATGTGTAGTGGTTAAAAATTTGGTTACGACTTCCCAAGAATCCACCGAGGGGCCCTTGAGAAGGACCCTAAGCTCAACCCCTAAAGTTGCCACAACGGGGTAACCTACGTCCATGACTTACAGCCAGTAGGTCATTTGATGGAGTTTCAACCCCTTCGTAGGTAAAGAATTAGACTAGGGATCCTTATCTCCTATGTCTAAGTCTCAGACGAGTTTGACAACCTGCAATACGGCACGTCACACCACCTATAGTCCGTAGGTAGTGGCGGTTGATGAATGCTTGCAATTTTGTCTTGTCTCGGCCAAGTGAGGGGTGAATGGTAAATTCACCTCACATTCAAATTAAGTTATGGAAGGTTATTTTAGTGTTTATAGTTATTTTAAGTACGTTAAAATAATGAGACCCTCACTTTGACCCTAACATCAAAATCCAAATCTTCCCTCCCAAATATATTCTCCAAAGAACATCATTGAAGGTCTAGGTCAAATTCAAGCTAGGATAAAGGGATTTCAAGTGATGTCTTTATAAATTTTTTGTGAAATTTCTACTAATAAGATATGGTTATTCATCCTTGATTCTTTTATCATTCAAGCAGTCAATTCAAAGGCTTTCCAAAAGATCTCAAAAGTATTAAAAAATCCTATGTCGAATTCTAAGCATAGGTTCTTGCATTTAATGTTTAAATTGATGATTTATGAAGTATTCAATGTTTATTGATGGTTTTATGATAAAAAGTTCCATGCGCAATTATCTTTCCTAATGCTCTAATTTTTCTTTGTAAGTTGGGATTATAATTTGTGTTTTCTAATGATTGATTGTATTTATATTGCTTTATAGCATTGATCCTTGTTGTTATTTATCTACACATATGATGAATTCTAGATGTAAGAATGAGTTGGTGATCTTGAATTTATGGACACGAAGATAGATAAGTTCCCTTGTTATGATTAGAAGTATTAGAAGGTGATTAATGGTGAATTGTGATATTGTAGAATGGTGAGTTAATTCAATTGCTTAGTATAGTTGGATTGCTTGGTATGTTTTGATCCACTTCTTGTGGAGGTGCTTACTTATTGTTCTTATATTATTGTGATCTTGATGGATCTTTGATGTGAATTGAAGTTTAGTTATGTGGAAGATAGACATATTGTGAATTTGTGATATGATGATAAGATAAACTTGTATAAAACTATGAGATAATGTGAGTTATAACGCATTTTTCACTTCAATCGAATGTGGGTATGTGATTAGGATATACTATTAGAGTCCTATATGTTGATATGGTGTCTTATCTATGTGACCTAGTTGATCCTATGATACATAGGGGGGGGGGGATAACTTAGGGTGTTCTGCAGTACTTATAAAATCGTTAACCTAATAATGATTGCTCTTCTTGATGATCTAGACTCCCTAAGTGAATTGAAACCTTTGAATATGAAAAGAAGGTTTATAATAAAGTGAACTGGATAGACCTACATGGTATTCCTTTCAGAATGAGCTATCCTAATGAACCTTGATGAGTAGAAACCCTTGTTGGATTCCTTTCTTGAAGGAGTTTTATGATTTGATAGGTCTTAAGTGTTCCCTTTCTCAAATACTCTTATGGAATGAACTTACTCTTGAGACCAAGGAAGAGCAATCGAGTGGATAACTTATGGTAGTAGCTCTAATTGAAGTATGATACTAGAGTAAAATAAGCCCTTGATATCCCTTAAACCATGTCCCTACATGGGATGTGTCCTAGTTATACCTTTTCTATAGAACACCTTCCACGGTGTGGGGTCTTATGACACCGGAATTCCATACCTAGTTAGTGTGGTCTATGTCCTTGATGCATATCTCAATCCCTCATCATGTGGATGTGCACTCTAGTTTTGGATAGGTTCACCAATGTAGGTAGTGGCTGGGACCTATCACACCTGAATGAGTAGGATTTTAATATACTAACGTGGGTTCCCTAGGTCTTTCCAAGACCATTATGTGAAGTCACCTTAGTGCAAATGATGTTTTCTCTTAGTATCTTTAATATTAAAGTTCAACTGTTGATTGTATTGAAGGAAACTCCTTATCTTAAACATATTAAGGAACACTTAGTGTGTATTGAAGAGTTGTATAGGAAATATCCTTCATGTCTTACTTTGGGAGTGTCAATGGCTACAAATGGTTATAAATGATTATGTCTATCTTGCAGTTAATTTGAGTATTATGTTATGTGGTCGATATGGACTTGTCAGGAATGTCTTTTACATCTTTATTTATGAAATTTTTATCAAAACAACATGAAAACCATATTTCAATCAAATACCCCTTTTTCACATTGTTTTCTACATGTCCCATACTTATAACTTAATTGTACTAATTCCAATATTTTTTCTTATGTCTACTGTGTCGGTGGGGCAATTGAGGATTCCTTAGAGTCGAGCTTGGGAAGTATATTTTCTCAAGATTGGTATGTCCTCATATGTTTGAGCACATGGCCAATTTTCTAGTTTTCTTTAAGTTAAGACGTTTTATTAGATAATGATTTCTTTTCTATGTAAGGGTCGTGACCTTGATAATAGATGTGTCTAAGGTGTCTTGTGTGATAGACTTAGTTTCTTCTATGTTGCATAAAAGAGTTTTCCTTATTGCTTTATTGTGAAAAGTCTTAATATTCCACACTACTTTTCATATTTATATGATGAATGAATGCTAAGGGACTGTATAAACCTCCGAGAGGTCGATACGGCTGCGTCAACTACTTGGGGGTGCTTTTGAATCGTGACAAACTTTGGTATCAATATGGTTATGAGTAGTCTTTAGTTTAAAAGTCCCATTAGACAACTTTTATTAGAGGCTTATTCATCGGTGTGAGTCGTGACACATCTTGAGCGAGAGGCTATTAGGATCTAGAAAAGTTCCAACTTTCTTTCTTACTTTTGTGTCCGTGCCAGAGTTGAGTGCTATATCAGTGTCTTTTCCCTAACTATTGTCCCTTGTGTTTATAATAATGAATCAACAAGAAGGTCGCCCGCAATTAGAGCGGAGGAATGGTAGTGAACGAGGGAGTTCCTCCCGCTAGATGAGCAAGTTTCATCAAGATGAACCAATCCCTCTCGCAATAATCAATGGAATTAGGTTCTTGTGGTCTCCCCCGACACTGACTATGAGGATGGTCGAGGGGTTTTTCCTTCCCCTATCCCGTGCCATGAAGGCTCAAGCAAATAAGATGTGGGGCCTAGGTGAAATTCCTCTTGTGAGTACCATGACCTCTAGGTTTAGGGACTTGTGAGGGCATCCTCCTACCTTCTTGGCTCTAAGGGGCGGAGAGGACCCCCAATGTAACAAACCTCAAAAAAAGACCTAGGATGAAATAGAGCTTCACTTCGCGTTTTAAGGGATGTTAACTTGGTTAATTTATGTGTCGATAAGTTTATAGATTAGTGTTCATTGAGTGTGATGTCAAACGTTCAATGAACGACCAATACGTTCATAGACTATTCGTTGATGTGCTTGTGTGTGCCTACATCTTTAATGATTAAATGTGTTTTTAATGCTTAATTGATTGGTGAATTACCTAAGAAAAATTAATAGGCATATTTGGGGTTTGACAGCGGGTACGACTCCCAAAAGTACCCATGAGAGGCCCTTGAGTAGAACCCCACATTCTGCCAAGAAGTCTACCCGGCAAACAAAATGATGAAGGGTCCAACTGACTAGGACATCAATGCATGGATGCCTCGACATTCCTTGGCATCAACAAGGCATCAAACGCTGGCAACTTTTTGAGCCTCTGATCAAAAGGACAGACCCCATTGATGGGGCGACGGTCCCGTCGTTTTGGGCGTCGTTTGGGTCTACATTTCCTTCATCAGTTCGTGCAAACTAGGGTGAAATGTAAATTCACCTCAAGTCTTTTTTAAGGTGCTTTTACTATTTTTTTTATTTCTATTTAGGTACTTTAAGTTATTATTTTATTAAAACCCTCTTTTTAGCGCCTAACAACAAATCACAATCCGTCCCGCCCAAGATCTCTCCACCCCCCCCCCCCCCACGCGCGCATGAATCAAGATGGAGCTATGGATTATGGATTTGATGGATTTTATTCTTCAATTATCCTTTGAGTTTTCTTATAAGGTATGAGATTTATTTATCTAAGAGGACAGGCTTCTATCATCTAGAGCCAATTAAAGTGATTTCAGAACATCAAAGTTTTGATGAGAAGTCAATTTTTCACTGTAACTCAAGGTTTTGCATGAAACTATTTCCCCCCCAAAAAAAAATTTTTAAAATTAAGATATGATTTATTGATTTAAATTGACATGTTTTTCCAATGAAACTCTCATTGAACCCCGGGATCTTCTCAAACCCTAAAGTTGGCTTATGATGTTGGTTGTCATTGATTATGACCTATTGTTGATGAATTGTGATTATACATGTTGTAAGTCGTTTTGATTTAATTGGTTATTATAAGCTCTTATATTGTGAGTTGTTTGTTGCTGTAAGGAATGGTGATCTTTCTTTTTGGAAGAAGGTAGTAGACCTAATTCCCTTACTAATAGAACTGGCCTATAACTCTCCTTGTGTGTTGTGGTCTACTATTATGGTAGAGGTGTTTACTTGCTTGTTCTTATTGTGGATCATGGACTTGTATCCATTATTCATGTGAATTGTAGTATTATATTGTTAGGGGATATATGAAGGTATATGTTATTGTTTATGTAAGTAATGTTGTCTATTTATGAGGCGTTAGGACACCTGTGAATGTATAAATTAATTTATCATGTGATATATTGTGTGATCTTGTGTATATTGTAATGTGAAGGTTTATGTGATCTTAGTGATCTTGTATAAAAGTTAAATGTTGATATTGTGACATGAATCAATGTTCCTTTAAACGTAGGTATGTGATGATGATAGAATATGAAGAGTCTCTACATGTTTATGTGGTGTCTAAAGAGTTTAGGTAAACCTAGTTGTCCCTACTTTATGCATGAAAGTTATGTGAATGTGCTCTTGACTTGGTAGGATTAAGCACCCTTGTCATGTATGTATGTATGAATGAAAGTCTAGGATCGGTAGACCTATAGTAGGTACCCTTCTATGAATGACTATTGAATCTTGAATATGAGAAGAAGGCTAAGAATGTGAAACCTTCAATATGAAAAGAAGGTGAATGAAAAATCCTTGAAGTGGTAGACCTAAATGGTGCCCTTATTGGGTGAAATGATCGACTTGGAGGTTGGTTGGCCAGAACGACATGAAACCATTTTTAAGAAAGTCATAAGAGTTATCCTAATGAACTTTGATCGGTAGACCCATGTGGATCCCTTCTTTGTTGTGGTATTATGATTTGGTAGGACTTAGATATAGTACCTTCTGAAATACCTTTATGTGAATGAACTTACTATGGGAACCAAGGCAAAGCACCGAGTGGATATGCTTGTGGTAGTAGCTCTACTTGCAGTATGAGACTAGAGTACAAAAAAGCCCTTGATATCCCTTAACCATGTGCCAACATGGGATGTGTACTCGTTGTACCTTTTGAAAGTATAACACCTTCCATGGTGTAGGTTCTTATGATACTGGATCCCATACCTATCTAGTATGGTCTATGCCGGTTAATGTGTATTCTCATCATGGTGGATGTGTACTCTAGTAATTGATAGGTTCTACAACGTGTAGGTAGTGGAATGGGATGCTATTTACACATGGAACGAGTAGGCTTTGAAGATACTAAAGTGAGTTCCCCATGTCTTCCAAGACCATTATGTAAAGTCCCTTATTTGGTTAGTTGTCTTTTGAAGGTTTTAAATGAATATCGTTCACTTAGTTTAAGAATGTTGAATAGAAAGGTTCTTATCTAGGGTAGCTTTGAGGATCACTCAAGTGTGCTCGAATAGGGTGTATGGGTTGTATCTTCATGTCTTACTTAGGTGGGTCTTAGAGTAACTTTAGGTAGAGAGTCTAAATGATGAAAAGGCTTACTTGATGTTTGGAATAATGATATAATGTTGATTTTAGTTTAATATTCTTATATTGTATTATTTGCTTTTTCATGTCTCTTTAACGCTTTGATGAAGGTTTTGTCAAAATGTCATGAAATAATTTTCTATACTTTTCGCATAGTTTTTCTTGGCTTCCACATACTTATTGATTAAGTGTAGTAACCCTTCTTTCCCTTTGACTATTGTAGTGATTGGAAGTCTTTGGTATGCCATGGATGATTGATAAGTTTCCTACTAATGGTTGGAGATGAAGTTTTTTTTGGTGATTCCTCAGATATTTCGCGGACAAGACCTACAATGTTTCCATTATGTCTTTAGTTTATTTTAAGTCTGTATGGTCTTAGTCC
Source organism: Solanum habrochaites (assembly GCA_027704765.1). Taxonomy (NCBI): domain Eukaryota; kingdom Viridiplantae; phylum Streptophyta; class Magnoliopsida; order Solanales; family Solanaceae; genus Solanum; species Solanum habrochaites. The sequence goes on along the minus strand of JAKWJA010002489.1, from coordinate 51,027,436 downwards.
GAAATGTTGTACTTAGCTCCAAAAGTTAATTAGCTGTTTTTTAATGCATACATACTATTGTAAAGTTAGATGTTTTAAGTCTCACTTCTTTTTAATGAAAGTTGTCTTCGTGTGTGAAAAAGTTTTTGAATTCTTACTTATGTTTAGTTTCATATGCAATGAATTATCCATGTGGACTGTATGAGACCTCCGAGAGGTCGATTGCGCCGTGTTACTTCTAGGGGTCCTTCTTGGTCATGACACACAAGCATTCTTGGATGAGGTTTATAAGATAGTTCATGATATGGGTGTATCTTTTAGGGAGAAGGTGGAGTTAGCTTCATACCAATTTAAAGAGGTTGCTAAAGTGTGGTACACACAATGGAAAGACAATAGGCCGGTCAAATCAGGTCGTATAGAATGGGAAGAGCTTAAAGAAGCATTCTTAGGGAAGTACTTTACACGTGAGAAAGAGGTTAAGATTGGACTTTATAAATATTAGGAAAGGTAAAATGAATGTGGAGGAGTATTCTTTGAAGTTTACCTTGTTGTCTAAATATGCTCCATCTTTTGTGTCTAACCCTAGAGATAGAATTATTAGTGTTCATGACCGGCGGTATTCCGATCTTTGTGAAGAACTAGTTCGATGACAATACTTCATAATGACATGAATCTATCTAGTATTATTGTGTATGCTCAATTCCATTGAGGAGTCCATATTGATAGGAGGGTAAGAGATTTGAAGAGGGGAAGAACCGATAAGCAATGTCAACCTATGTTTAAGAAGAGGACTCCAAATCAAGATGTTCCTATTGCTCCTAAGTCTAACTATTATAGGGATGGTGGTTCCCAAGTTGATAGGCCTACTTGCTCAAATTGTGGGAAAAAACATTTTGGGAAGTATCTAGCCGGTAGTAGTGGATGTTATGGATGTGATAAGAATGATCACAAGGTGATAGATTGTCCTAATATTACTACTAGAGGAAGATAAATCAAGCAATCTCCTTATAATGGTCTGAATTTTGGTGAACAACAGAAGAATCATTTCTATGCTCTTCAAGAAAACAAGGAAGCAAATCTGGATGAGGAAGTCAGTAAGTTGTAGTTTACCCTTTTGTGCTTATATGGGTTCCTTCTAAGTGAGTAATCATGGTAATATGGTAGGGATGATGATATTTTTTCTCTTTTCTCCTATTCTATTCAATCTTGAGAGTTAGAATTTGCTACTAACATGTTTCATGTGTTGGGAGTCTTTGTGTTAATGAGTTTCCTTGTGTCATGCCCGATCCTACACCCTAGACGTGGCCGGAACCCAGCAACCATTGCTGGCTTACGTGAACCCTTGTTGTGACTTACTTAACTCAGCGGAAGACTTAACTTAACTCAAATATAAAGCTGGAAACATTCTCATGAAAAATACTTAAAAAAATAGTCTTGGCCAAAAACTGGCACTTAAGTCTCAAAACATTCTCATAGTGATGGTTGTCGGTTAGACATCTCCACAAAATTAAATATTATCATTGTTAATATAATAATAAAGTTGTGAAGTTTATTATTGCATTTCATTTAATGAACTCAGTGTTTACACTATTTTAAAAGCTTTATATATATTCCATGTGTCTTTACTGGTTTATAATTAATTATGACTTCTTGAGTTGAGCAGAGCCATGGTAAGTTCCTTCTTAATCCTTTCAAGCTTAGTAGTTGTTGTTTAAAATTCCAACTAACATACTCATACATTCAATGTATTGATGTCAGTTAGCCTACATAGTCTTATTATACATATGTAGGTAACCACTATCAACATCCCGCACCTAATTGATCCATCTTGAGAATTCAGAGTCAATGGTGAGCCTCCTTGCATTCTGGAGCACTCTTAAACTGCATTTCCATATTTCCTTTGTAGAATGTTGTGGGGTTTGTCCCAACATTCATATTAGTAGTAGTAGAGGCTTCATAGACAAAGAAATAGTCAGACAGTCTGTTTGTCTATGAAACCTCTACTACTACTAATATGAATGTTGGGACAAACCCCACAACATTATAAAAATGCAATTAAAGAGTCCTCCGGAATGCAAGAAGGCTAACCACTGCTTCTGAATGCTCAAGTTGGATCAACTAGGCGCTGGATGTTGATCTTGGTTACCTGTGTCTACATCATAAGACGATGCAGGCCACCTGACATCAGTACATTGAATGTACGAATATGTTAGTTGGAATGCTAAACAACAACTACTAAGATTGAAAGGATTAAGAATGAACTTACCTTGTCTCTGCTCAATTCAAGAATTCATAATTATATATAAAGTAGTAAAGACACATGCAATATATATATATATAGCTTTTAAAACAGTGTAAACACATAGTTCATTAAATGAAATACAATAATAAACTCAACTACTTTCTTGAAGTAATATCGTTCTTCTGTGAGAGTTGTCTAACCGCAACCATCACTAGTGAGCCTACCGAGGTACAGCAAACGTCTTACTCACGTTGGCAACAGCCCGTTCTAATCACTTGCCATCGTATATATCCAAACTACTAGTGGATCCACTAGTCTAGATAAAAAGCACTAAGGACTCATCGAAAAGTATGATCCTTTATTTGTCCAATGTTGGATACTGGTATTGAAGCTGAGAGGCTGATAGTAAACGTCACGTCCCCAGATTGGTGCTCAATCCTACTCTCCCAAATACTTAGCTCCTAATTTTTAACAACTTCTTCTGGTTTTGAGCTATTGCTTAAACTAACTTTAAAGCTCTCTTTAAAATTATAGTTTCCCCTTTTAAAAACTAGCCAAAGTCTATGTGGTCAGTCTAGCTTCCTTTCTTTGGCGTTCTCAGAAATGGTGAAAACATTTATACTCTTAGGAACTACTTAGTTCCCTTATATCCGCTTTTGAGAAATCGAACTCACTCTTCGCTGCTTTGCTTACTTTAAATGAAATCTCTTAGGAATACTTAATTTCCTTACATTTTTGAGATTTAACGCAACTCATTTACTATTTGTTAAACTTTTGGTCTTGACCCTTAAAATAAGTTATAATGTTTTTTAAAGTCTCTTGGAAAACATATAACTCAACTTGACTTCTTCTAACTTTTTAACTTGACTCTTACTTCTTTGACTTTGATCTTAACTTACCTTGATTAGATTATGGATTCAAGACCATGATCCCAAGGTTAATGAATGATCTCATGTAATGAATGATTTTCATGATTTTTTATAATGTACTTTAAGTATCGGTGAATCAACTAGAAATATCGGTACATCATTTAAGAACTAGTACGAAAAGATAGCGGGAAAATGATATCTCCAAGTGACTCTGGCGCTCTGAGAAGCGCAGGACGCCACAACCTGACGGACCGAGACTGTCCTTAGAGGCTCTTGCAGGATCGGCATGCCAAGATTTGTCAGATAGAGGCTGCCCTGAGGGGCCCTGGCTGACACGGTGCCCCAATGCTTGTCAGACGGGATTTTCGACTTTACTTCACTAATTTTCAATTCTAAACCTTCTAAACTCGCATGGATCTCACCCAAAACACTTAGGATCACAAAAATACTCAATACCCAATAGTTTAGACTCGTAAAACAGTCCGGAAAAAAGAATCAAACACCCAAAGGTATACTACAACTCAACCAATAAGAACTCAACGATTTGTTTCATCAAGAACTTCAATGTTCATCATTAAATATAATCTAATTTCACTGAATTAAATATATTTTTGTGTGGGTGGAAGAACGCAACACATAAAGATCTCACATACCTTAAAGGGATCACTCGCGATGAAATTTACTCAACGATCTTGGCGTTCTTGGCAAAATCAGGTCTTTTCTCCTTTCTCCTTCTTCTCTTCACTTTTTTCCCAAGCCCTAAGCGTATTCAATCTTAGAAAAACTGACTTAAGGCTTGATTTTCCCCCTAATAAACCCTTTTACAAAATTAGGAAATAATAGGGTGAAAACACTAATTAACCCTTACTAAAATCCGGATTGGATTTTCCTCAATCCAACAGCCCAACTTCCGAGAGGCATATATCCTTCATACGATATTGAAATTAGACTAACTTGGCATTGTTAGAAATACTCTTAAAGGGATTTTCAACCACATAAAGAACTAACCCTAACTCATCTTGAGCTAGAAGTTATGCTCGTTTGAAAATGACCACAAACATACTTTTACACTAAGGAAAATTTCCAAATTTCTCCTATTTTTTCAAAAATAACTATTCCTAGTTTATTTGTTTGAAGGGTTGTTTCTGTCACATCCAAGAATCCCCCTACACGTAATCGGCATTGGCGTCCTCTTTGAGGACTAAGATTAGCCTCTTATATTACATCATTATATTCTAGGCAAATGTTAGCCAAAAAAAATTTAAACTTTTTCATTACTTCTAATTGGAGTTTTACATAGACCTCTACCTACGCTTGTGTGTGTGTGTTGTGTTGTTGTAATATATATATTATATTATTATTATATATATATATCAAGTATACGTTGATAACCCTTCGTAGGAAGATTACTTGGTCTCTACTTTTTTCACATAGATATATATTAGAAATAACATAGTCTCACATAGGCGTCTCTCGTCATAACCATCCTCACAAGAGTAATAATCCACTTGGTCATAAGAACATACATCAATACAAATAAGACACATATTGGTATCACAACATTTAGTACTCAAATGAAAAAAAACAAACAGAGAAGTCTAATACTAAAACAATTCATAAGGCTTGATATGGCCTTGCCCTACGGCAGTGATGACCTACCCAACTTGATGATCAGATTGTCCAATCTTTTCAAAGTTCCTTCTCCAAAGCCGTCAACTACCGGAACCTAAATGTTTGGGAAAAGGAAAGAAATGGACTTAGTAAACCACTTGTACTAAGTATTAACCATTTCACACACCTATGTAACATGCTAAGTAAAAGTGACCATTCATAAAGTAAATGCACTTTTCATTAAACCCTTTATGCACATACAACAAGAAGGACGATACCAAACCAATAGGACATGTTCAGTAAGTCCTAGGCATGTACATCACAGACAACCAAAACATCAAGTCTAGTCCAAGTCCACATGCATACATACAATTTGAATACATAATTAGTAACTCATCATCAGGTCCATATAGCAACAACAAGCATGCTAAGAGTATAAACATTTCCATCATATGCCATGCAAGTACGATTACCCATGAACCCCTATCAAGTTATAAAGTGCAATGACCAAGTAAAGACCCATAACATTATTCGATCAAGTAACCCAACAAGAAACATGACCAACATCCTACTTCACATAGCATGGCATTTAGGAGTACATATAATTTTTCTTTAACAATATAGACCAACACATATTCATAAGTGAACTAATCAACATAAAGTATCAACAATGTGAAATTTCATCATATACATATCATGTGCCATAATAAGCATATTCATACATAAGAACAACCTCTTAAGGCTTCCCTCAAGGCAAACTAGTGCAAGGCATAGGTAGAGTCCCATACCCCTACCTAGGCTAAGTCAAACATCTTAAGTTTTATACTGTTCGTTTGTACTCCATACTTCAATTTTAAGCTTGGAAGCACTTGCCTTAAACCGACATAGACAAAAGATCTAAGTGTAAGCCCATCTCGAGTGGTCTCAATAAACTATACCGGCCAAAGTAAACGCAAACATAAATGTATCTGTCTAGTGGATCCACAGCTCGTCTTCCTATGGGGGAAATATAGTTCAAGAGCTAAAGATAAGGTAATAAACCATCTACATACCACTGGTGGGCCAATTGTCCGTCTCTCGGGGGAATCCTTGGATAGTATCCCTCATCGGAGTCAACATCACATGTGGAACTATAGGGGTGAATCTTCCATTATGAAAAGCCATCACCTTCCCATTGTCAACTTCACTTGGTGCTGAGCTAAGTCCTTTTTGAAATGTCCTTTATTAATCATCGTAGCTTATTGTAGTTAAGGGTTCTAACCCCTTGTATATTCATCATCATAATAGCTCATAGAATGCATGAGTATCTCCCTTCATTCAATTCATATATGTGAGTATTAACACACTTCATATCACTCATAATAAGGTCCATTGGTAAAATCATTCTCATCCTTAAACATTTACAATCTTATGACAACACCTCACTATCATAGTCAATAGATATTGAAGGACATCATACCACCGATCAATCATAATACAGGCATCTCCAATACAACTCATGACTTAATCACAAGTAACCATAATTTGAAGTAAAAATAGGACTCATAAGACTTACTAAGTCTCTCCTTCATAATTCTCATAAGTTCTTACCATAACCCTTAAGTCACCCCCAATTAGGTATAACATCATAATAATACAATTATCAACATAATAACAAGGCTACACGAGTCACTACTCACATTTCAATACTAGATCATTAGCTTAGACAAATACTTAGGTCAACTTACAACATACTTCATACCTAGATCACTTCTCAATAACTAGCTGAAAAGGACTATAATTCACACTATTTCCTTCATTATTATATAACAAATCCTATAGTAGTAGTTCAACCAATAACCAAATCAATTAAACAATATAAACCTAATCATATCAAGATCATAACATATAGTTAAAAAACCGTTAAAGGTCCTCTGTCTACAAACTAGACCAACTCACCATAAAGATATACTCATAATTATTTTATAATACATGTTTAATCTATTCAGAAATATCTAAATAAATCATAAAAAATCATTCAGAAAACCAATTTTGAGTGGGATGACACCCACTTGAAAACTAATCTTTTGAATCAAATTGATGGAAACCTTTGAGGAAAGAGATCACGGGTGATCAGATCCCTACCTTATAATTGATTATTTTGATGGTGAAGCATGACTCCTTGCAGCCCTTTGACCCTCCCCTAGCTATGTCTTTAATGGAGTTCTCACTAGATAGAGAAAGAAGATAACGGCCGAGAGTTTTGGTTTGTGAGTTATGAGCGTTTCAGTTTAGTCATAATTAGGTTCGTAATTACTATAGGGTGTTAACTAAGTTAATGCTAGACCTCCTATCCCCCAACTAATTAACTAAACTACTCCTTTACGGAATAAATTTGGCATTAAACTTACAAAACTGCAGAAAGTCTCGGCCCTCACACTCAATACGAGACCCTCGACCAACGATCCTCCGTCTTTGAGTCGACACCTGCCCCCCCCCCCTCCGTGCTTCACATCCTTAGGTAGGTTCACAGACCGTTCCAAATGTACCATTATCCAAAATGGCCAAGTATTGATCGAAGGATGGCACCGACGCCTCGTCGATCCACACACGCCTCATTGACTCACTTTGTGGGTGATGTAGACACGTGATTTTAGACCAAAATTCAAGTGTTCTACCCTTTATAGAACTTAAACATTTTTCATTAATATTTTGACTTTTATCTTATTTTATTAAGTTTATTTTTAAAAGATATGAAAACTATAAAAAAAAAATAGAATCACACTTGAAGGTACATTTTTATTTATTCATTCAAAGTTTTATAATAAATTAGTTATTTTAATTTTTATATATTTTTTATCTAGCTATTTAATTTTTCTTAATTAATAATATTATTATTTTTATTTAGTTATAAAAAACACTAACCCATTTATCCACTATTCCAACTCAACTACATTACTCCCCACTAACCCCATTTCACTCCCATAGTCCACACACATTACACTACTACATATCAAAAAGAAAAAAAAATTCAGAAAAGAGGAAGGGGAAAAAATCAGCAAAAAGGGAGAAATCAAAAAGAGAAAAAAAATAAGCAAAAGAGAGGAGCAAACATGAAAAGAAGAAAAAGCCAATAAGCACACAGAAAAGCAAGAAAATCAACCCACACAAAATAATTCAAGGCAAATAACTCACATTTTTTTAATTTTTCTTTCATTTCACTCACTGACACACAAAAGTGAAGTTTAAGGTTTTACTTTCTTATTTTTCTTATTTGGATTGTTTCTTTTTGGTGGAATTGTATCAGGAGGTTAAAGCCATTTAATTTTTATTGTATAATTTAAAATCTGATTATACGCATTGATTTCATTAGTATTGAAGTTGTCGAATTTCACATGGGTTAAACATTATATTTTTATACGAAGTAAAAAATGTTCAAATATTCATATACACTACTGTTTCGATCATGTATAATAGTTATATTTAGTGGAATTTCTATACAAACGTATTTATTTCATCATTTCAAGTGAAACCCTAGTTCTTCATGATGAAGTAAATTATTTTCCAAGTCGCTTCTGAATTTTTTCATATTTAGTTTTATAATGATGACATGAGTTTTTATGTAAAGATTAATTTATAATAATAATTGAGTTTGTTTTTGTAACATGTTAATTTTGTTAGTATTTTTTCTTTTAATGCATGACCTAAAAAATGAAAAAAATTTGAATAAAAAAAAGGAAAAAAAAAAAAAAAAACGAAAAAGTATAATATACAAAAAGGAAAAGTTTTAAACAAAAACGGAGAAACTATATTAAGAAAAAAACAAGAGAAAAAAACTTAAAAAACAAGGGAAAGGACTGTAATAAAAATAATTCTTTCGTTTAAAAACGTACAATGAAAAGAAGAAAATTTTTCTTTAGAAGTTGCTTTGTCAACAAATAAACTAAAAAAAAACAAATAAAACCTTCAAATAATAATAATAACAATTGTTAAGTGAAAAGAAACCAAAACTTACATAATGTAAAAAAAAATGTAATTAAATATTTTTCTTTTTTGTTATTGTTTTGTTTAATAAAACAGAACTATTTAAAAAAACAAAAAAAAGAATAAAAATTTATTTAGAACGTAACAGTAAAACATAATAATAAAGAAATGATAAAATAAATCTTAAAAGCATAAAAAGTAAATATTTAAATATATCTAAAAGTTATATACAACTAATAACATAAGATCGTTTAAATATATTTAAATAAATCAAAGAATTAGAGTAAATAACATTTTTAATCATTAAGTTAAGTAATATAATATAATTAAAAATTAAGTTCAAGTCATAAAAGTAATAAAACGACCGGTGCTAGAACCACGGGATCGAGGGTGCCTAATACCTTCCCTTCGGTCAAAAGAATCCCTTACTCTTTCGTTAATGTTCGAGACGCATAAGAGTCAACTTCCTTTGATTTTTGTGGGATTTTCCAAATAAGGACTTGGAACACCAAACTCATTCAAATGGCAACTCGAGATTCCTAAATCCCTTTTTTTCAAAATGTACACTTTAATTGGCAAAAAACTCTTTCCTTCAAGATACTCGTTTTGTGGTATCAAATTAATTTTTTTTAACAAACATGACATTGAAAAAACTAGAATTTTTTTTTCGTATAGAAAGTTTTCTTTGTCAAAAAAACAATAAAACAAAAAAAAAAAAAAAAAAAACTTTTGATAATAATTATAACAATATAATAACTATATTGTGTGTTAAGTGAAAAGTAACCAAAACTTACGTATGTTAAAAATATATAAGGAACAATATTTTTCGTGTTTTTATTTTTGTTAGTTTACAGCAGTAGAACTATTATTTTTACAAAAGGAATAGAGCGAACCGGGTCAAACACGAAAGACTCAAAAAGACATGTAAAAAACACATGAAATCATACAAAGTAAATAAATAAGAATGTAATTAACAGTCTACACTCATAAAATAAGATAGTTTTTTAATATATTTCAATAAATGTATTAATTATACCACGAATTGCAGGAAACCGTTTTAGAGATAAACTTTAAAACGTCACAAAGTGAGTATGAAAGAAGGGAGAACATTCTAAATGTTGTAGCTTCCTAATCATAGATGTGGTGCGCTTCAGAGCGATGACTAAGACTCTACAGACACAGCTTCATAGACTACCTAGGACTCTTGAACTCTGTGCTCAGATACAAAAAATTTTAACGCCCGGAGCCTATGCCCTAGACATGGCAGGCACCCAACGACCATTGTTGTCTTTGAGCGAACCCTTGGCTTTGCTTACTTAAATCAAAGGAAGGGTAAAATTAACTCAAGTATAAAGTTGGAAACATTCTCATGATAAATACTTTGAATAATTGACTTGGCCAAAATGACATTTAAGTCTCAAAACAATATATAAAGAGAGACCTAAACTGACTCTCTGACTATCTATTTGTCTATAAAGCCTCTACTACTAAAAAGATAAAAGTTGGTACAAATCGCACAACATTCTATAAAAAAAATACGAAAATGCAATTAGATAGTCCTCCAAAATGCAAGGAGGCTCACCACTGACTCTGAATGCTCAAGATGGGTCAACGAGGCACTAGATGATGATCTTGGGTTACCTCGTCTGCAATCATAAGAAGATATTTCGCACTGCATCATTCACTGAAGTACAAGTCGCGGTGTGGAATGCTATAAACATCACTACTAAGTTTGAAAGGATTAAGAATTAACTGACTTGGCTCTGCTCAACTCAAGAAGTCATAACTCAAGTCTAAATTGGTATAAGACCCTGAAATATATACCATCTTAGTAAAATCGTGTCAACACTTAGTTCATTAAAAGAAATGCAATAAAAACTCAACTTTCTTATATATGAAAGTAATATAGTTTCTAGAGATTCCTCTAACCGACACCACGAGCCTAAGCGATGGTACACGTCGTACCACTCACGGTTGCCACGAAAAAAAAAAAGGAAACTGTTCTCTATACTTATCTCGGTAATAGAACATGCTGTTAGTGGAGGGGGGTATCCACAGTCCTATCATAAAAAGCACTAGGAATCATCTAAAAAGTATTATCCTTTATCTGTCCATGTTGGCTACATGGTTTATGGAGACTTGAGTTGATATTAACTCACTTCCCCATATCGGTGCTCAATACTACTCCAAAAATACTTAGCTCATATGTTTTTAAAACAACTTCTTCTCTAGTTTGAGATAATTGTTTGAACTTAACTTTAAAAGCTCTATTGGAAATCATAGTTCCCTTTTTTAAAACTAACCAAAGGCTATGTGGAAGTCTAGCTTCCTTTCTTTCTCAAAATTAGAAAACATTTATACTCTTAGGGACTACTTAGTTCCCTTATAGCTTTTGAGAAATGAACTCACTCTTCGCTCTTTGCTTTACTTGAAATGTAACTCTTAGGGAATACTTAGTTTCCTTACAACTTTTAAGATTTAAACTCAACTCATTACTCTTTGCTTAGATTGTGGCTTGAGACATCAAACAAAGTTAGAATGTTTGTATAAGACTCTTGAAAACTTTAAGAACTCACTTAACTTTTAGACTTGACTCTTAACTTCTTTGATCTTAACTTTCCTTGAATTGGATTATGGATTCAAGGACCATGATCTCATATTTATGGATGATTTAATTATGTTAGATGTACTTTAAAGTGTTGGAATCAATTAGGAATTTTAGGTAAATCACTTAGGAACTAGTACGAAAAGATGGGGGAAAATGAGATCTCAAGGTGACCCTAGCACTCTAAGAGGCGCGGGGCGCCAGAGCCTGACCGACAGAGATTGTCCTAAGAGGATCTGGTTGGCGCGGCGCACCAGGCTCTATCAGACAAACGCTACCCTGATGGGCTCTCGCACGCGCGATGCCCCAGGGCTTTAATACGGGATATCTGACTTTTCTTCTCTGACTTTCAATTCTAAACCTTCTAAACTGCCATGGATCTCCCCCCAAACACTTAGTATCACTAAAATCCTCAATACCCAATAGTTTAGACTCGTAAAACAGCTTGGAAACATGAATCAGACAACCAAAGGTATACTACAACTCAACCAACAAGAATTTAACGGTTTTTCATGAAGAACTTCAATGTTCATCATTTAATTTACTCTAATTTCACTAAATTAAACATACCTTTGGGTGGTTTCATGGTATTTTTAATGCTTTTTCCTTAAGTTTAGTGTGTGTCCAAAAGCCTTTTTGTATTAATTTTTATGTAAGTTTCTCTTTATTTGCAGGAAATCTGTCTAAAGATGAACGCAGAAGTTTTTGAGCAAGAAATGCAGAAAAGTACCACCTACGGAGCTTGTGACGGTCCGTCGTGCCTGTGACGGTCCATAGGTGGCATCGTAGTGAAGCTGCTGAAGGAAGATGGGGAAGTCTGACCAAGTGTGGGGTTACGAAGTGCGTGACGGACCGTCGTAGCCATGACAGTCCGTCCTGCTGGTTCGTCATGATGATCAAAGAAGTAGTCCAGTACCCAAATTCCAAGAGTTTAAGTGTTATGGAACGGAGACCCTCGACGGACCGTTGTGCCTGTGACGATCCGTCATACCTGCCGTCGAGGGTAATGAAGAGAGCAGCAGAAGAATTTGCAAAGTATGGGACGACGGAGTCCATGACGGCCTGTCGTGACCATGACGACCCGTCGCGAGGTCCGTTGACCTATCCGCGTTTTGAAAATTTTTTTGCAATTACAGTCCTTCTTTTATTAGGTTATTGTTTTTTATAAATAGCTAAAAAACCTCTTTTTGGGGGTTAGACTCTCATACGGTTAGAGACTTGGTTATTAGACACTTTTATGTTATATTCTTTGTGAGGAGATTATTTTTGATATTACACTTTTGGATTGTTACACTTTTCTCTGGAGTTATTGTTGTGATTTTGCCGATTAATCAAGTAAATTTATGGATTTTATTCTTCTCATTGAAGTAATTGCTGAATTCTTATATCATAAATGAACTATTGCAATTTATGACTTTGGATACTAAACTCCATAACTAGGGTTGTGGGAACCATAGCCCGATAGGAGTAAAAACTTAACTAAAATACATTCTAGAATAGTGTCCTTGCCAATGTATTGTATTCCTTTTCCGCTTAGATTCTTTTTTAACGGATTGCCAACGTTAGAACCGCCTTAACCGCTACTCTGCCGACCAGGGAAGGTATTAATAGGAAAAGAATTATCACATAAATTTTTGTGTAACTTTCTACTAGGCCTGTAATTGTTGGTACTAGGTATACTTAGTCCCATATCATACAAAGGTCTTAATATGGGGTAAATGTTAGGGTTTAGTATAGCAACACACGCCTTAGCCGGACCCCGGTGCGGAGTGAAATTTTCTAGATGCCGGACCCAAGGATTTAGAAAATACGTAACTTAATCACTTTGCATTCAAGATGCTAGGAACGAATTGTTTAATAGTTAGAATTATCAAGTTAGGAGCTTGTGGGGAAACATGGGGTAAACCCTTGGTTTATTTTATTAATTGATTAAACTCCAACATTTGAAGCTGTTAGTTGTTCTAACTTTGATTTAGCTCATTTATTTTCATTCATTTAGAAATATAACCCCCTTTTTTATTTTTCCTTCTTTGTTTTCTAAGAAAATAATTGACTAAATAATAGTAATAATAGATTGAAGTTAAGTTCTGAACTATTTTCCTCGTGGGAACATCTCACCTCATTAGTTGGGTTCTTTACTTGATACGACGCTTTACTCATTATTTGAGAAGTGTTTGAGCCGTATCCAATTTTGGCGCCGCTGCCGGGAAGTCGCTTTTAATTAATTTTAACCTTATTACTATAGTTTAAGTCGTATGTTATTAATTTTACTTTTTTTCTTGTTTTTTTTTTATTCTTGCAGACTAATCTGCCTTGTATGACAAATACACGGAGAGTAACGAACTCTTTGTTTCCCCTCGATCAAATATTAGAGCGTAACTAACACAACATGAAATCGAAACAATGGGTATTAATGATGATGATCCAACTAGAACATCCCAGCTCCGGTTGTGTTTCATTGTCAGTTTTAACCCCCACGACGCTCCCCTCCGGGTGAAACCACTAGAGAGGCAAAATCCGCTCCCACTGGCCCAAGCTACTAACAGAGGTTGTGAAAATATAGCAGACATCCGATGCCACTTTGGGGCCCCCCTCTAACCAGCCAGCCCACACCTTTTGTGGTAACTAGTAGCCTGATTGCAAATTCTCACTGCCAGAGGTTTGTTTTTCAGGGCTACCTTCTAAGGATCTGCATGCCCATATAGCTAAGGTAAAGGGCATTGTTAAAAGCTGTGTAGGGATGCCTGACTGGACTTAGATGTAATAGAACTAAAGTGTTTCGCTCTTCACTGATGGGGAGAGGCTGCTATTTTGTTCAACTAATCTCCCGTTAACGCAATTGTTCACTGGGAACCAACTAAGGACATTTTCCCTTAGCACGCTAACTACCCGGTCTCCAGAAACAAACCACAAAGACAGAGTGAACAACTCTGGGCACTACAAGAAGAGTCATTAGTAGTTCTTCAGATAGATTCACCTCATTTTTTAGAAGCGTCCTCAATCACCGTATAGATTAATGCGTCACTGAAAGGAATACTTCTTCTCGGGTACATGATGAATAATAAAGAGTTGTTTGAGGATACTATAAGTAGGTTGGTTCTTATGGTGAGTTTTCCTTATGGCTGAGAATTGCTAAAATTTAGAAAAAATCGCCCGAACAATAAAGCCTTTGAGTACTAGGAAGTCAGATACTGGGAGGAATTAACCTCGCATACCTATCCACTCCACAACGCAGCCACAGATGAATTTCGTGAATGACTTGCTCAGATGAGACTGAGCTTGAGTTGGTAAGTAAAACATGTCATTGGTGGTGCAAAAAGATAAATGCAGTCAACTACTTGTCTAAACACCCCCAACCAATGATGAATTCTATTATGCCGGGGGAATTCCTATGCGTAATGGACAGACGGGTTTCCGTCCGAGTGCCCAAGGATCAAAGCAGGAGAATTTGGGGCCCCCGCCAAGGTCAAGGAAACCAAGGTCGAATTCTATGGTAACTAATAACCATGAGGGGGCAATTATGTCTGAGATGGAACTACAAAACCGCGACAACAACTTACAGGGGTAACTTATGGTAAACAAAAATGACTGGAATGGGCCCTATGTCCTTTCCTCAAATTGTGCAGTTACTTCCCAGGGATTGGTGGAAGATAGTAAAATGGCGCGAGTTAAGGTATATGTTTTGCACAAAATGATGAGGAGGTTCGCTTGCTAAAAATGTATTAGCACATAAAGGTTAAGGAGTGATTTAGCGGGTATTGGGGAAAGTCGATACACATACAATACCACTTAAGTTAGATTGAGTTGCAAAATGAAACCCAATATCTGCGCTGTGAACACACAAACACAAACGGCAACCGGCGCCCTCTTTCCTACCAACCTGCCCACAATCCAAAAAATGACTGACACTGTATGGCAACCCACTATCGTGTGGTAAGAAGACCATTGACCCACCTTACGTCGTGCTAGGAGAAAAGGGTGAATAAAAAATATGATAAGGGGGTGATAGGGGTAGTGTGAAGTAGAAGATTCACTGGAAAGAATGCTAAAGTGCCTATAAAGGTAATTCCCATGCCTATACCAACACCACCACCACCTTCCTCAAAGATTAAGTGAAAAATATCGGGATGGTAAATATCGCGTTTTATAACATGTTGAAGCATCTTTCTATCAATGTCCCTTCTGGTATAATCTCTAGAACAAATGCCCGGTTATTAAGTTTAGGAAAGATCTGGTTACAAAGACAGATATCGGTCACTTTCGATTGTGATGATAGACTACAGCATTGTAGTGTTATTGTTACAAGATCTCTCGTACAAAAGAAAAAAGCTTCCTGGTGCAAATTAATTATTCCTTGTAACAGTTCCGGGTCATTACATTTGGTTGAAGCATTATGTGATCCTGGGGGCAAGTATAATCTTCATGCCCTCTCGATTTACAGAAGTTGGGTTGGGTGACCTAAAGCCCATTGCCATGCGGCTACTGAATGGCCGATCGAACAGTGAAAAGGCTATCGGGATCTCTATCGATGTGCTAGTAAAAGTACTCAATTCATCTTTTCCTACAGAATTTTGCTATTCTTGATTGTGAATTCGATTTTTGAAGTGCCTATTATTCTGGGAAGCCTTCTTGCTATGGGTAGCGCATTAGTTGATATGGAAAAGGGGCAGATGAAATTTCGGTTGAACAATGAATAAGCGACCTTCAACTTTGTAGGTCCATGAAGACAGAATGGTTGAGCTCCAAATCGGTATTTTGCCCTAATATCCCTATATAGAAAAGATGAATTACGGATTATAACCTAAAAGTGAAAAATGAAGAAGTTTTATGGTTGGGGATTTTGGTGCTTTTTTAAGACAATTCTATGTTGCGTTGGGCTTCAAGGCAAGCTCATTCCAAATGACTGCCCTTACTTGATTACCCATTAGTCCCTCGATGGAGCATTTGAGTTACAACCAAGGAGGGAGTGCATTTTCAGGTGAAGTGGAGAACGCATACAACTCTATTTGGATCCCATACTAAATCGGCAATTAAGTGATCGAAGGCATACCATCTTTATGAAGAGCTGAGTAATCAAGTGTCCTCCAGTTCTATGCACAACGTTAAATCATGTGCTTGGTGGGGAGGCAAACCCACTACTTAAATAGTTTTTCTCCTTTCTAGAATGGTACATTTTCTACTACTGGATTTAAAATTTGCAGGCACATCACAGAAATTCTGGGCAAAAAAATCACTCTCAAACCGTCACTGACTACCCCTCGACGGCCTATCCACACGAACCCGATGGACCTTCTCATGAATATGTCATGCCAAGGTACGTCTTTCAGTTATTTCAAAACTGGGCACAACGCGAACGGAAGCAAGACGGACCGTCGCAATTGCGACCCGCAACCCAACACCGCGTTGGGGACTCATCGCATCATTAAATGAGCATCCCACCCGACCGTCTGGACCCTTCTAAGGAAGTTTTCAAACATAGAAACCACCCCCCCAGAAAACCCCCCCACCCCTCATTTTGAACGGTTTCTTTCCCTCTTTCTCCCATTACCTCCCTTTTAAAAACTTCCTACCTATTTTCTACCTCCCTTTCAACCATTCACCCGATCATTTTCTCTAAATTCTCTCCTCCCCAATTCCTAAAATCCACTCTTAACCTAGTCGGAGTCCTGCTGCGGGTGGTTTCGCTTCTTGATCACACCAATATCCTTCCTCGCTTGTTTTTCTTCAAATTCTCAGTAATGTGTCTCCTGATGTTCTAGCCATTTACAGTGAATTTTTTGTTTATCAATTAGTATTAGCCTATTTCTTACTGATGGGTTCATTCTTTAATACAAATTCTGTCTGACCTAGGTTGAGAATCCTCAAAATTGCCTTGTTAAAACTCTAGAAATAGGTGTTGTAGCATTGCTAGTTTACTAGGTATTTGGGTTAGACACATGCAGGTTAAACACAAAAAATTCCATTTGGGTCATAGGCGATGATTGTGGCATCCCAGTTCCGTCCCAACACCCCCATCACCTCGCTGTCCAATTTTCTCCAAGTGTCCACCGACGGACACATGTGACGGACCGTCGTTCCCACGACGGTCCTTCCTGCATAACCGTTCTGGTTGTTAGAGACCCTATTCCTAAGGGTGTCTCACTTTTTCTAAGTGTCCTCTTAAGGACTTATGCGACAGACCGTCATACCCTAGACGGTCCGTCCTGCACAACCGTTCTGGTTGTCAGAGACCCTGTTCCTAAGGGTCTCCAATTTTTTTTCCAAGTGTCCTCTTATGGACATCTACGACGGACCGTCATACCCTCGACGGTCCGTCCTGCACAATCATCGTGACGGTTAGAGACCCCTCTCCGAAGGGTCTCCATTCTCTTTTCTAAGTACCCCACAACGAACATCGACGACGGACCGTCATTCTCACGACGGTTTGTCCTTCTTATCCGTCATACTTGTCAGAGACTTTTCTTCAGGGGACTCCACATCAACATAGTTGAAGTAAGACATGACGAACCCCACGACGGTCCATCGTACACACGATGATCTGTCACCTGGTCTATCGTGTTTCACTGTTACTATAGAAATGTCATTCTATCTTGACTCTTTTATTTATTTTGTTTCGCTTTTGCTCGTCTTGTTTGCTCCTTCTCATACTACTATTGATTCTTTACAGGTACTATCTATTATGGCACCAAAACAAGATCGGAGTTCCGCACGTGGGTGATCAAATCTATCGCCCCGTCGTGCCGCCTGGTCCTTGGCTCTGATGATACCTGACCCCGAGTACGACCAGGCACTGCCACTCCATCCTGAGCTGCTCGTGCTGCAAGAGCTACGCCCAAAGGTGGCATCCAGGCGTAGTCACTGCTCCCCGTCTGATAAGGAGCGCACAAAACACTAACGCACACCTTCTGGATCAACTCTCATGAAGAAGGAGCGTCTGCTCCTAGGATTTTCGTGGTCGAGGAAGCCCCCTCTGGTCTGCTGAAGTCCCCTCCACCTGCCACAGATGCCCGTCTGATGAGGCTGACATTTCTTGAATCCACACCCGAACTCACCGACTCGTGCTCTCCCCCGGTTGGCCGCCAGCCCAACCGATGTATGTCGAAGGGGTAGTATCAAGTTTATTCCTACTCACAGTTTCCCTGAATTGTGAAAGGGAGTCATGACACGACCCTTACATTCAGAGAGTCGGGTCCTTACTGGCAGTCTCCCTACTATGCAGAGATCCATAATCTCTTCACCACACACCGACTGGTGTGGACAGCGCGTTCTCAAAATTTCCTTGTTAAAACTCTAGAAATAGGTGCTTTAGCATTGCTAGTTTACTAGGTTTTTGGGTTGACACGTGTATGTTAAACACTAAAAATTCCATTTGGGTCATAGCAGATGATTGTGGAATCCCTAGTTCTGTCACTGAATGACAGAACGAGACCCTGATGACAGATCGTCGTACCCACGATGGACTGTCATAGGGTCCGTCCCAACATCCCCAACACCCCACTGTCCAATTTTCTCCAAGTGTCCACCAACGGACACATGTGATGAACCGTCCTTCCCACGATGGTCCATCCTGCACAACCGTTCTGGTTAGCAGAGACCCTATTCCTAAGGGTCTCTCACTTTTTCTAAGTGTCCTCCAATGGACACATGCGATGGACCGTCGTTCCCACGACTGTCCGTCCTGCACAACTGTTCTGGATGTCAAATACCATATTCCTAAGGGTTCCTCACTTTTTCTAAGTGTCCTCTTATGAACATATACGACGGACCGTCATACCCTCGACGTTCTGTCCTACACAACCATTTTGGTACTCAGAAACCCTTTTCTAAGGGTCTCTAACTTTTTCCAAGTGTCCTCTTACGGACATCTAAGACGGACCGTCATACCCTCGACGGTCCGTCCTGCATAACCGTCATGACGGACAGAGACCCCTATCCTGAGGGTCTCTATACTTTTTCCAAGAGTCCTCTAACGGACACCTACGATGGACCGTCATACCCTCGATGGTCCGTCCTTCAAAAACCGTCATGAAAGATCAGAGACCCCTCTCCTAAGGGTTTCCATACTTGTTCTAAGTGTCCCACAACGGATATCGACGATGGACCGTCATCATACAACTGTCCTTCCTGTTTATTAGTCATAACTGTAAGAGACTTTCCTTCAGGGGTCTCCACATAAACATAGTTTAAGTAAGACATGACGAACCCCATGACGGTCTGTCGTACTCACGAGGAGCCATCACCTGGTCCATCATGTTTCACTGTTACTATAGAAATGTCATTACATCTTGACTCTTTTATTTATTTTGTGTCGCTTTGCTTGTCTTGTTTTCTCCTTCTAGTACTAATATTGATTCCTTACATGTACTATCTCTAATGGCACCAAAACAAGATCGAGTCTATGAACGGAGCGATCAAAGTCTTCGCCTCGTGGCTTCCCGCCCGGTCCATTGTCTCTGATGATGATCGTGACCCTGAGGTATGTGTGCCCCTGAACTGCCACCCCTCCCGAGTGCACGTGCTGCCGAGCCACACCCACACAAAGGTGGCGTCGGCGTAGTCCACTGACTCCATCTGATGAGGATCGCACACTGACCGGCACACCTTCTGGGTCAGGTACTCCTGATGAAGGAGCGTCTGGATCCTTGGAAGTTTCCTGTTCGAAAAAAAGAAGCCTCTGATCTGCTGAACTCCCTACACCCCCACATGCTGCACAATCTGCCTCGTCTGATGATGCTGACTGTTCTGAATCCACTCCGGCTCCACCGACTCGTGCTCTCACCCCGATTTGCTGACTAACCCAATCGTGGTGTGTCGACGGCATATCAAGTTTAATTCGGATGCAAGTTTCTGAATGAGAAAGGAGTCCTGAATGGACCCTTACATTAGAGAGCGGGTCCTTACGGGAAGTCTCCCTACTATGGCAAGAGATCCACAATCTCTTCACCAGACACCGACCCAACTGGAGGGGACCGCGTGTTCTTTGGGCCGTTATAGTGAAGATTGGTCCGAGAAGTTCTACGTCCCTCACTTGGCTAAACTCAGATCACAGATGATAGGTGGCTGCCCCCGCTAAATAGTCCCACTGGAGCATGTCCGAGTACGTGGCCTTGCCGGTTGATATCTCCTTGCCTGCCATCCCCTTTATCTATACTGCGAGATGTTGATGCAATCGAACCTCTCCACCGTCGAGTTTGACTACCGGTGGCAAATTTCAAAGATTCCATTCTTGCTGATGCCCATCCGCTGAGAGACAACCATAGGTGGATGGCCCTTGCACTTGTCTGTGAAGAGAGGGTGCTGAACTGGGTAATCGACCGAAGGGAGCCCTCAGAAGGCTAACTTTGACCTTCCCAGCTAACCTCTTATGGTTGAATTGTTCGACCTGCCTTTTCCCGCACAGTCGCTGATAATATATCACATGGGATCCGTGCGGCTCTGATGCGGCAATATAGCTTGGGTTTTAGGTGACTTTTCTTGGCTTTCACAGGCAGTCATGCAAACGGAGGGCTTTTAAGGTCACCACTACTTACCCTTTCCGTGCATGATATTTTCTTTATGGCAGGTCCCGCAGGTGTGCCCATCTGACACATTGATCTGGCTCAATACCCCGCTGGCACTGTTGATATCGGCCTCATCAGGGATGAGGCCAATGAGATGGCTCCACGAGAGGGACCCGTCTAGAGTTTTTCGCTCCACTTGGTGAGCAACTTTGCTGATACTCTAGCACAGGCTCCCGGCTACGCGGCTGCTTCTGAAACCCATGACCTACCCCGTCGCGTCTATCCCGGGTAGTAGCAACCTCCTCGAGCTTCCTCTCCTCATTCCCTTTATCCATCTGGTCCCGCTGCTAAGGTCCATAACTAGAGGCGCAGATGGCACATTATGGCATCAACATCCAGGCCTTGGATGCAGAGGTCTATTGCTGAGGCAGAAGAGCACTTGGAGCGTAGATGGGCCATCACCCCGAGGCAATGATTGCTGCGGTTTCATCAGTGCTTACGCTGGTTAGTTGCTGGTGCTAGCCCACCCGCCCCTCAGGGATTTGTCGACCCTCAGGCTGCGGTCGAGAGTCTTCGAGCAGACATTTATATGATCCTAAGTCCTAGGGTCCTGAGTCGGAGGGCCCCTTCTGCGATCATGATATGACACAATATGGCGGCCTTATTCCGCCACTTTGAGATTCCACCACCTCCCCTCGAGAGAATGCCAAGAGGCCGCGAAGGTCACGAGGAGGATAGGCTAGAGCACGGAAAAAAAAGGAACGCCGTGAGATGGAGGTGCTAGTGAGAGCCTCGCTTGCTCATGGGATGCGGCGCGATGAGGGTTGTTAAGAGTCAGGTGCTGGGCATCTAGCTCCAGAGATGTTGCGATAGCGGGACACCAGCTGATAGTGTTGTTGCTGATTAGAACACTACGGAGGGTGGGTCCAGATTACAGAGGTAGATGGGTTTACTGGGAACCGACCCCCATCTTATCTGATCCTCGGTGCTTTTGTCGCCCCAGGTTTGCTTCAGTACCACTCTCATATTCAATTTTTTTTATGCGTTGGGACAATTGCATGTCTTTTTGTTAGGGGTGGGGTAAGGAAAGTGAGTGCTAGGGTGACTCTGATAGCCCAATTCACTATCTCTTTTGGGGTTTCCTCTGCCTGTGTTCTTTTTCACCAAGAGACTGATTATTTTTTCTGTTGAAACAAGCCTATCTATATCTTGTGTACATAGTTTTTTAACTCTGAAGCATGATAGCTACAATGATATCCTGATAAAATGAAATGATGCATGACTAGGCCATAGTAATTTTATAAATGTTGTGGCTCTAAGCATGACATAAGAGATATACCACTGCATGACCCTAAGTCTAAAATTCAACTAGGTTTTTTGCAAGTGAGTGTGAGAAAATTTTGAATAGTCCACTATTTGTATTTGAGCTAGAATTGCCTGGTTTTTCCGTTAAAAGTACGCTCAAATAAAGACATTAGGAAGGATTATAGGCCCTTGTTCAGTGTAACCCATTTTTAGCCTAATAAAAAAACAATAAAATAATCCTTATTTATCCAAATGATTTGAGCTTTAAACTATACCTTTCTTTTTCCCCTCCAACTGATATTTTCTGGGAATAATGTTGGTTGGCCCTGGTCCCTACCTTGGACAATGTGCACCTCAGCTTATCCAAAGGCATAAGTTGGGGTGGCTAATGCAGTAAATCACCTTTTTTATGGCCCCTGACCCACTTTGGGTATTCTGTACTTTGAACTCATGGCAAAGCCATTAGTTGAGGGTGGCTATTATAATGAATCTCCTTGAAAGTGGGTTGAAAGAACAAAGAGAGGAAAGAACAAAACTAAAGTGACTCAAGAATCAGTTGAAGGAAGTGAAAAAAAATAATAAATACAAGCAAGAAAAGAGAGATTCCACTTACACAATGAAGAAAAGGGAAATAGCAATGTGAAAGAATATGAGAAAGAGGGCAAACAAAATGATAAAAAGTGGTAATTTAGCACGATATTTCAAGAGGGCAAAAAGTCACTAAAGTATACCTAAATATACCCTACCTGACCCTGCTCCTATGTTTACAAGGTAAGAAAGTGCTATCGTGTCCTAAGAGGTTGTATAGCGACCTTAAAGCGTAAAAATAAGGCAAGCTATGGCAATATGTATGAATGAGTTGTGAATTTGTTCTGAGTGAGTTTGAAGTTAAATCCTTATACTCAAACTGAAATCATTGTGTGAAAAATGAGGATGTTGTTTTGAAGTGAGGGACCTAGGTTGGCAATACCGAAAAATATTAGCACCTCAGTGAGAAATTGAAAGGATTGGTTTATGCGTGATGCGCCTATGTCCATGGTCCTGATGCCACAAAATTCAAGCCTAATTAGTGATAACATGCCTAAAATGATGATGACTTATTGGGATGATAGACAAATGATTGCGAAAATAAAACATGGGATACTATCGTACAAAGATTTTGTAGTGAGTCATAGTGCGTCGCTTGAGGAAAAAAAACAATTTAAGTTGAGGGTGGTTGATATACCGTGGTTTTCACGGTATTTTTTATGCTTTTTTTCCTTAAGTTTAGTGTGTGTCCAAAAGCCTTTTTGTATTAATTTTTATGTATTTTTCGCTTTATTTGTAGAATCTGTATAAAGATGAACTGGAAGTTTTTGAGCAACAAATGCAGAAAGTACCACCTACGGAGCTTGTGACTGTTTGTCCCGTGCCTGGACGTCCATAGGTGTATCGTAGTGAGATGCTTAAGGAAGATGAGGAAGTTTACCAGTGTTGGGTTTACAAAGTCGTGACGGCCCTCGTAGCCATGACGGTCCGTCCTGCTGGTTCGTCGTGATGATTAGAGAAGTAGTCCCAGTACCCAAATTCCAAGAGTTTTTAAAGTGTTATGGAATGGAGGACCCTCGATGGACGTTGTGCCTGTGACGATCTGTCATACCTGCCGTCGAGGGTATGAAGCGAGCAACAGAGAATTTGCAAAGTAATGGGACGACAGAGTCCATGACGGCCATCGTGACCCGACTACCCATCGCGAGGGTTCCGTCGACCCAGCCGTGTTTTGACATATTTTTCAGTTCAATTTGATTTCCTTCTTTTATTAGGTTTTGTTTTTTATAAATAGTAAAAAAACCTATTTTGGGGTTGACTCTCTACCGGTTAGACTCTCATACTGTTAGACTCTTGGTTATTAACACTTTTATGTATATTCTTTGTGATTGAGATTATTTTGATATTCACTTTGATTGCTACACTTTTCTCTGGAGTTTTATTTTGGTGATTTTGTCTATTATCAAGTAAATTGTCTGGATTCTATTAATTCTCATTCAGGTAAGTGCATGAATTCTTAATCATATACATGAATATGTGATTATGACTATGGGTAACTAAACTCCATAACACCTAGGGTTGTGGGAACCATAGGCGAATATGGTAAACTTACTAAATAACAATTCTAGAAGAGTGTCTTGCATGTATTGATTAATTCTTTCTCTTAGAAGTCTTTTTAACGGGATGTCCAACGTTAGAACTCGCCTTAAATGCTCCTTGCCGGACCAAGGAGATAGAGTAATAGGAAAAGAATTAGCAACATATATTTTAGTGGATACTCTCTACTAGGCTAGTATTGATTGGTAACGAGGTAATAACTTAATGTCAAATATCGAATACATACTTAATATTGGGTAAAAGGTACGGGTAGTATAGCAACACACGTAGCCGGACCAAGTGCTTAGTGAATTTTTCTAGATGCCGGACCAAGGAGTAGAATTACATAACTTACACTTTGCAATCAGTAGACTATGAAAGATTGTTAGAGTTAGAATTATCAAGTTATGGACCTGTGGGGAAACGTAAACCCTAGTTACTATATTAACTATTAACTCCACATTTGGAATCTGTAGTTGTCTACTTTAATTTTAGCATAGTTATTTCATTCATTTAGAAATACAACCCCTATTATTGTCTTTGTTTTCCAGGAAATAATGACTAAATATTAGTAATAAAGATTGAAGGTTCATTCTGACTATTTTCCTCGTGGGAAAATCCTAACATCATTATTGGGTTCTTACTTGATAGACCGCATTACGTTTATTTGAGAAGTAAGTTTGAGCGTATCACTCACATACCTTAAAGGGATCACCCCGACGAAATTCACTCAACGATCTTGGTGTTCTTGGCGAAATCTTGGTCTTTTCTCCTTTATCCTTCTTCTCTTTTCTTTTCTCCCAAGCCCTAAGTGTATTCAATCTTCTTAAAACTGACATAAGGCTTGATTTTTCCCCTAATAAACCCTTCAAAAAATTAGGAAATAGTAGGGTGAAAAGACTACTTTACCCTTACTAAAATCGGGATTGGATTTTCCTCAATCCAATAGCCCAACTTTCGATAGACATATCTCCATCATATGATATTGACATTACACAAACTTGGTGGCGTCGGAAAGATATCTTCAAGGGATTTCTAAACATATAAATAACTAGCCCTAACTCATCATAAGCTAAAAGTTATGGTCGTTTGAAGATAACCAAAAACTTACTTTTACACTTACGAAATTTTACAGATTTCTCTTATTTTTTCAAAAAATAAGTATTCTTAATTTCTTTGTTCAATCCTAACTGTTTCGGTTTACGCGATGTTACACCTTGATCCCTTGTGACCTTGCATGATTTCATGAGTTTATGTTTATATGGTAAAATGAGCTTTATTAGCCATGACATTCATGTGGTTATGCCTCTATAACAAATTGCATAAATGTTGCATGAGTTGATCTATGGGCATGCTTAAATATGATCTTGAGAATGTTGCATAAATGTGATTTTATAATAATTTGGAATTATGTGCTTAAAATGTTATAGTGGCATGATATAAGGTGGAGAAGGAAGTTCCTCCAAAAAGTGAAATGAGAAATGTGGAGTCTTCATGCATGATGAGGTTATAGATGTTGTTCCTACTTTCTTGTTGGATTTTAGCCTTCTTCAAGCATGATATATTGAATATATTGTTTAATATATGATTATGAGCTTCTAGTCTTGAGTCTTTAACATTTGAAAGGGTTATAAGTGTTTTAGTGTCATTCAAGGACGAATGTTTTCCAAGTGGGGGAGTATTGAAACACCCTCAAAATGAATTAGAATAAATTAGTGCTGCATGTGAGTTTCTTGAGTTAATAACTTGCTAAATTAATGATAATAGTATTTTAGGGCAGGTTTGAGTGGTTTTGAAGGTTAAACGTCAAGGGACGACCAAGAAGTCTGGAAACTAGTATTAGGTGTGCTGGTGTGCTCTTGCATGTTGTATGCGTTTTGGTGTGTCATTTGGAGTCTAAAAGTGATAGGAGGTGACTTAGGAATATAAGTATAGTCGTAGAGGTAACATCCGCGACGACACCCTTAGGGACCACATCTAGTTGTCGAGGAGGACAATAAGCTCCACCCCCAAAGCTGCCAAAAATAGGGTGACCTACGGGCATGACTTTGTCCAGTAGGTCATTGAGGGACGTCAACCCCCCCCCACACACCCCCCATCAGTAGGTTAAGACTTATCCTAGGGAACCCTTATCTCCCATGTAAAATCCTCTAAAAAGTTTGATGACCTATAGCACGGCCCGTCACACCATCTACGGTCTGTAGGTGGTGGCCACAAGGTATGCATTTTGTGCGGCCAATTGATAAATTTCACCCCACGTTCCAATTACTTATGGATGGTGATTTTAGTATTTTAGGTATTTAAGTATGTTAAAACAATTAAACCCCCCCCACCTACTAGACCTAAACATCAATTCAAACTCTTCCTTCCCACAATATATTGTCTCAAGAACACCATTGAGGTCTAGGTTAATCAAGATAGGGAAGGGATTTCAACTGATTCTTCATCACATAATTCGTGGGCTTTCTACTAATAAGGTATGGTTATTTCATCCTGATTCATATTCAAGGATAATCAAAAAAAGGATTTTAAAAGATCTCAAAATATAAAAATTGCTATTTGAAATTAACGCATGGGTTCATGCTTTAAAGTTTAAATGAGTTTTTATGAAGTATACAATGTTACTTGACGATTTTATGATCAAAAAAAACTCCCTGGATATCCCATGGTCTTAATGGGTCTGAGAATTGTGATTGTCAATGGATTGAATTATAGTTAGATGATGATATCAGATCCTTGTTGTTATCTCTCTCCACCTATGATGAATTGGGGTGTAATACTGATTGGTGATATTGACTTATGGGACATGAAGAGGGTAAGTTACCTTGTATGTTGGAGTTATGAGAAGGTGATTAATGGTGAATTGTGATGAGTTAATTAATTTTTGGGATAGTAGGATTGTTGGGTAGGGGTTGACCCACTTCTTGGGAGTTGTCTTACTTATTGTTGATTTGATTGGGATCTTGATGGATTTATGATGTGATTGCAAGTTTGTTATGTTGTGTGTGGGACGATAGGCATATTGTAAAGTTGGGAATCGATGATAAGATGAAGTTGTATAAAAGCTATGAGATAACTGTGATTCAAAGATGTCCCCAAATGTTGGTATATGATGATGATAGACTATGAAAGAGTCTCTAGAGGTTGATATGGTGTATTGTTATTTTTGTTAGAAAAAATCTAGTTGTCACCATTGATAAATGAATGATAAATGAGGTGTTTTAGTATGTCTTGCGAACAGTAGACCTAAGAATTGGTTCCGTTCTGAGGAGTCTAGAAACCCTAAGTCAATGTGAAACATTGAGTATGAAAGAAGCTGTATAATGAAGTAAATAGGGATAGACCCTAGCATGGTACCAGTTCATGAATGAGCTATCCTAATGAACCTTGATCGGAAACCCTTGAGGATCCCTTCTTGGTAGTGTATTATTTGTAGTAGGTCTTAGATATGCGTAACTTCTCAAATACTCTTATGAACCTATTTTTGAGAAACTAAGGCCAAAGCACGAGTGGATATGCTTGTGGTAGTAGCTTACTTGAATACGAGATTAGAGCTACAAAGCATCCCTTGAATCCCTTAAACTATGGGCTACATGGCATATCCTAGTTCAACCTTTGGCAAGTAGGAATACCTTCCCACGGTGTGGGGATATTATGACAGCAGATCCAACCTAGCTAGAGATGGGCCCTATGGTCCAGTTAATGCTATTCTCATAGGTGGAATATGCACTCTAGTTGATGGATAGGTTTACAACGTGTAGTAGTGGAAGGGACGTATCTAAAAATGGCACGGTAGGTTTGAAGATACTAAATGGGTTCATTAAGTCTTAAGACTATTATGTGGAAGTTTCTTAAAGCATGAATGTTTCTATTAGAGAGTTAGTCATAAATTTTAAACTTGTGTGTGGTTGTAATTGAAGGAAACCAGCTTATTTTTTTTCTTATATTGTAGTCTTAAGGAAGGACTTAGGTTGGTATTGAATAGGTTGTATGGGCGATTGTCATGTCTTACTTCTTGTGGGTCTTTAAAATAACTTTGGTAGAGTGTCAAATGGTTCTAAATGGGCTAAGAAAATGATTAGGTTTTATCTGAATGTTGTGAGTATTATATTATGTGATCGATGGTTGAGGTGTGGGACTTGTAGGTGGTCTTTTAAACTTGCTTTAACGAAATTTTATCAAAATAGCATGAAAACGCATATTTCAATTGAAGAGTCCTTTTTTCATGGTTTTCTTGCATGTTTACCATACTTAGTGCTTAATTGTATTAATTTCATATCTTTCTCTACGTCTACTAGTGTAGGCAGTGGCAAGTGAGGATTCCTAGAGTTCAAGCTTGGGAATTAGATTTCTCTCAAGATTGGTATGCCCTCATATAGACATGAGTTTCTTTTCTATGTAAGGGACATGACCCTATGATAATGAGATGTGTCTAAGGTGTCTTTGTGATGAGACAGTTTTTATTAGTTTATAAAGAGTTTTCCTTATTAACTTATGTGAAAAGTTCTTAATTCCGACTACTTTCATATTATGTGATGAATGAATGTTAAGAGGCTTGTATAAGACCTCCGAGAGGTTGAGTACGTCATGTCATGACTTGGGGGTGCTCTTGGGTCGTGATAAGAGTGGGTTTAGGATGTGTTCTTATGGAAATTGTAAGGTTATTGGCCTATGCTTCAAGGAAACTTCAGTTCATGAAAAGAACTATCCTACCGATGGCCTTGAATTAGTGGTGGTGGTATTTGCCTTAATGATTTTTAGGTATTATTTGTATGGAATCCATGTTGATGTTTTCACCGTTCATAAAAGTTTACAATATGTGTATACCCAAAAGGACTTGAATCTTTGCCAAAAGAAGATGGCTTGAATTATGGAAAGACTATGATATGAGTGTCCTATATCACCCGAGAAAGGCAAATGTAGTAGCGGGTGCTCTTAGTCGACTATTGATGGGTAGTATTTCACAGGTAGATGACTATAGACAAGAGTTGGACCGAGATGTCCATAGGTTAGCCCGATTGGGTGTTCTATTGGTAGTATCCGCTAGGGATGATGTTATGGTTTATAAAGGGTCATAATCGTATTTTGTAGTCGATGTTAAAGAAAAATAATGTCTTGATACGACTTTGGTATAATTGAAAAAAGTGGTACTACAGAAATCCGTAAACGCTTTCCCCAAAGGGGGATATGGTGTCCTTAGATATTACGGTGGGTTATGTATTCCAAATGTATGATTTGAGGGAACAAATCTTGACTGAAGACCATAGTTCCCGATATTCTATTCATCCAAGAGCCACCAAGATGTACTGTGAATTGCGGGAGGTTTATTCGTAGAATGGGATGAAGAAGGATATTGTGGAATTTATGGACAAATGTCCAAATTACCAACAAGTGAAGGTTGAGCATCAAAAACCCTAAGCTATCCTTAAGAGAGTATGATTCACAACCCTAAGTTGTTCTTAGGATAGTACGAGTCCTTAATCCCAAGCTAACATGAGTAACTTAACTCAAGTTATCCTTGGAATGAACCTTGCATGCAAGTCAAGCTACCTTTAGAAGAGTATAAGTCCTCTATCCCAAAGCTACCATGAAATGGTCTTGGCCAAACCAAGTCAAGATACACCATAAAGGCATTCATAATAATGCTAGTTCAAGCTACCATACGGAAAGTATAAAATCATCAATCCCAGGCTTACCATGAACTACTAACTCATGT
Source organism: Solanum habrochaites (assembly GCA_027704765.1). Lineage (NCBI taxonomy): Eukaryota > Viridiplantae > Streptophyta > Magnoliopsida > Solanales > Solanaceae > Solanum > Solanum habrochaites. The sequence goes on along the minus strand of JAKWJA010002489.1, from coordinate 50,997,522 downwards.
ACCCGGGAATAAATTATACAGTGCTAAGTCAAGTGATCCCTTAGGAGAGTATAGATCCTCCATCCCAATCTATCAAACTTGGTCTTATCCTACTAATCCAAGCTATAAATGAAGGAAACACAAGCATAAACTTCAAGCTATCCTTCCTTGGTTTTGTCTTGCCAAGTCAAGCTACACATTAAAGGATACTAGATCACAACTTCAAGCTATTATAGTCTAACATTCTTTGATTCATTTTAGGTTATTAAGTCAACCTAGAATCCTTCTATGTGAGAGAACTTGCTTCTACTAGTTTGTTCATGTCTAAATGTATAAAAGAGAGAGAATACTCAATCAAGATCTCCTTATATTGACTTTACCCCACAGCCAACACACAATGTCTACAAGCCCTATTTAATACTAAGTCATTTGATTCATGATCCCATGTCTAAAACTACAAGCTAGTCATCATCGTGATCATTAGAAGGTAATTCTAGTCATACGTAATCATAAAGGTTCAATCAATTACAAGTCAAGATACTTCTATTCAAACAACCTAGTTCAATTCAATTTAGATGATCCTAACCTAGGATCAATTAGTATTGAAGACAATTGAATTATAGACCTTCAACTGGCCTCTAAGGGCCTTAAAACCCAAATGATCACATCATAAACTTAGATTAGGGTTCATCAACTAATTCACATGAAATCATCTTATAATCCATTAACAAAATAATTTTCAAAATTAAGTGAATGCATCCACTGGATTGGATTCCCAACAAGCCATAACACAATGCAATCCGAACCCTAGCTAGATGGGAATTGGGGTTCACAATTGAGGAAAAACTATGGGGGGACTCAACGGGTGGAAGAACCCATGTATGATTAAGCTTCACATACCTTTAAACAAAGACTTAATCTAAGCTTTAATTCGTGGTGAATCTCAACCTGGTTGCTGCCCCAAAATTCTTTCTTCTTGTTCTTCTAGAGAGAGGATATTTGGAGAGTGATTTGGGATCTTTAGGTGAGTTAGTTAGAATGATTAGTTTAGGGTTTATTATAATTATATAGGTGATTATTTAACTCATTAATTGACCTATATTAACCCCTAATTGAATAACTAACTAATTCCCAAACCCTCAACTTAATACTAAAAGACAAAAGTGGCAGCACCTATGCCCTCCACCTGCGGACCGTAGGTGGAGCTACTGCCCGACGTTTGCCCTTCCTAGATTTGGGTCTGCCAACTATATAAGTTGAGGTTCCTTCAAATTCTACTTGGAACTGAATCCCTTGACCTACGGGACGTCAAACCCGTCTATGACCTGTCACGACCAAATCGGATCGCGACGGGCACCCAACTTCTCCGTCTATCGTGAGCGAAACCAACAATCCTAAACCTTAACATTCAACTGTAATAAAACAGAAAGTACGCGGAAGACTTAAAATGTCATTAATGAAATCAATTTAATAACTTCTAAAATTCAACATCTATTATTTCCCCAAAATCTCTTTCCTTCCTCTACCTCCTGCCCTCGCCTCTTTTGTCCTTTCCTCTAGTTTTTCCACTTTTTTTCCATAGCACCCTCTCTCCCTCTCGCCCGTCTCCAAGTTTCCGCCTGCTCTGACTCGACACCCTTCATTTCGCCTCCCTATCCGATATAAAAACACTGCCTCCCCATCCCTTTGATCTCATGCACCCACAGAACCCCTATTTTGCCATCCCCCTATCCTGGTCCTTACTCTGTTTCTCCCCCATATATAAGCCGTTTCTTTTGCTCTCTCTTCCCCAGGCCTCCATACCCCCATTTTATTTCTCACTTTACAGATCGCCGACGGTATGATTTCCTCCCGCTCCTCTTCGGTCTCTCATCGCTAACCTTCTCTCTCTTCCCACTCCCTCCTTCATCTTCATCGCGGCAATTCCCCCCTTGACTCTCCTCTTCACCTCTACGCCTCCATCCACCCCTTCACACCGCACCCCCTCCCCCTCACCCATATCTCCCACCTTGCATCGTCGCTCCTTACCGGTTCCCTATCCTCTTACCACTTTTTTACCCTACGGCCTCCCATCCCTTCTATGTTCCCTTTGGAACGTCGTTAACCCGCCCCCGTCGTCAGATACACCTATTAGTCTTCCATTCCATCTTGCCACCTATTTCTTCGCTCGTTCCCCGGCGTATTTCCAACTTACCCATCCTTACCTCCGACCCCTTCTCCTCCTGACCGTTAAACCCCATCCCACCCCTACGCCCTACCCAACCCCCCTCCGTTCATCCACCCGACGCCTCCCCAAATCCCCCGTTGATCCCCTTTCTTTCTCCTTTTTTCTTGCCTTTATCACGTCCCGCCCCCGACCCTCTTATTCCCCTTCTTATCAGCCTGATGTCCTCCCCTACCTCCTTCAGGTCAATATATTTTATCTCTATCCCTGCTTTCACAGCCTAACCCTACTACGCCCACCTTTTTCCTCTTTTCCGCTACTACAACATTTGTACTATTTTTCCCCATATAACGCACCCCCAATCCCTACTATTTTCTTACTACTTCCACCATGGGCTTCACCTTCCCACCCCTCCGATCCATTTTCCCTAGGATATATCTTTACGCCAATTGCCATACCTACACCCGTATCCCGCACTTTCCTTTTTCCTCCCCCTTCTCTACAGTACACCTCCTCCTCTCTCTCCTACTCCTTCTCCCTATCTCTTTTTCTCACTCCATTGGGCTTCCCCCAGCTCTCCCACCCGCTTTCGCACCTGAGTCCTGTTACTATTGCCTTACTCATGCCTCTCAGACCCCATCTCTTCTTCCCTCGCCCGTTCGTGCCTCCTTTTTTGTCTGTTTTTCCGTCTCGTGAATTTCCCATTTAAAGGTTTCCGTGCCCCCTCCTTGACCCCCCTATTGCCCCCCCTTGACTCTGTCCCTCTCTTCCAAGTCTCCCACCACCTTCCCACAGCCCACCTCTGTCACACTCCTCTATTGTCCCCCCCCCCCCGCCATCCCCCCCTGGCCTCCACGTTCTTATGTCCTCATAATTCTCCCTATTGCTGTTTTTTCTTTTGGTTCGCCGTTTCACTGACGACCCTATATATATGTTTGTCTCCCCTCTATTGCTGTACCTCGAGACTTCTTTTCATATGACCGGTTCTTTGCCTCTCCCGTCCTTTCACGCCACTACAACATCGCTATGTACTGTCTAGCTTCTCATTCACCCCTATGGCTCATCCGGTACTTCCCCCCCCCAACTTTTTCCCCATAAACTCGAGCGGCCGTCTTCGCCCACCACTCCTTACCATTACTATCTTTCATTTAGTGGTTACTCTACTTCCCGTACTTCTCTTCTTGCGGAAGTCATCACCAGAAGAAACATCTATGATAAAATTACTAAACAAAGAGTATTCTACGAACTAAAATAAACAAAAAGCTAGTCATGGCCGGAACTTCAAAGGCATCCAAAGACATGAGGAAGAAGATCCAGTCCAAGCTAGACGAGTTAGTCCCCTGAAATCCGGGTAATGGAAGACTGGCTAGAGTTGCGGTTGGTTGAAGACGAGGTACGTTTGCTGCACTCCACAAAACTAAAGAAGAAAAACATAAAAGTCGGGGGTCAGTCCAAACACAAGTATGAGTGGTATCATCAGGCCAACTCAAAAATGGAAAAAAAACAGAATATCAAGTAACATCATTAAAATTAACAAATCATTAGCATGCAGCATTTAAATTACATAATCCTTGGTACAACACCAAGCACACAATAAGGGACTCACGCCCTCCTCATCAAATTCATTGGAATTAGGTTCATTTAGATGGAGTATATTAACATCTTTCAACGATTCATATAGTATTTACTCTCGTATCGGGTACGGGCCAATCCGCTCCTATAGTCTATCCTGGTACCGAAACGGGGCACCCGATCCATATAACTATTCCGGTGTGGAACGTGACACTCCGATCATTCATATCTATCCTGGTTACAGAACGGGGCAACCCGATCCCTAATTCTCACTACTTTCGTTAATTAAGCTTCTTTCATACCAAGGCATTATCATTAACAAAGTAAGATGAGGGTTTCGTCAAGATTTAAGATTCAATAGCTTCTCACGGCGTATTTATCCAATCATCTAATAATAGAAAATTATCTGCATACCACACAATTTAAGATATGAAGAAGACTGAATAATACTACCCAAAAACATATCATTACTATCTAAGGTTTACTACGAATAGTGTGAAAACCATAACCTAACCTCCACGAAGAATTGCGATCAAAAAGCATCTTCTCGAAATCTTGCTATTCCTCTTCGTTGCTCTCTCTCTCTACTCGTTTTCTTTCTTTTTCTGTCTCTCTTGTTTTCTAGTTTTCTTATCAAACCTCTTGGATTCTTCCCAATACTCCATATAATTTAAGTATAAAGATGGAACTAATAACCCACTATTAACTTAAGTTACCTCTTTAACCCCAGTAATTAGACTTATAAAATTAACCCACCACTTTATAATTAAAGAGGGAAAAGTCAAAACGCCCCTTAAATTAAATGCACAGAAATCAGACCCAGCCTGAGGATTGCGCAGCGTGACGGGCCGTGTGCCTGCGACGTCCGTCCTGCTGACCGTCACAAAGTTCAGAAATTGATTTTGAGTGAATGGCTGTGAGGTCCGTCGTGGACACGGCACGGTTCCGTCTGCCATTCGTCGTCGGACGTTCCAGAGAGTCGCTCTCAGTACCCAATTTTCAAATTATAAGTGTTTTGGGACGAGACCCACTAGACGGTCCGTCGTTGAAGGTCCGTCGTGGGGTCCGTCGATCTCAGCCAGTTTTCCAGAAATAAAATCTGTTGCTCAAACGACTAAACAGTCGTTACATGACTCGTAATGTCTATTCGTAGGTCACCCAAAATGTTGCAGACCGTGCTGCCAAAGCACCCTTGGGGAACTGATTTGGGGTCCTCTTCTAGAAACCCTCGAGTGGTCTTAGGAAAGATGTAACCGAATGTTTTACCCCATACATGGTGTTACAAATGTATGAGCCACTTCTACAAGTTTTCACTCTCAAACAACACTCCATACCTCGACAACAAGACCCTTACTGTGAACACCTAATTTTTTACCAAAACATAATATATTTTACACCAATTTAAAAAGGGTAATATTTAAAATAAAAAAAATAATAATAAATTATAAATTAATAAAAATATAAGATCAATTATAGTTTAATAATAATAAAAAGTTAATAAATAGAAGTTGAGGAATTTAAGTTATCTTGTTAATAATCTAGTCTAAGCATAATAATACTATAGAAAATAATGTAGTAAAAGCATAGAAAAGAAATAAAAAGAGGAGTCCTACAAAATTTTCCAAATTTGTTTGCCTTTCCTAATTATTCCCACTTCCAAATTATTACTAAAAAAATATCATACCATCTGTTTATATTTTACTTTTTTATACTTTCTTTTGGGACGATTATTTAAAGTTTACAAATTTTTTTCATTTATTCTTTGTTTTGTTAATTTGTTATTATTATTATTATTATTTAGTTTATACCTTATATCAACCCCAATTTCTCAAACTAATTTTTATCATAATCCACTACAATACGTTCCTTAAAGTAGGCACCAGGAATTCTAACCCAAAACATTCATTATATAACCCCATGTCCAGTTGCAAAAAATATACAGAGAATATAGGAACACAAAGAAACAGAGATTGAAAGACGAGAGAAGAATAGAAAAAATAAAGCAGAGAAAAAATCAGAGAGAAAAAAAGTGCGTTTATTCTTTTGAAATTAGGTAAGAGTTAGAATTTTGTTCGTGTTGCATTCGTAGCATCATTAAAGTTAATACTTGTTTATTAAACTTTACAAATCAGTAGATAGTAGCAGTTATTTTTGTGGTGAATTCAATAATACGAGGTAACCAAATCTTGAATTCTTGTATTGATTTTAATGAAATGCGGTAGAAAGTTTAATCTAATTAGATGAAATTCTTTTAGTAGTGTTTATTATGTGATTATATGGAAATATCATTTGGTGATTGAGTTAATGAGTTATTTTTAGAATTTGTCCAAAAGCTTAGAACACGTGCCAGAGATTCTTATGTTAAAATAAAATAAATAAAGAAATAAATTTAAATATGCATAATGTTTTATATTATTATTGTCATTATTATTATTATAGTATTATATGATTATTATTATTATTTATTAATAAGATGGTTTGGATACATTTGTATGGTATCGCTCATGAGATTGGATTGTTAAATTTAAATAGATTATCATACTCCCTCTAGTTTTCAAGTTCAAAAGATTTTTTGAATTTATTGTATACTTTTTAGATTAGGTTAAACTAAAATTTAATTGATTAGAGATAAAAAAAACTTATGTGTTAAAGTTTTGTCGTTTTGAACATTATTTGGATTAAAGGTTGGTCTTAAGAATAACATAAGGATGCGTATTGATCGGAATTACTAAAATTATTATTAAGAATTATATGAATCTATTTTAGAGTTATAAGTAAAAAACTAATTGAGGAAGAGTGATAAAAAAATAAGATAACATAGAAAAAAAACAAAATAGTTTGTATAGAAAGAAAAAAGACCGATGAAGAAAAAATGATTAAAAAAAATAAGAGAAACAACAGTGTACCCAAAAAAAAGGTAATAAAACAGAAGTTAAAACAAGAAATAGTTAAAGAAAAAATATAATAAAAATAAAGACAAGATAAAAGACTAATAAATAAAAATGTGATTCTTTCGAATATATATATATAGAATAGATAAGTATAATATATTATATATTATATAATACTAAAAAGTTAAAGAAAATTAAAAAAAAATAAAAAATAGACAAGAAAAAAATACGTGCAGAAAAGAAGAAAAAAAAACTATGAAAAAATGAGAAAGTCGAAAAAAAAAAATAGAAGAGAGAAGTAGAATGAAAATAAAAAATAAAAATATAAAACTAATAAAAAATAGTCGGGAAACAAAAAAAACGTAAAAAAAATGTAGAAGTAACAAAAATTATTTTTAAAAAAATGAAGAAGAAAGCAAAATCTGTAAAATAATGATAAAATAAAAAATAAAAAAAACAAATATAAAAAGAGGACGGAGTTGTTACACAGAAAACAAAAAAAACAAATTATATATATAAAACTTAAGACTAAAAAAAACGTAAAAGAAAAAAAACAATAATGGAAAAAAATTTATTTTGTTTTTAAAAAAAAAAATATTTCTATCTATCTGTGATTCTTATAAAATAACTTCAAATTCTTATAAGATTTTATTTTTTTTCTACTAAATCTAAAATACTATAAATAGAATAATTCTAAATTAACTTGAAACTCTAAATATCTCCTGCCTACACAATCTCTAATTTTAGAAGAAAATAAATATATTATTCCGCCCTATAATAAACATTAAAAAATAAAAACATACACTTAATATAGCAAAACAAAAAATTATGGGTGTTCAAGTTGAAATTTAATGGACGCACAACAAAAAAATTAATATAAATAAGACCATTCAAAATGAATAAGTCAATTTCAAATAAGTTTAGAATTAAATCTGAGGTAAATAACATTTTATTATTAAGTTAAATAATATAATTCCCCCCAAAAATTAAGTCAAGTCATATCAAAGATAATAAAGCGATCGTACTAGAACCAGGGACTTGAGGGGTGGCCTAACTATTCCCCGAGGCAACAGAATTTTTATCCGTATTCTTGTTTGCCAGACCAATAAAAAATAGAGTCAAATTTCTTTGATTAGGGATTTAAATAAGGTGACTGGGAACACCAAAACTCAATTCCCAGAGGCGACTCCGAATAATACTTATCCCTTTTTCAAAATGTCACTTTAATTGGAAAAACTCTTTTTCTTTCAAAACAATAAAAATCAATTTGAGAGAATAAAAAAAGGAGCGTGACAGATGGCGATCCGCTGGGGATTAACTAGAATTTAGCTGTAAATAGGTTTATGTATGATATGATTTTATGAATTTACGTTTTGGATATTGTATTTATTTGTCTTAATGGGCTAATGTCTTGTGTTTTACTTATTTAATGTGTGGTATTATTTGAACTGACATGTAAATTGTCTTCTTCGCGAAGTTTTACCTGAGTCGGAAATTAATAATATCATGGGATTGCAAACTATTGCACCCTACTTCTGTCAAGAAGCCAGTGGATCTTCGGTCCATGTGAAGGATTTTAGTCACACCATTATTAGGATAGGGAGCACCCATGCACAAAGCCGGAAGCGCTGCTATCGGTACGTTGCCTACTCCCTAACTCGAGTTTGGCTCGTTTTACAGTTAAGGTCACATACTTTTCTCCACGAGTTAAGCTTGAGAACTGAAACCAAATGTGTAGTTCCTAATAGACTCAATATTTGAATCATTTACATCTGATATAATGGAAAACTCTATATATGATGAACATCTAAAGTAAAAAACTTCAATTTATTCATTTTATTCAAAATAAATACAATATGGAAAAAAGCTTTTTCGTTACAATGTAAGTTCACAAAAAGAAAATTTTAAAAGTTTTCTTATAGCACTTTAAACAAAGAAAGAGTTGCATTTGTCAAACAAAATTTCTATACAAAAAATTATTAGTAGTTCAATCTGAACGAACTACGCACATCTGAGTTCTCACCTGATTGAGATACATAGGCAACCTCCTTGGGTTCGGCGATCCTTATTTACAAAATAAAAAAATTAAAAAATATTTTCAGTATTATTTAAAAATTAAAAAATAAAATAATGTAGATATTTAAACGGAATTTGTCCTTAAGAAAACATATTTTACTTATATTTTAGAACTATGTTTAGACTTGATTCTTGTTTAACAAGATACGTAGGAAATTATTGTGACGTCGGTCTCAACCTAGAAAAATCTAACCAATCCTAGTCAATAAACTGGGGCAAAAAAATATAGAATTTTTCTTTGACTGGTTGTCACGACATGCTTAGGAATAAGAAAAAAAAAATATAGTGTTAAACTATTGGTAAGACAGATCAACTTGTTGTGAGCCTAAGACTTATATTGCATACTCAACTATATTCTATGTCATACTTGAGAAATATCTTGTTTAAAGTTTGGATAAAATAAATTTGACGTCATTGGTTTCGAATACATTGTGTTGGAGCTTTAGACGTAAAATTTTAAAGACATGATTTTGCGGATTAGAACTTGACGCGAATGTTGGTTGAGGACAAAATTTGGAGCAATATTTAATTGAGAAGGATTAGGCTTCCACTTGATTCCATTGTGTCTTTTAAGCTACCCAAATGACATGTTATCCATTTAGAACTTCCATTTCGAGCCTTGATAATTGTTATTTGATATGCATATCTTAGAATATTAACATTTTGAGGCATAAATGCACTAAGCCATTTGGTATTACCTCCTTGAGCGCCCTATGGGAAATAACTACATAACGTCAAAGACCTAAGTGGATAACAAAGTGATATGACAAAAAAAAAAGATAGAATGAAAAAAAATAAAAAAAAATCTCAAACAAAAAGGAGGGAGAATCAAAAAAGTAAAAGAAAAAATAAATGAAAAGGAGCTTATAAGAAAACAAAGGTCAAATGCAAAAATTGAAAAAAATATTTAAAATATTGTGCAAATTCTAAGGAGGAAATAGTCACTTTATCCCGAATGAATATCCTACCTTTCTCTAAGACTACATTACAAGCCAATGACAAGTCCTATTTGATCTCATTATTCATGTTTTCATATTAGTGGATGCTTACATAAGGGCCAAGCTTATGGTATCTCAAGCTCATGCATTAAATATCTTTCTGAGTGCGAGTGACTTTCAAAAATGTTCTACGATCTAAATTAGTATATTGTATGAAGTAGGACTTTATATGTTGCGAGTGCATTTGAAACCTGATGATACGAATAATTATATTCCTTAATTTGCAAGATAAATTTGATCTTGTAATACTTAAGCATATTTGAGATACAATTTGAAATATATAAATTACTCTAAGTTGAAAAATTTATTGAAAGTAGGTGGAATATAGTTCATATGATAATAATAATTGTTGGGTACAACTAACAGTCAAGGCATTATCCAACATGAAACTATTCTTTTCCAACTTTTTCATATATTTCTAAAAATAAACCAAAAAAAAAAGAAAAAAAAAAAATTATCGAACTATGTTCGAAAACTGATTCCTAAGAGGATACGTAGGCAACCCTTCATTGAGGTTCAGTCTAATCACTCAATAAAATAATGATCATTCTATTTCAAATCTCCAAGGATTGAAACATAACACTGTAGTCTATAGTATGTTACAAAAAAAAGTAAAAAAATTAAGAGGGTCTTATGAGTGAAAACTCTCACGAGAACCATAAGACAACAGTAAAAATATATGAATGTCTACTTGGTAAAAAATCACGAATGAGGCCATTATCAAATGATGATATTAATCTTGTATGAGCAAACACGATAGAAACTAAAGTTATAGGCTGAAAGAGCTATAAAGACAAATCGTGTTGCAAGTAATTCGCTACAGACAAACGCTGCCGCTGGTCGTTTTTTGAATCCTGTCTCTCATTCATATGCGCGGGAAAAAAACAATATAAAAAGGATTTTATTTTCTTCATTAAAATATGGAGCATTTTTATTTTATTTTTAGATTGGTCAATGTATAACCAAAATAAATAAAATAATATTAAATATAATAATATAAGTAAAACAAAAAAATAACCCTGATGCATATAGCGAGGGTACAATAAACCTATTTATTTTCACAGGGACCCATAAACCTATTCTCTTTTCATGCTTTCAATTGCACAATAAATCCTATCTTATTGTTTTTATGTTTACAGAGCATGATAAACCCTGGTGCATATAGGCACACTAACCCTATCTTTATTTTTCATGTTTTTCACAAGCAAATAACCACTGGTTGCATCTAGGGCACAAACGGCACCTATGTATTTTTCATGCTTCAGAGGCACAATTAAACCATGGTTGCATAAGGGACAATAACCCCTATCATTTTTTTTATGTATTCACAGGTCACAATAACCCATGATTGCAAATAGGGACAATAACCCCTTTTTATTTTCATTCTTCAGTAGGGCACAATAACCTGGGGAGTGCATATAAGGCACAATACCCCATCTTTTTTTTTATGTACTTCACATGGGAAAATAACCCTAGTTCATGTATGGTCCCATAACCCCATTCTTATTTTTCATGGTCTTCAGAGGGACAATAACCACTGGATTGCATATAGGGCCACATAACCCTATTATTTTTCATGTCTCACAGGCCATTCATAACTCCTGGTTTTGAATAGGCACATAACCCCTATTTTATTTTCATGTCTCACAGGGAAAAATAACTCCTGGGTGCAATTTGGTTTAAAACTCCCTTTTGTCTATTTTGCATTTTTAACTGGCTACAAAAACATTATTTTATTATTAGTATAGGACTTTTATAAGCTCATCAATAACTCACAAAAATTCCTAGTGCAAACTAGGGCAGAGAAATTTTATTTTGTTGAGGTTTGACATAGGACACAAATTGCGTTCAAAAATAAAAGAATTTATGCCTTTCAAGAAAACAATTCAAGAATATAGACGGAAGAAGAACTCAGTAGCTGAATTCAAGTCATGAAGTTCAAGTCATTAAACTCAGATTGTCCAGAGCAAAGTTCGAAATCGATGTGTGATACCTACCACCGAGGGTGAAGCGATATCAGACGAATTCAAAAAGAAGACTTAGCACTAGCGGAGTTAGTAGATTGGATTCATTTCTTTCCTTCCTGCATTTTATTTTTTTTAAGTAAATTGGAGCGAGAACCGGATATCTCGACAAAAACCTCACTCGACTACCTAACGTCATTGGAATTACGCCTGGACTCCGTATCATAAACTAGGATAGGGAGTTTCAAAAGTAGAAACAGCAAACCTCTTCTCTATTATAAATTTTTCACATTTTTGGAATAAATGTTTCAGTAAAAAATTAATCACATTGTTACGTCTTGCCCATGAAACCTTCAGGTTTTAAAGTAAAGAGGGCATACTGTGACACCTAATTTTTACCAAAAACATACTATTATTACACAAATTTAAAAAAGGTTTATATTTTTAAAAAAAAAAAAAAAAAAAATACAATAAAATAATAAATTGTCAATTTATAAAAAATATAAGATCAATTATAGTTTAATAATAATAAAAAAGGAATAAATAGAAGTTGGGAATTAAAGTATTGTTAATATATCTAGTCTAAAAATAATTCTAATACAGAAAATATTATGAAAAAGCTATAGCAAAAGAAAAGAAAGAGGATTACCTTAACACAATTTCAACTTTGTTTTACCTTTATCCTAGTATTTACCACTTCATAACTATTTTCCTAAAAAATCGCATCCCATCTATTTGTTTTATTTTTTTTAAGTGCATTTGGACATTGTTGGTAAAGGCGAACACAATGGCTGGCATGTAGTTTTGTTTTGGGAATTTGCTATTAGTATTATTATTATTGGATATCCTGATCTCCACCCAAATTTTAAATTTAATCCTAATCGCAATACTACGTTCTTTAAATTAGCCACCAGATTCTAAAACCAAAAAAAATATTATATAACCCCACGTTCAGTTGAGAGAAAAATATACAGAGGAGATATAGAAGAACACACCGAAACAGAGATGTGAAAGACGAGAGAAGAAAAAAAAGCACGAGTAAAAATCAGGAGAAGAAAGTGGAGTTATTCTTTTGAATTAGGTAGAGTTAAAATTTGTTTGTGGTTCCAATTCTGGGCTCATTAACGCTAATACTTTTTTATTAACTGTGCAAATAATAGATCGTATAGCAGTGATTTTTGTGGTGATAATCAATAATACGAGGTAAATCAAATTCTTAAATTCTTATGATTTTAATGAAATTCTTGTTAAGAGAAAGTTGAGTTCTAATGATATGAAATTCTTTTAAGAGTTGTTATTAGATTATTATGCAATAAATCATTTTGTGATGATGTTATGGAGTTACTTTTAGAATTTGCAAAAGCTTAAGAAAACGTTCCAAGAGATTCTTATTGTAAGAATAAATAAATATGTAAATATGCTCATGAATTATTATATTATTATTATTATAATTATTATATTATTATTATTATTATTATTATTAGATTATGTTGTAATTTATCTCGCTCATGATATTGAATTGTTTAAATTTGAAGAGATTAGCAATATCTTTCCCTATCGTTTTCAATTCAGAAAGATTTTGTTGAATTAATTGTAGACTTTTAGTTAGACAAATAAACTAAAAATTTAATGATAGCGATTAAAAAAATTAGGTTTTAATATGTTTTAGTCTTTCTTTTTACTACATTATTTGGATAAAGGTTATCTTAGAATCAAAAGATGCTTATCTGTAACGACCGTGTATGTGTAGTCGTTTTTGAGCAGCAATTTTATTCTGGAAAAAATGGCGGTGCAGTGAAGGATCCCAAGACGGGCACGTCATGGGAACGACAGACCGTCGGGGGACCGGTCTCGTTCTAAAACACTTTAGAATTCTGAAAATTTGGGTACTGAAATCGACTCTCGAACTTCAAAGGATGGCAGGACGGGACGTCGTGCGACCAGGTACGACAATCACACATCTTCACCGAAATTAACTACTCTGAACTTTGCGACGGACCTTGCAGGACGGAAAAAAACCCGTTCAAAAGCCATGACGGACCGTCACAGGTTGCCGTAACCCAGGCTGCGGTCGGATTTCTATTAAAAAATTTTAGGGCGTTTTGATTACTGTATAATTATAAAGTTAGTGGGTTAATGTTCATAATGTACACTACCTTGGGGGTTAAAGAGCTAAACATAGATATAAATAATGGTAAATTCTCAGTCTTGTATACTAATTATCATGTAAGTAGGGTTTAAAAAGCAAGAGAGTTTGAAGAAGAAAAATAGAAAGAACAAAGCGAGGGAGAATAACGATCGAAGAGAGAGGAGGCGAGAAACGACAGAGGGAAGCAAAGCTTTGGAAAGTAGATTGCGTGAGCACACAATCTTCGGTGGAGGTAGGTTATGCTTTATCTATTCATAGTAAACTCTTAATAGCGACTGATCTGTCATGGGGTACGTATGTAAAGTCTCCTATATGCTTAATTGTGTGCATCATGATGTGATTAGACAATTGTAATGAATTAGCATAAGGAGGTCGTTGAATCGTAAACTTTTAAAAAACCTCTTTGTTAATGATGATGTCTTGGCATAAAGAACGGATGATGAACTAAAGAATGAGGGTAATGGGTTCGGGTGTAACGAACAGACACATAGTATTAGGGGATGAGTGTAAACGTTCCGACACAGGATAGTAATGGACGGGTGTCACGTTCGCACCCAGGATAAGTAATGGACGGGTGTCACTTTCGACACCGGATAGTAATGGATCGGGTGTGCACGGCCGACACAGGGATTTAGAGATGGATCGGAGTGTCACGTTCGACACCAGGATAGTATGGATCGGGGTGTACACGTTCCGACGCCAGATAGTACATGCGACGGGCGGTGTCACGTTCCGAAACCCGGGATCGTAGATGGATCGGAGAGTCCGTTCGACACCAGGATAGTAATGGATAGGGTGTCACGTTAGGACACCAGAATAGTAGGATGGATCGGAGTTTCACGTTAAGAACACCAGGATAGTAGATGGATCGGATGTTAACGTTTCGACACCAGGGTAGTAAAGAGAATGAATCTTGAATATGTTAATATCCTCAATCTAAAGAACCTGTTTCCAAATGAGTATGGTTTGTGAGGCTTTGAGTCATCATAGAGATGCTTGGTGTTGTGACCAAGGGGTTTTATGGTAAATGTTGTTGTCACTGTTAGAAATTAGTTGATTTTTATGTTATTATCTAAAATATATTGTTTTCTATTTTGAGTTTGCCGATGATACCTACTCAGTCTTGTGCCTTGTACGACCCCTATGATTTGTTTTTCTTTTCGTTACTAGTGGAGCGCAGCAAACGTGCCATCGTCTTCAACACAACCGCAATTAGCCCGTCTCATCACACGTTAGATCTCGGGTGAGCTAATGTTATAGCTTGGACTGGATCTCTTCTCAGTCTTGATGCCTTGAAGTTCCGGCATGGACGTAGCTGTTTATTTACGTTAAGCTTCATAGATATTCTTAGATTAGTAATTAAGGAGAGATTTCTTGCTGGTGATGACTTCCCATGATTTTGGGGATGATGAGTATTAAATTTTAGAAGTGATTAATTGATTTTCATAATGAGTTTTAAGTCTTCCGCATTAGATCGTTATATTATGGTTGAAATGGGGGTTTAGATTGTATGGTTCGCTCACATAGGCGGATTAGTGTGGGTGCCAATCGCGACCGTTTTCTTTGGGTCGTGACAAATTTGGTATCAGGGCATTAGGTTCGTTGGTATATCACACAAGAACGAGTCTAGTAGCGTCTTAAGGAACGGCAGGGGGCGCCCTTTACTTTTTTTGAGCGGCTATGGACTTTAGGAAAAATTTCCTTTCTTGCTTTTCTTTCATGCTATTACTGGATTCCAATTGTATCTAGGTGATACAAATTGGAATATTACCATCTCACTCTATCTCGCAGATGGTTAGAACTGAGCAACATTACGCCAGCCCCAGCACGGTTTAGTAGGTAGTTAGGACAGGGAGCGTCTAAGCCAGCCATGGGGCTGTCTGTTAGCCGAGAGGAGCAGAGTGGCAAGGGGCCGTGGTTAGAGGTCGTGGGAGGACGTCCTTAGAGGAAGAGGACAAGCACCTGTCCCATCTAGTACTAGGGGGGTGATGAATCCCCACCGACTGAGGAAGTAAGGGGAAGTAGTAAGAGAGGGTGAGGAAGGGGAAGAACGTGAGCAAGTGCAGAATGAGACATTACCACCCCACCCTACCCCAGGAGCTGTTATCAGGTTTGGTTCTAGTTATCTTAGCGGGTTATCTGACTAGGCAGACACCTCCAGGTTTTCTGCACCAGACCTCAGGTTCCGGAAGCACGACAGGCTGCGCTGAGGCTCCCCCGCAGGAATGCCTCATTGGAAATAGACCGGTTTCCGTTTGACTAAGGGCCCATAATGCAAGTGCTCAGCTGACCTTTTCAGTAAGTTCTTGAAATTGGAAACCTCCAGGCATTCAAGGGTGCTGAACTGAGGAGGCCTACCGATTTTCTGGTTGATTGTCATGAGTTACTACACTAAAATGGGCATAGTGGTGGAACGATTTGGCGTTGAGTTTGTAACCTATCATTTCAGGAGAAAAGCCAAATGTGGTGGCGGTTCAAACATGTTGGTGTCACCCGCACAGGCACAACCTATGACTTGGGCGTCATTCTGAGTTATTTATGGAGAAGTAGCTCCCCCCGGACCTTGAGAGGCTAGGAGGAGGCGATGATTCTTGAGCCTAGACCAAGGCAAAGATGTCGGTGTGACTGGTTATGAGCGGGGCTAAGTTTTCGTGCATTATACTAGGTACGCCACCCAGTTTTGATTTCAGGTCACAAGAGAGGATCCCGGTTTGTGAGAAGGGTTGAGGTCAACGATCTGCGGATTTAGCCTTACAGGGTAGCAGGCTACAGGAAAACCCTTTCAGGAAGTGGTCGACTTCGTGATAGAAGTGGAGGAGAGTGAAGCCCAGATAATGACCATAGCATCGACATCTAAAAGGTTTCGTAAGGGAGGTGAGTCTAATGGTTATTACCCAGAGGAAGGGTTTTCAGGAGGTGGTTATCCAGCCGACCATCAATCTTTACTGCAGACCGTAGTTGGGGATCCCACCGTAGAACGTGTAAACCATTCTCTGAGTCTGAGAGGTCATCACCAGACCTCGTCGTCTCAACAAAGACCTATGCTTGAGTCCATGAGAGTGTTATGGATGTGGAGAGATCGGACACATTAGGAGGTTTTGTCAAAAACAAGTTCCAGACCCCCAACAGTCAGAGGTAGAGGTGGTCAGGAAGACGGCCGTTTTATGGAGGACGGGGGTGGTCGAGGTCGGTAATGGTGTTCACAAAAATGGCCGGCTCCCACCCCGGTGAGGGCAAATCGGGCCCTATGCGCGGAACCTGGTAGGGGCGCGGCAAGGGCAGACACGTGATGGGCCCATGTTACGCTTACCCTGGGCCTGCTGAGGCGGAACATTAGAGGTTGTTAGCAAATGGTAATCTTTTGGTGTTGTCGATTGCATGGCTTCTGTATATTTGATCCTGCCTACATTTCATATGTATCTTCCTCATTGCTTTTTTTTTTTTTTTTTTTTAACGGTCTTTAATTTACATTGTGAATGGCTTGACATGGCTATTCGTGTTTTACTCCGGTGGGTGAGTCGTGGGTAGTTGAGAAGGTGTATAGGTCTTGTCCGGTGACTTTTGTGGGGAGCCAATATAATGTGACTTGTTTATCGTAGAACAGAATGCGTTTGAATTCGATGTAACTTCTGGGTAGGACCCCCCCCCCCCCCCCCCCCTTGTCTTCTCCAATTTGCCAATTTTAGATGGTAATGCCTAAAACTGTAACGTTGGCAAACTGGGACAACCCGTTTAGTGTGGTTGAGGGTGAATAACTTCCACTCCAGTTAGATCATTCTTTTTTCGTGGTAAGAGAAGGGTTAGCTAACAGGGGTTTAGCGTTTTTGGCACCACCTCAAGGATGATACTATCCAAAGTACTTCAACCCTTCTTTGGGAGCGAGGGGGTTCGGTGATCCTAGGCACATGGGAGCAGTAGTTGTAAGGAGGTTTTCACCTAAAGAACCTTCCTCGGTATGCCCCCAGATAGAGATATTGGACTTTGCATTGATCTGGAGCCCTTGGAATAACCTCAATAATGCAGAACCTCCGCAGTTCTGGTCCCAACAACCTCTTTCCCTTACTCCACCCCACCCTCCTCCATAATTAAATCCCAACCCACACAATCCCTCTGATCCCCCTCGTTCCCTTCCACTCCAATCAGACTCGGACTAACTCACGTATAAGCCCACTACGGCCGCCCATCCGAGCAATAGAGGTCCCCCCAAAATCCACCACAAAACCTCCCCCCCAAACCGCCAAAGCCACCCCGAATCCCTTACACCCCCACATATCCTCCACAGTCGCTTCAGACGACAACGGCGACTCCTACTCCTCGAGACCCCGCAGCCCCGGACATAACGAGTACACCACAACCAATCCAAGTCCGCCGGAACCCGCGCTTAGTGCCCACAAATCCCGTCCCAAGCTCATCCCACCCCCCCCCCCGGGACAGCGCCCCAACCTTGGGTCCCCCCCATGACCCTTAATTCCCCACACGAGGATCCAAAGCGCCATAACCCCAAAACACAAGACTGCGAAAACGACGTCACCAGCCCAGAATCCGGCAGCAACCCAACAGGAAAGGGAGGAAGAACCGCTCCATCACACCTATTCTCCACCGAAAAAAGGGAAGAAGGGCGGTGCCCTCCGCGCCTAAAGGATTTAGTGGGGAAAAGAAAGGATGGAGTTTTCGGCCATCCTGCAATAGACTACCGGCCCAGTGAACAAGGAAAGTTCAAAAATCGCATATAAATATCCAGAAATCGCATGAAAAGAAATAAGGGAGGTTTGTGGATGATTTTTCAATCTTTTTACTAGGTAATCTAGTATCCTTATGCATGAAGGAGTAATATCAATTTACGCGTTCGTTGATTGAGTACGGAGAAATACCATAATTGTATGATTTTTTTTGGACCACACATTCTCCATAGGTTGCCCTCCTATCTCTGCCCTTCATGTACCACCGGTGCTCTGTGTTATTGGGAGAAGGACCATTGACTTGTCCGAAGCAGAAGGGTAGTCCAGCCAGAAACAACTGGTTTATTACGGGACAGCTTACAGACTGTTCATATCGAAAATGTATGGCCTCTGCATTCTTAGCTGCAGTGGGTAGACTTGCAATACAAGAACTGTCCTAGCTCTACCATATCATTTTGGTTCATTTCTATGGAACGACTCACAACACTTTTTTGTATTATGGATCTATACCAGAAGACTTCTTAATGCGGTATATATAGCATGTCAATGTGTATTCCTGAATATCTCATTTTTCAATTATTCAACCATTTCATTTACCAAGGTTCAATGGTTAGCCAGATTACGTCAATGTATCTCGGGTTCGACGGCAACAAAAGACTTCTATTATTTTGTACATCAAAGTGGTTTGATAGAGCGTTGGTTAATTGGTCAAGCAATTTCTTTCCATGAAAATGGGCTTGGAATGGTCATTTAGTCGGGATACGGCAGAAATCATTCATTAATCGATAAGTAGCATTCGATCTACTAAGTTCCCTTGTATTAGAATGGAACTTCTATGGCATCGGGATCTCTTAGATTCTCTGCTTTAGTACTGTGTATACTATTTAGGCAGAATACCTCACCCATATTACTAGAAACTGAAAGAAGCCTCCAACAAAACAGAAGAAAGGGGGGAAAGTGAGGAGACACCCCAGGCGCAGTAGAGACACCTCACCTCCCCCCGGTGAGTCGGGCAACCACCCCCGCCGGCTGCCCGAAGTGGGACCCCCTTCGCGTGGCCCCGCGCACCGCGTATAGTGGGGAGTCCATGGGAACTCCTCCGTCGATCGCCATCCCACTAACCGGGACCCCCCACCCTCCATACTTAAACCTGACCGGGGCGGGTGGGGAGGATGGGCATGGGGCCGGATTGTGGGGGGTGCCGGGGAGGTGGATAGGTTTGGTGAGTGTGATGATGGAGTACACTATTTCGCCCGAAACCACTTTACCGGGTGGTCTTTCATTATTTCTTTATTAGTTTTGTCTTTTTCCCCCCCCCTAGAAATAGAAACGCTTCCGAAATGAAGGGGAGGCTCAACAGGAACAAGGGGATCCACGAAGAAGATCCTTTCTTCTCAATTCCCATTTTTTTCGGAAGAAGGGTGGGATCCGCACAAAAATAGATGAAAACGGAAGAAATCCGAGATGGAATGGAAAGCGGACAACAAAATAAAAGGATAAAATTCACTCTCACCTGACAGAGCCAGGCTATAACATATTAAATACTAGTAATAAGTCCAATTTATGATTATCAGACACGTTTTATCTGGAATAAATAATAACAGGGATCTAGAAAATTGTAAATTGCAATGACTTGATAAAAAAACGAAAATCAGACAAGCCTTTCGGTTCACAACAACCTCTTGTGAGTCTCTTTCGATTATAATCGAGGAATCGAACCATTCGCTTACCTAAAGAACACCATCGATTTGAGCAGGCCGTAAGAACAGCCCTGAAAGTCACAATATTTTTGACACATGTAAAAGTGATGGAAAACACAAAAGATCTTTTACATACCCGCCAAGTTACAACTTTTTGGGAAATGATAAAAAGAAGATACCCTATTGTCACTCCAAAAAACGCTCCCTAATGAAACGGACACTCGTGGGTTTCGACCACCCAAAGAAAAAAGTAATAATCTAAATAAGGAATTTTTAAATTCGACTTTGAATTCTAGACAAGGAATCTCTTTCTCTGGATATACTCGAAACAAGCGACTTAGATTTTGTAATGATGATACTAAAAAAGAGTACCGTTGCCTAAAATGTATGATCTTGTTAAATGCGACTATAGCGGGAACAATAAAAAAGGGGGTTTCTCTTTCAATCATAAACAATAACTTGCACGAAAATGGGAAAAGAAGTCTAGACTAAGAGGATTTCATACTATCTTTCTTCGAATATTGATTACCAAGAATTTGAAAAAGCGTATACGATTGATAAAAAACCTTGTCAACAGAAATTACGAGTTCTTAACTTTAATCAATGATTAGGTAAACGAAGCAAAATCGAGTTTAAATTTTGAGGGTCCTTTCGTTATTTCAGACCAAGAACGAAAAACGAGCGATTCAGCAAAAAGACACGAAATTATCAAATTTGTATTCCCTGCAATGATCCTAATGAGACAAACGGGAAAAAAATTCGATTGGATAAAAGAAATCAGTAAAAAAGTACTCGATGGTTCCCATAATTAATCACGATTGGACAACCAAGGGTGATTTAAAGATCGATCCAATGGATCATCCAACTTCGTTCAAGAAAAGCACTGTAGTTATTTTTACTGGTGACAACAAGGCGACTAAGGATGCTGAGGAGGAAGTGAGCTTTAATAAGCTTTCGCAACAATCAGATTTTCGGAGAGGTATAATTACAGCTTATGCGGGCTCCCAAGGCGCCAAAAACATTTATTTCGAAACGATTTCAAGCAAATGTAATTCCCCCCTTTGTCGACAGAATAAACCCCTAGTTTTTTTCTTTGATATCCTGAACTAATTTAAACAATTTTTCCAAAAATTGGACAGATAAAGAGGGAGAATGCACCGATCTGTAGAGTCTAGAGAAGAACACACAAAAAGAGAAGAGAAAAGAAAAGGACAAAAAGAGGATACAAAAGAAAGGACACAGGCACGTGCATAGCGATCGAAGAAGCCTTGGGATACCATTCCTTTGGCAACCAAAAATACAGAGGTTTACATGTTAGATACACTCAATCAAGTCTTCGAAAATATATTCTATACCTGCATTGTAATAGCCAACAATATCGGGAGTCATGTTATTCTTGCAAACCTTCCTGAATGGTCTGAAGATTGCAGGAAATGGAATCAGAGAATTGCAGAAAATGTAAATTGAACCCATCCCCTCCCCCAGTGGTGTTCAATTACTCAGTGAAAATGATGTTTCCCAAAAAATTTGCGTTAGCGACGAGGATTCAGATCAAAAAATTTATTTCATTTTGTCTGAAACCTTGGATATATCTAAATGTACCCCTCCCGCCAGGAGAGCTAATGAACCAAGCACAAAAAACAAAAAGATGATTTTTGTTTTTTAACAGGTTGGGGAATGGAACTACCACCACCCCCCGTCCCTTTGGTTATCCCGAAAGCGACCTTCAGTTTTGAGGACCATTTTAAGGAACTCGAAAAGAAAATGGCGGAAAGAGTCTAAAAAGAAAATTTTATAACTCTAAAAAATTTTAAAAGGGCCAAAATAAATTATTCTAGCAGCGTTTCAAAAGAAACCACAAAAATGGTTTATCAAAAGTATTGGATTTATAAAGGAAAAATAAAAAAAAGGAGCTTTCAAAAGTAAATTCTAATTGTATATTTAAGATTCAAAGAAATATCTGAATCCAATGAACAAAAAGTAAAAGAGTACTAATTAGTAATCAAATAATTACGGAATCATTTCGTCAAATTGAATCTGAATTGGCCAAATTCATTCACTGATAGCAAAAAGCAAAAAGTGGAAGGATTTGACCTGCGAGAACAAGTACAATCAAAAATCAACATAGAAAGGAATTACAAAAGAGAAAAAAGAAAAGTAACTCCAGAAATATGTAAGTAATCCTAAAGAAAATAAAATACTATTAAAAAAAAGATCGAACTCGCAAATAAAAGTTTTTCCAAAATATTAAAAAGCAGAAATACTCGGTTAAGTATGGAAATTCCAGTATTTGTGCTAAATATAATTCAAGAATTATCATCCAATTTATTTGTATCTATCATTAATATTCCTAGAATACTACACAAATCTTCTTAAATCAACCAAACAAATTTAGTTGAGAAATTCATGTGTCCCAATAATGCAATAAAATCAAGAAAAAATTAATAATAAACCAAAAAATTCACTTTGTTTATTTCGACTATGAAACCCAAGTCAGCTTATTAATCTAGTAAGAAAAATTTCACATATTTTGTGTGATTTATCTACTGTCAAAGCATATGTATTTTAAAATACACAACCCAAGTTATTAATTTCTAAATTTAGATATGTTTCTTCAATATACACACAACGTATGTTTCCTTAAGACTAAAATTAAAGGACTATTTTAAAAACTAGGAATATTTCATTCGGAATTAAAACAAGAACTCAGCGTTATAGAATAAATCAATGGAAAAACTGGTAAGATGGCATTACCTCAATCCGATTTATCTCAGATTAGATGGTCTAGAGTAATGCCAAAAAAATGGCGAACTAGCGTGTTAATCAAAGTTGGAGGGTCAAATAAAAATAGAAACTTAAAGCTAAAATGGAGTTCATATGAAAAGAAGACCAATTACTTCATTACAAAAAAGAAAATGATTCGGAACTCTATTCAGATCAAATGAAAAAAGATTAATTTAATAAAATGTTATGGATCTGGTCTTTTAGGAATATAAAAATATTATCGATTGAATTATGAAAAATGAAATAACGTTGACTCATTTTTTTTCTAGATTACCTTTGACAGTTCAAGTAAAGAGAACTTAGAAATTTCGTATAATTCCAACACGTCCAAAAACGCCACTTTGTTGATATGCCCGGAATCTTCAGTATCAGATGCAATTATCTAAGAAAGGGCAATATTGGATAGAGAAAGAATCTTCGAACGAGAAAATATTTTGATGAAATTATCCATTGTTTTCTCTTAGACAAAAAGGAGACTATGGAGCATGGGTTAAGACGATGCCCTGACAGTAATTCCCATACATACTAAAATTGTCTTATAAATTATTAATGTAATTGAAGAAATTGAGAAAAAGGGGGTTTTTTTTTTCTATCTTACAACTCATACAGAACCATAGTCGCCAGAAAAAACTCAAAAAATTCGAAAAAAGGTCTTTTGATTGGCATGGGAATGAATGAAAAAAATATTTATCGTCCCATATTGAATCGGAATTTGGTATTCCCAGAATTTGTACTACTTAAATGTCTATAAAATCAAACGGTGGATTATACCAAGCAAATTCTTCTTTTTTAATTTGAATACAAATAAAAAGTTAGTCCAAACACAAAAAGAACCCAAAACACCTTTGTTTTGATACCATCAATAAAAAAAACGAGAAAATAAGAATCGAAGTTCAGAAGCAAGAAGAAACCCCAAGTCAAAGAGAGCGTTGGTGATCAGATATGAAAACAAAGAGAAAATCCGAGCCCTGTTTTTCAAAAAATCCAAACCGCCCACCCCCCCTCCCTCCTCCGAAAAAAGATTTAACGTGGATATCGAGTCATTTAAGTTAAAGGGCTAAAGAACATAAAACAACAATCCGCATAAAAGCAACACGGATGAGCAGAACTGAGATTGTTCTTGAACCCTTATTGTTTTCATACTTTGGAGATGCGCACACTGTGTGCTTTGTAAGCAAAGAATGCTCGAAATTAATATCAAGGTATATTGTCTCCTGCTTCGACGATAATCCAACCAAAATTACTATCGTCAATTCGAAAGGAGAAGAAATGGTTTGATCTAATTGGCTGATTCAGGCAAATTTACTCTTCAGACTGTGATGAAGAAGGGGGTAGTGATTTATTCGAACCTATTCGGTTGTCTGTAAAAAGATTAAGGACGAAATTTATTGATGTATGTCAAACCATAGGTATTTTCATTGGTTACTAAAAGTAAAGACACACCATTAAACTAATCAAAGATAGAGAACAAAGATATGTTGTAGTTAAAAAGAATTTTGTACCGAGAATTTAGAACTTCTGCAACATCAAACTAAAAGAATAAATACAGAAACACAATCATTTTGGTTTGGCTTGTTTCCTGAAAATATTTTATGGTCTAGCGTCGTAGAGAGTTGAGCAATTCCGAAGCCTTTTTTACACCTTCCTTGGAATTGGAAATGTCGTCGATAGAAATTCAGTATTTTGCAACGAAACAATGTAAACAACTGGAGTCAATTTGGGTGAAACCGAAACCTTTATAAAGATAAAAATGACTTAATTAAATTTAAGTTCTTTTTTGGCCTATATCGATTAGAAGATTTAGGCTGTATGAATCGTTTTGGTTGATACCAATATGGTAGCCGTTTCAGTACTTCAGGAGAATATGTATCCACATTGAAAATTAATTGTAGTACTATATACCCGGGGTCTCGTATAGGAGTATCTGACCACCACGACAAATAAATACAAAAGCCTTGTTTTACATCTCATTCGAATTAATTCGAGTCGACACCCAATACTAAATCAATAAATAAGGTCTTGATAGATCTACCCAATGAAGCAAACAGAATCCTCCCCATCGTTGACATTTTCGGATTTAGTAGGTTTCAATTATTCACGCTGTTTAGTGCTAAAAAAAACGTACCTACAGCATTTTTGGCATTCCTATCTGAATCCAATTTTAATTTGATTATTATTGGATTGTTAAAGAGTCAGCGCCGCTATCATAAAGAATAAAGGTCTATATACCACTCAAATTACTGGCATTATTATTACTCGATCAATAACATTCATGAGAAGAAGCCATATCTGTAAACTCACCACACAGAAAGGGGAAATTCATTTAGGTAGAAAAATTTGTCATTTCAGTTATTTTTCGCAAGAAGAACAAGAAAAGGATCTGGTGAAGTTTCAATCATTCAATTTCACCAATAAGATACGAAGAGTACTTCACATTGTAGAATTGCACAAAACAGATATTTTATCTCAGCAGAGGTTTGAAGAAAATTTTGGGAAAACGTCAACGAGTGCTAGCGTCTTGGAAAGAAACATAGAGTGCGTTATAAATAGTGTTTAATTAATAGTTGGACATTCGAGAGACAAAAACTCGTTAATTGATTAATTTTGGAGAGTTTATTCATTTTCACTATATGTTTCGAATTAAATTTTGATGAATTCTTTTCACTTTCAGAAATTCATGGAAGATATGCATGTTAAAAAACTTATGACTGCACCAAATACAAGAAAGACCTCATATAGTCAATAGTGGGGCCTCTAGCACCCAGTGAAGTAATTGACCACGGTGTTCTATGTCGACTAACTCGTTACTCTAGATGGTGAAGATGTTGTCGACTGCGAACCAATTATTGGTTATTTACATAGAGGGATGGAGAAAATTGCGGAAAACCGAACAATTATACAATATTTGCCTTATGTAACACGTTGGGATTATTTAGCTACTATGTTCACAGAAGCAATAACCATAAATGGACCCGAACAATTAGGCAATATTCAAGTACCTAAAAGGGCTAGCTATATCAGAGTCATTATGTTGGAGTTGAGTCGGATAGCTTCTCATTTGTTATGGCTCGGTCCTTTTATGGCGGATATTGGTGCACAGACCCCTTTCTTCTATATTTTTCGAGAAAGAGAATTGATATATGACCTATTCGAAGCTGCCACCGGTATGCGAATGATGCATAATTATTTTAGGATTGGAGGAGTGCGCTGACGGATCTCCCTAATGGCTGGATACCCTAAGAGGTTGGATTTTGCGATTATTGTTTTGAACAGGGGTATGCTGTCGTATCAAATAACTATTACTCGGAATCCTATTTTTTTAGAACGAGTTGAAGGCGTAGGCATTATTGGGAGAGACGAGGCATTAAATTGGGGTTTATCGGGACCAATGCTACGAGCTTCCGGAATAGAATGGGATCTTCGTAACAGTTGATAAATGAGCTACGAGATTGAATTGGCAGGTTTCAATGGCAACGAGAAGGGGATTCATTAGCCTCGTTAAGTTAGTACGAATCGAGAGAATGAACAGAACCTAACAAGCACGTCTTCAACCGGGTCTGGAGGAAATTCCAGGGAGCGCCTTACGACAAGTATGAGACATGCGACGTTTTGAACAGATTAAAAGATCCTGAATGCAAGCGATTTTGAATATCGGGTTTATTGAGATGAAGAAGCTTCTCCAAGACTTTTGACTTAGATCAGAAAACAAGAGACTTATGAGAGTGAAGCCCCAAAAAGGGAATTTTGGGGGGATTTTCTGATCGGCAGATCTAGAGCAGCAGTTTTCATTGGCAGATGGAGAATTCGCCCACCAGGTTGTTTGTATCAATTTGCCAACTGATTTTCCTAGTTAGTTAAAAGAATGAAATTGGCTGAGATTATGCACAATACTAGGTAGATAGGCTCTCATATGTGTGAGGAAGTTGATCGTTGAAATGATTATGATATCAAATCAGAAATAGCGACCGTATACAAATTGTGCTCTTGTTTCCAAATTGGAATCATTACACAAAGAAGCTCTATGGGATCATATATGATGCTTGTCCCTATTGTGATTCCTAATACAAGAGTCCACATAAGGACAAGCATCCATATGATCCCATAGACTTCTTTTAAGGATTCCAATTTGGAAAAAGAATTGATAGTCTCTATTTCTGTTGTATCATTATCATTTCAACGATCAACTTCTCCCATAATGATATCTATGCTACCTAGTATTGTCATAATATCAGCCAATTTCATTCTTTTAACTAACTAGGAAGAATTTGCAAATTGATAAAACCTGGTGGGCGAATTTTCCATCTCCAAGGAAAAACGCTCTGATCTCCTATCAGAAAAATCCCCATTCTCCTTTTGGGGCTTCAACTCTCACTAAAGTTCTTGTTTCGACAATTCAAAAGTTGGAGAAGGCTTTTTACTAATAAACCGATATTCAAAATCATTCCATTCAGGATCTTTTAATCTGTCAAAACGTCGCATTTCTAAATTTTCGTAAGGCCCTCCTGGAATTCCTTCCAGAGCCTGTTGAATAATCTTTATGGATTCTGTCATTTCACCGATTCGTACTAAATAACGAGCTAATGAATCCCCTTCTCGTTGCCATTGAACCTGCCAATCAAATTCGTCGTAAGACTCATAATGATCAACTTTACGAAGATCCCATTCTATTCCGGAAGCTCGTAGCATTGGTCCCGATAAACCCCAATTTAATGCCTCGTCTCTCCCAATAATGCCTACGCCTTCAACTCGTTCTAAAAAAATAGGATTCCGAGTAATAAGTTTTTGATACTCAGCAACCCCTGTTAAAAAATAATCGCAAAAATCCAAACATTTATCTATCCAGCCATAGGGTAGATCGGCAGCCACTCCTCCAATCCTAAAATAATTATGCATCATTCGCATACCGGTGGCAGCTTCGAATAGGTCATATATCAATTCTCTTTCTCGAAAAATATAGAAGAAAGGGGTCTGTGCACCAATATCCGCCATAAAAGGACCGAGCCATAACAAATGAGAAGCTATCCGACTCAACTCCAACATAATGACTCTGATATAGCTAGCCCTTTTAGGTACTTGAATATTGCCTAATTGTTCGGGTCCATTTATGGTTATTGCTTCTGTGAACATAGTAGCTAAATAATCCCAACGTGTTACATAAGGCAAATATTGTATAATTGTTCGGTTTTCCGCAATTTTCTCCATCCCTCTATGTAAATAACCCAATATTGGTTCGCAGTCGACAACATCTTCACCATCTAGAGTAACGATGAGTCGAAGAACACCGTGCATTGATGGGTGCTGAGGCCCCATATTGACTATCATGAGGTCTTTTCTTGTAGTTGGTGCAGTCATAAGTTTTTTAACGATTCATTCTTCCATGAATTACTGAAAGTGAAAAGAAGTTCATCAAAATTTAATCGAAACATATAAGTGAAAATGAAATAACTCTTCAAATTAATCAAATTAACGAGTTTTTGTCTCTCGAATGTCCAACTGATTAATTATTCTTTATAACTACTCTATTTTTTTTTGCCAAATAAGCTAGCAGTCGTTGACGTTTTCCCAAAATTTTCTTCAAACCTCTCTAGATAAAGATAGTCTTTTTTGTGCAATTCTAAATGTGAAGTAAGTCTTCGTATCTTATTGGTGAAATTGAATACTTGAAATTCAACGATCCTTTCTTTTCTTCTTGAAAAAAATAACTGAAATGACAGAATTTTTTACCATAAATGAATTTCCCCTTTCTTTATTTTACAGATATGGATTTTTTCGAATTTTATTGATCAGTAATAATAATGCCAGTAATTTGAACGTGGTATATAGACTTAATTTCTTTATGAACCTCTAATTTTAGCAATTCCAATAAATTAATCAAATTTAAAATTTGATTCAGATAGGAATCCAAAAAGGCGGTAGGTACGTTTTTTTTTAGTCACAAAAGCGAATAATTGAAACCTAAAATCCTAAAATGAAGAAGATTCTGTTGATTCATTTCTAGATCTAATCAATACCTTATTTTATTGATTTAGTATTGTCTACTCGAATTAGATTCGAATGAGATGTAAAACAAGGCATGTTTGTATTTATTTGCTTTCAGATACTCTATACGAGACAGGGTATATAGTACTATCAATTAATTTTCAATCGTGGATCATATGTATCCTTAAGATACTGAAACGGCTACCATTATTGGTATCAAACCAATAACGATTCATACAAGCTAAATCTTCTAATCGATAATTGGGCCAAAAAAAGAACTTAAATTTAATTAATTCATTTTTATCTTTTAAGGGGTTTCCGTTCACCCAAAAATTGACTCCAGTTTTTTACATTGGTTTCTGTTGCAAAATACTGAATTTCTATCGACGACATTCCAATTCCAAGAATTAAAAAAACTTCGAATTCTCAACTCTCTACGACGTCTAGACCATAAAATATTTTCAGAACAAGCAAACCAAAATGAGTTTTTTCTGTATTTATTCTTTGAGTTTGAGGTTGCAGAATGAATTCGTCAAAATTCTTTTTATCAACATATCTTTGTTCTCGGTATCTTTGATTAGTTTGGTGTTTACTTTTATGAACCAATGAAATACCTATGGTTTGATACATAATAATTGTCCATTATCTTTTACAGACAACCGAATAGGTTCGATAATCAATCCCCCCTTCTTCATCAAGTCTGTAAGAGGTAAATTTGCCTGAATCAGCATTATATCCAAACTCATTTCTCTCCTTTGAATTGACGATATAGTAATTTTGGTTGGATTTATCAGTCGAAGCAGGAGACAATATACCTTGATATTTTCGAGCATTCTTTGATTCAAAGCACCGTTCCATCTCAATTGAAAAAGCAAATAACGTTTCAAGAACAAATCTAGTTCTGCTTCCGTTGTTGCTTTTGTATTGTTTTTTATTTTTACCCTTTTTTGTGTCTGATTCCACGTAATCTTTTTCAAGATCGGTTTGATGTTTTGAAAAAACAGGGCTCAGATTTCCTTTGTTTTCTATATCTGATCCACGCTCTCTTTGACTTGGGGGTTCTTTTGCTTCTTGACTTCGATTCTTTATTTTTCTTTTTTTATTTGATGGTAGAAAAAAGTTTTGGTTTTTATTTGACTAACATTTTTATTTGTATTCAAATTAAAAGAAGGAATTTGCTTGGTATATCCACGGTTTTATTTTATAGACATTATAAAGTAGTACAAATTCTGGGAAGAACCAAAATTCCAGATTCAATATGGGACGATTAAATATTTTTTCATTCATTCCCATCCAATCAAAAAAGACTTTTTTCGAATTTTTTTGAGTTTTTTCTGGATTTTGATGAGTTGTAGATAAAAAACCCCCTTTTTCTCATTTTTATCAATATTTTGATAATTATTAATACCAATTTTAGTATTTGGATTACTGTTGGTATCGATCTTAACCCAGGCTTCAATATCTCCTTTTTGTCTAAGAGAAAAATGGATAATTTTCCAATCAAAATATTTTCTATCGAGATTTCTTTCTCTATCTAGAATATTGCCCTTTCTTAGATAATTATTGATATGAAGATTGCCGGGCATATCAACAAAGTTGTGTTTGGACGTGTTGGAATTATACGAAATTTCTAAGTTCTTCTTTACTTGAACTTCAAAGGGTAATCTAGAAAAAAATGAGTCACTTTTATTTTCATAATTAATCGATTTATATGCTAAAAGACCATATCCATAACATTTTTTAAAATTANGAGTTATAATAATTGAGATTTTTACCTTAGAATTTCAGGGGTATGAGGTAATCGATTTGGAGAGGAAGAAAAGATCAGGAAGGAAATTGGCACCCAAGTCTACGTCGCGGGCTTGCTCCCAGAGAGAGGAATTTCTCCCTCCGTGTCATGGAGAGAATGAAACTCTAATATTTCAAAATTATTTTTTGACCATATTATTTAATTTGTCTCACGTTGCTGACTTGATCTCCAAACAATATTTTTCTATCACTTCTCATTATTAACTATCTAAAACTCATTAATCATACGATATCATTCATATCATAAGTCATATCCTGAATCATGAATCAAATTAAAGGTTGATTTAAGAATTAAGTCTTGAAAGTTCTTTCGATTCATTTGAGAAGTCTTTTACAATCATTAAAAAGTTGTTTAACACTTAATTATTTGAGTTGAGGACTAGTAAAATTGAGTTCATTTTCTTTTAAAAACTATATGTGAGAACTAAGTTTTCTCAAGAGTAAATGTTTTTTTAATTATAATGAGAGGAAACAGCAATTTCAAAAGAGTTCATGAGGAGTTTTAAGTACTCTCTATTTCTAGAGAAACTTTTTGAGTAATAATATCAGAATTGAGGAAGAGGAAATGTTTCTTCAAAATATAATGAGCGAGTTATATTTTGGAGTAGTATGAGCATTGAATGTGGGGGAGAGTCCTACAACTACAGCCCCCCAAATTATTAGCCAAATGGGTAGAAAGGTCATTACTTTATAGATGATTCCTTATTCTTTTTAAGCATAGACTAGTAGATCCACTTGGATGAGGAGTTAGATACCCCCGATAAAGTATATGACAGTTCTGGGTAGCGTGGCTAGACAATGTATCATCACACAGCTCATAATGATGGTTGTTGGTAGGGGTGTTCATGGTTCGATTTGGATCGGTTATTAGCAACAATAAAAACCAAACCAAATCAAATCAAAAAAATAAACGTCGGTTTGATTAATGTTGGTTTGGGTTTGGTTTGGTTAGATTTTCTAGGTTTTTTCGGTTAGAAAACTAATATGTTGTTGAGGACATGCCGCATCTCGATAGACAATAACACTTAATATATGAACAATTCAAAATAATCTATTACACGAACAAAGTGATTCATTGAAATGTACCACATTTTAGAAACTAAAAACACTCATGTTCAATAGCATAAAGTGGTTATATATTCTGGAGATCTCAACATCTTATCAATAGACTTTTCAATAAAATTACACCTTAAAATATTGAGAAATTATTCTGAAAAATAACAAATATTTATTAGCAAAACTAATCCATTTCCATCTATCTCTAGCTTGAGCTTAAATATTCAATGTTGCGTTAGAAAATTTAATAAAGAACAGATTAGTGTGATCTTAAAGAATGAATATGAGGGATTTGATTAAGGTCTTAATAGTTGGGTTAAAGTTTAAGTGTTCGGCTTCAGAAAATTAGTAAATTAAGACTCAACTTAATTAAAATTCACCAAAATACTTATATTTATGTTATGATAAGTGTAAAATTTATATATATAACTTCTCAGTCCTGTTTGGTTATTTTTGGCGGTTTTAAGTTTTGTAAATCAAATCAAATAATATCAATTTTTAAGAACTTAAACCAAATATTATTTTTTTAATTGATTGTGTTCAAATGCGGGTTCGATTTTGATTTATAACCACAACCATGAACAACCTATTTGTTGGTTACAGAATCTCTAAATAGCTTTTGTATTTTTAATATAAAAATATTTATTATTGTATTTATAAACACATTGAGTTGAAATTACTGTTTACGTGCTTTATATAAAACTGCACTTGTGTGTTGTATTATATGCATTGAGTGAGTATCCATGAGTAGAGTGAGTCGAGGTGAGTATGCTCTTTTTCATCAGTTCAAGCTTGCATGTTACGTTCAGTATTGCTCTTACATATATAATATTCATGTACTAACACCATTTGGCAGCATCTTTCATGATGCAGACCAAGATCATCAACCAAACAATTGGTTGGATTTAATCGCTGTTCATAATTTTTTTAGAAAGTCTCCTTGGATTCGGAGATCTCTCATATATTTGTCTGTTATTCAGTGTTAGGATGATCGACTTCTTGCCCACATATCGCATAGTATTAGATGCTTCAAAATGACAGACAAGTATAATGCAGGGTGCCATTTCATTTTATTGTTCTAAACTGAGTTGCCTTGAGGGTCAGCTGAATGTTTTATTTCTAAAATATTCTAATATATCTTTTGAGATTTTGAGTAGAAGTTTACATTTTATTTCCTCTTATATTGAGTAAATCTCCTTTGGAAGTTGACAGACCAAGGGTTCGCTTTGGGCCAGCAATAGTTCTTGAATGTCGGCCATGTCCAGGGTGTTAGGCTCAGAGCGTGACTATATAACCAAAGAACCTTGACATATTGGGTAGAAAAATTATTATTACAAAATTGATGCGAGTCAAATATCTCCATGTGAAATATTATTTATTGGGCACCATTAATAAAATATGTCTTATGAATAATAATAGCATGAAAAATAAGTCCATTCAACTTGCAGTAGTAAAACAGTAATATGTACAAATCATTTTCATAAGATCGAAAATTGATCTTTCTTTGTAAGCGATCTCACAATCAGTGGGGTACTATTTATGGGAATCACTTAAAATCTTTTTGATCCTTCAATGATTTTCATACAACTTTCATGTCTAGCATGACAACGATTTTATTTACGTATTCAAATAATTTCATTATTTTCAGTTTGAAAGAAACCTTATTGCATTCACCAAGGGAGAATATATATCTCCGTACATAATGTCTGGACTTTTGCTATAAGTTTTATGCCCGAAGTCCCAATCCTACTTTAAATCTTACAATTAACTTTTGCCATAATAATCATTTATACCCCCACTAAATTATACGTTAATCTATGGGTTTGCAAGTTCAAAACATCACTTGTTAAGTGAAATAAAATATACTGAATTGTTTTATTTACTGGCCAATTGTTTACAAGAAAACTCATTACTTGTAATGTTGAGGCGCCACATCATATCAAAGATATCGTTGACGATTATTTTGACTCGAGTTTAATATGACGTAAATTATTGATATCTCTCTTTTTTAATCATTTAGGTATTTAAGCATTGTCGAGGTTTTATGAGTGTTATGTCATAGTGCTCTTTTCAAATTATTACTCATTCATCATGATCATTTTGGATAATTTTCTCATCTTCTTCTTAAGAATTTACTTTTGGAATCGATTGGTCTATCACGCTTCTGGCGTATCACAGACTACCGTACTTCAAATTAATTTATGAATCATTTACAACTTAGTAAAATATTGGGTCATGTAAATATATCTGGCAAATTTTACAAGAATTATCTTTTGAAACTTCAAGTTCACATTTTTTCCAGTGGATATAGATAATTCAAATCATCATAATTTCCATTGATAAAACATATCTCCCCCTAATAATAGGAAATCTAACATTTCCCCCAACCTCATTTTGGGATCCATCTTCTGCGTGGTATAGCAATAAAAATTGTATATACAAACATCAAATAATATATGGAAATTTTTGGTTCTTGGGCCATGAACCAATTTTGAGGAAGAACTATGTTGGATTGATGTGTACATGTTAAATAAACTAACTCATTCCAAATTTTATTTGAGAGATTTGTTCTCATAATTACTGGTCTAGCATTTATTGGATGCTTACAATATATACTAAATTCAAACCACCAATATAACATATTTGATAGTTGAAATTGTTCTTTAATTAATATTTTCAAGCAAAAAACCTGACAAATATCATTTGTAAGTTGATACAATGCAAACGTGATCATATCATGTATGCATCTATTAAATCAAATAGTAAATCAGTTCATATGAAAGGTGAAAACGGAGCTTATGATTTATATTTATGTTCCAAATAATGTTAGGAATATACAGTCATCAAAGATAAGTTGGTAGAAAGATCATTTTATATGAGAACAAGCATCAAAAGTTGATTCTTGAAGAATGATTATTTCTCAAAATAGCCACCTGATTTTATCATTTCTTTTGCATCACATTGAATCGAAATGACAAACTATAGCATGACAATTGTATATTATTTTAGTAAACTTTTCTAGTTTAATTTTGCATGGTGAATTTATATTATGCTCTATTTGTATACAAAAAAACAAGAGGAAAAATGATTAATCTTTACCATAAATATTTATAACCCGCTTCGATTGTAGTAATATGAAGATATTAAGTCTTTCCATAATTATAGTCGCAATATAATAATTTATTTTCATTCCTCCAAAACTTAAAAGTCAGTTTCATATTTACACACACCTCAATATTATGAAACAATGGCATTCTTTGAATTAAATAACAAAATTAAGCTCATTCATAATCTCTCAACTATTTCTTTACTACCATAAATTCACAACTTCATATATTCGATGGTGATCATTTTCTATTTCAGAAATATCATTCTTATTTCGTCACGATGGTTGAAATATTACTACCAGACTTTTTTCTGACAATCAATGACAAATTTGTGTGTGCCAACAATAATATTTATTTTGTCAGGACATACACTTTATTTGGAAATACTTATTTCTTTCTTTTTTTTTTTAGTGGTGTCTAATAAAAGTTATCATCATTTGCGATTGTTTATTGCAAATCGAACATGAGTAAATGACCATTTATGTAACTTAATCTTTTTTATTTCTCAAACCTCACTAAAAAGTGAATGGACATTATCCAATCTACATGATCATGGTTATGATCTTTAGTTTTAATCGCATTCACTTTCAAGAATGGATAAGCATTCACAAGGTTTAGATTAGTCTATCTAATCTTTTGAGAAGTTGGACTATCCATTTATAGTACTCCATAAGTTTTCATATTCAAAACTTAATGTCAAATTTGATATTGGTATGTATGTACATGTTCCAGCCTCATCATCAACTTGAAAGACTAAAGAAAACTTTCTCCCCCTTTTTTAATTTTAGATTGAGTGAAGATTTATAGAACTCTTCCAAAATTAAGACTTGCAGTATCAACAAAAAACATGGACAAATAACCTTTAGTTCAACTTGTGGAAATCTACCTTCACATTTGAAGGATCGTCTTAATTAAGATGCGTAATTTTTCCTTTTACATCCATAATTATGATCATTAAAACGTTAGCACAATCATATTTCTAATTCAACAAACTTGTCATATTCCACACAAGTAATATGCACTTGTACAACATTCATATCATGGGTAAATGGAGCAAATCACATTGGGTATATTTCATGAGATTTTTATTAAAAAAGCGATTATTCTGCTCAGTTATCACTACATCGTCATTATATTCTGTTGTGGACTGTAAACAACCCAACATCATACCCCCCACTGCTTTAGAAAGACAGGTAAGTCATTACTTTTTATTAATCCAACCCCAAACTTTTATATCGACGATAACACCAAAGCTCTCACCGTCTATTAGCCCTCTTGGTGCATATGACTTGGAATTTCTTCCACTTACTTCTCAATCCTCACTTAAGGACATAAACGCTAATATATAGGAAACTCACCATGAAGCACTAAAAAGATCTTATCACTTGTGTTAACATGAAAAATTAAACCTGAAAAAGATGAGAACATAAAAAATATTCATCAACAATAGACTTATCAACTTACAAAAATGAACGATCTCTTTGTGCTAATTCGATCTCACGACCTAGTTATATTTTTTATTGTCTTTCGAATAGTTTTAATGTCGTACCTGATTTATTGCTACCGTCTCGTATCAATCAGGAATCAATTGTCACTTAAAAAAACTATTGACACACTAAAAAAAATACTTCAATTATGCAAAAATAAAAAATGGATCACTCACCACCACCACGCTTTTTTCTATTTTCGGTGAACCAAAATATTCTCACACACAGAACAACACATAAATCAAATCGTCTTAGTATGTAATAACAAACACATGAGCATAATCATAAATAAATATGATAATTGTCACGACCCAAAACGGTCGCGACTGGCAACCCACACTTACTACTCCTATGTGAGCGACCAACCAATCTAACCCTGGACATTTCAATATAAGATAATAGAAAGTACTGCGGAAGACTTAACTCATTAATAAAAACCAATTCAATAACTTCAAAATGCAACATCATTATTGTCCCCAAAATCTGGAAGTCATCACCAACAAGAACATCTATGATCAAATTACTAAAGAAGAGTATTCTAAGAAGCCTTAAAATAACAAAAGCTAGTCCTGCCGGAACTTCAAGGCATTCAAGACAGAGAGAAGAAGATCCGTCCAAGCTAGAAGCGTTAGCTCACGTGAAATCCGGTGTAGGTAGTAATGAAACTGGCTAGAGTTGCGGTTGGTTGAAGACGACGGTATTTTGCTGCAATCCACATATAATAAAGAAGGAAACATCAAGTAGAGGTCAGTACAGAACACGAGTACTGAGTAGGTATCATCGGCCACTCAAAAATAGAAAACAGTATATATCAGGATAATATCATAATCAACTAAATACTTAACAGTAGCAACAACAAGTTTCTATAATCATTTATTAGTACTGGCAAGTTCACACATCAAGACTAAGCCTCACTACCATACTCATTGGGATTAGGTTCATTAGATGAGTATATTAACATCTTTCAAGATCATTATCTTTATTCCTCTTGTGTCGGTACGTGACACTCCCTCCCCCCTACTACTATGGTCGGTACGTGACACTCCGATCCCCTCAATTCTACATGTCGGTTGGGACACCATGAGCGATCCACTAATTCTAGTGTCGGTTTTTGGACACCCCCGATCCCCTAATTATACGTGTCGGTTCGTGACACCCCGGACCCCAATCTAACGTGTCGGTTGGGACACCCGATTCCCAATTCTACTGCGGTTCGTGAACCGTCCCCCTAATAACTACGTGTCAGTTTCGTGACACCCGCTCATACATCTCATTCTATTAATTATTCAATCCTTCTTTATACCAAGGCATCATCAGCCCCATTACTTTAGTTCATCAAGCCTTCTTTTATACCAAGGCATCATCAATCCTTTACTTTAGTTCATCAAGCCTTTTATACTAAGGCATATCATTAACAAGGGGTATCAAAGATTTGGGATTCAATGCTTCATCATGCTTATTTTAACAATGGTATATCAACATTCATACAAGCATACAATTAACACATAGAAGACTTTACAATACACCCAACACATATCATTCGCTATTAGAGTTTACTAGAATAGTATAAAAAAACCATAACCTACCTCCCCACGAAGAATTGCGATCAACAAGCTATCTTCTCACAAGCTGCGTTCTTCTTCTCTCTGACGATCGTTTTCTCCCTCTCTCTGTTCTTATTATTTTTCTTATGTCAAACACCCCTTTACCTAATTAATCAATAATTAAGTATAAAAGATGGCAATAATACCCACTAATTAACTCAAGTGTTTACCTCTTTTAACCCCCAAGTAATTAGACTTATTAACATTAACCCTCTACTTTATAATTAAAGCAGGAAATAAGTCAAACGCCCTTAAATTAAATAACAAATCCGACCAGCACTGGATTACGCAGCCTGTGAGCGGGCGTCGTGCCTTGCGACGGTCCGATCCGCTGCTATGTCACAAAGTTCAGAGACTCATTTTCTTGAAGAGTGTGTGTGACGGTCCGTCGTGCCCACGACGGTCCGTCCTGCCATTCCTGTCGTGAGTTCAGAAGAGGCGCATCCGTACCCAAATTTCTAATTTCTAAGGGGGGGTTTTTTTTTGGAAAACGAGACCCCCCACGACGGTTCCGTCGTGCCCATGACGTTTAATCGTGGGGTTCCGTCGACTCGCCAGTTTTCCAGAAAATAAAATCGGCTGCTCAAAACGACCTAAACAGGAGTCGTTACAATAGCTAACCAATTACCCATTGTTCGTCCTCGACGATCACGAGAAGAAAAACAACAAGAGTGAAAAGGGTACCTGAATCGTAAACAGGTGGGGGGTAATCTTCTCTTGCATATCAGCCTCCTTCTCCAAGGGATGCTTCAATGGTCGAGTTCTTCCATTGAACCTTAATGGATTGCAATCTCCCGACCTCAACTTGCGGACTCTAATCTATCTAAAATGGCAACAGGCATCCTCCTCATAAGAGAAGTTCTCATCAAGCAGAACGAATCCCAACGGAATGCATGTATTGGTTTCCATCCCCATGGTACCTTTTCAACATAGACATAATGAATACCGGTGCCACTCCTGACAGCCCTGGAGGCAAGGCTAATTCATAGCCACCTCCCCTACTCGCTTCAGGACTTCAAATGGACCAAATACCTCGGAGACTAAGCTTTCTCTTTTACCAAATCGCATCACCCTTCATGGGTGAATGAAACCTGCAGACGACTGCTCACCCTCCATGAACTCCAAATCCCTAACCCTTGTTAGATCGGCAGTACTCCGTGTTGCCTACTTTTGAGCCGCTAAAAAGCTTTTCTGAATGGCTTTCCTTTCTAACGAATTCCCTCAAAAGTCAGTACCCCAAGGTCTAACATCGAATGCATCAAATCCAACCAATGGGGAAACCTACATCTCCTCCCATACAATGTTCGAAAGGAGCCATTATCAAACTTGAGTGATAGCTATTATTGTATGAAAACTATGCTAAGGGTTAGAAGTTATACCAAATGACCAACGAAGTCTGATTCACACTGTTCGAAGCATATATTCCAATACTTGAATCGTTCGCTCAGACTGTCCATCGGTATGAGGGGAAATGCTAGTTACTAAGGTCAAATCTAGTACATAATTCAGCAGCAATGTCATCCAAAAACTTGAAGTAAACTGGCGTACCTATCTGATATGATGGAAAGTGGACTCCATGAAACTGAACAATTTCGGAGATGTAGGATGCTGGCTAACTTCGATGATTGTATAGTCACTATAACCGGAATGATAAGAGCCGACATAAGTAATCTGTCCACAATTACCCAAATAGACATCAAACTTGCCAATGTCTTTGGAAAGACCAAACCACGAAAATCCAGTGCAATTCTCTCCCACTGCCATTCAGGAAAGGCATTCTCTGAAGGTTCCTCCGGGCCTCTGTGTTCATTACTTACTTGTGACCAATTTGGACATTGGCACCAACTCAAACAATGTCGCGCTTCATTATACTCACCAAAAATGTTGTCTTAGGTCACGGTACATCTGGTTTGCACCAGGATGTATAGAATCCAGAACATGAGCATATGTAAGAATAGTGGGATCAATTCATCAAACACGGGGTACACATTAACCTTCCCTTAATCTCAAAAACACTCCTATCCATTATGCTTTCTGTAGCCCTCACGCAACACCTATCTCAGATTCGGCTAGTATTCTCATCATCAATGTTTCCCTTGATCTTGTCAAGAAAAAGAAGACTCAGCCTCCACCCACTGGCCAACAATCCTCCCTTTCATTACTTCTAACCTCATAAAAGGTCATTCTCCAGAGTCTGGAACCTCTCTAGCCAATGGGCGGTCTAGAAACCTGTTAAGGTGGGCTCTAAACTACACATGCTCCCTGATTTTCTACTTAAGGCGTCTTCTGCCACACATTAGCCTTTCCCGATATAAAAGTGGTAACATCATATATCTTCAGTAGTTCCATTCCACTCACTACATCTCAAATTCAAATCTCTCTGAGTAAAGACCTACTGTAAAATACGATGATCCGTTAGACTTCCACACTTAACACCATATAGATAGTGTCTCCATTGCTTTAATGCAAACACCAACCGCAGCCTAACTCTAAATAGTGGGTCGGATAATTACGTTATTGCACCGTTAATTGCTCAAAGATAAGCAATTACATTCTTCTTCTTGCATTAGCACTGCACCCAAACCAGAAATAAAGATGCATCACAATAAACAATGAAGCTCTTACCCTCTACTGTCAAGGTAAGGATAGGCGTGCAGTACTCAAAACAAAGTCTTGAGTTTATGAAAGCTTTCCTCACATTCATCAGACCATACAAATAGAAACATTCTGCTTAGTCAAGTTCGTCATTGGGAAGCAATGAAGAGAATCCCTTGAAAATCGACGGTAGTAATCGTAACTGGCTAACCAACACACGCTTCTTCTTTTCGACACATTAGTAGGTCTACCCAATTCTCACTACTTCAATTTAGAAGGATCCACCATTCACTCCATCCTTAGAAACACGTGCCCCAACGAAGGACAATGAATAATCTAGCCAAACTCAAATTGGAGAATTTGGCATAAAGCTTTTATCCCTCAACATTTCCAACCACAATTTTCCAATTCCTCATGTTCATTCTTACTCTTGGAGAGTTATATAAGTATATCATCCAATAATACGAATGCACAAAGCGATCCAGATATGGCTTAAATCCCGTTCATCAAGCTCATGAAAGCCGCACGGGCATTCGTTAGTCCAAAAGGACATTAGAGTCAAGAAATTCATAATGCCATACCTGGTTCGAAAAGCAGTTCTTTGGCACATCTGCTGCCCGTATTTTCAATTGATGAAACCAGACCTCAAGTCGATTTTTTGAGAAGACACAAGCACCTTGTAACTGATCGAACAAAATCATCAATGCGAGGAAGAGGATAACTGTCTTAACAAGTTGCTTGTAGTAGTTGCCGGTAAATCGATGAACCATCTGAAGACTCCCATCTTTCTCTTACAAAACAAAAATGGGAGCACCTAAGGGGATGCACTTGGTCTAATGAAAATTTTGCTCAACAAACCTTGAAGTTGAGCCTTTAACTCCCTTAAACCCCCTCCAAGCGGGAGCCATTATATAGGGGGTATAGAATGGGGCGAAGTACACTGGTTCAAGATGATGCAGAACAATATCTCTATCCGGTGGCCCATAGCAGGAAGGTCTGCAGGGAAACCACATCTAAAAACTCCGGACTATCGAAAACCGACTCAATTGAAGGGAACTGGGTAGTATCATCCCCAGGAGCGGTGCCAAGAAAGCTAAACAGCCCTTACTAACCAATTCATCTTAGCATGAAGAAAGGAAGACGATACGAACCGTATTGGAAGTGTAGTCCACCCTTCCCATACTAACGGATCTGTCCATGCTTGGCAACGTCACCGTTGTAGCATTACAATCCAAGATTTGCAAAATTTGGAGAAAGCAAGTCATACCCAGAATACATTCAAAAATCAAACCATTCATAAGATAACCAAGTTACATGAGTATTGCTCCCCACACAAAGTCACAGACAAGACCTATCACCTTTCAACTACCACAAACTCACCCACCGGAGTAGTAGAAACACGAAAGGCATGTCAAGCAAATTCACAATGTTGTTAAATTAAGAACAGTGAAGAAATGAGGAAGAACATATGAAAATGTGGAGCCAGGATCCAAATAATACGAAGTCATGCAATCAACAAACGAAAGATTACTGTGATAACAGCATCTGATGCCTCCGCGTCAGACCCCCAGGGAAAGCGTAACAATGGGCACTATCACTTTTCTGCCCGTTGCCCCTACCAGTTGTGCGGTTAGTAGCTCTCAGTGCCCGTTACCCCGACCGGTTTTGGCACCACCATTACCTTCGGCCACCGTGTTCTCCCGAAATAAGGCCCTTAACATGACCACCTCTACCTCTTAGCTTATTGGGGGTCTATACTTCTGTTTTTGAGACAATTCCTCCTAATAGTCCAGTTCTTCCCCACATCCATAACACTCTCTAAGGAGTCAGATAGGTCTCTCAGAGAAGGTTGACGGTCTGAGGTGGACCCCCAACTACAGTCTGTTAGTAAAGAATTGAATGGTCAGGACGAGTAGAAACTCCTGAACCCTGTCCTTCGAGAGTAAGAACAATTAAATCCACTCCTTCGAAAACCTTTTTGGATGCGTGCCATGTGAAGTCATCTGGCTTCACTCCTTCCAACTCTATCACGAAGTCTACCACTTCTTGAAAGGATTTTGCCGTAGCCCTACCTGTTAAGGTGAAATCCGAATTCTGCCCTCAACCCCTTCACCAAAACGGCGAATCCGCTCTTTGTGGACGAAACAAAGTTGGGTGGCCATACGCGGATAATGCATGAAAATTAGCCTCATTGCAGTTAACTGACATCCTCCCTTGCTTCTAGGTCAAGAACTCATCTCTTTTCCTATCTCTCAAAGTCCGGGGGGAACTCTACTTCTCCAAAACAAGCTAGAGAAATGATGCCCAAGTCATAGGTGGTTGCTTCTATTGGTTGACATAAACATGTGACCGCCACACATTTTGGCATTCCCTTGAAACTGATAAGTCACAAAACTCACACCAAACCGTTCTACTATACCCATTATTGTGTAGTAGTAGCTCATGACAGTCAACCAGAAAAATCGTAGGCATCTCAGATTCAGCACCCTTGAAGATTGGAGGTTCAATTTCAAGAACTTACTGAAAAGTTCATGTGATCATTGTCATTATAGGCCCTGTAGTCAAACGAGGGAGGGGGAAGGAAACTGTGCCTTATTTCCAAGAGGCATCCATTCGGGGAGCCCATAGTAGCTGAATGTGTACCTCCGGAACAGGAGGTGGGGGAGGTGTTGTGCCAGAAAACACTGGAGGGTCTGTGGCCCGATCAGATTTAACCCACTAAGATAAGCAATAAACCTGATTGATTCATTTCTGGGGTAGGTGGGGTGGCCAACAATTCCTCATTTCTGCACTTGTTTAGTCTCCCCATCCGCGACCTCTCTTACCACTTCCTCAGTTGGGGAGGGAAGGAGTCCCGACCTAGTTACAAGATGGGGCTCAGTGTGCTCGTCCTGCTTCCCCTAGAGTACATCCTCCCAGACCTCTTCAACGGGCCTTTTGTCAATACTCCTCTCAAGCTAAAGCTCACGTGCTCTGCTCAGACGCTTCTTGTTTGCCGAGTTGGTTGTTGGCGCAGTAGTTGTCTGGTGCTCTAGTTCTAACCATCTGCGAAGAATAGAGTGAACGATCGGTCAGATACCCAATTTTGTATCAACCTAGATACCAATTGGATCCAAGGAAAATGCACCGAAAGAAGAAAAGAAAGAATGGAGTTTCCTTAAGTCTTAGAGCCTCTCAAAGAAAATAAGGTGTCCACCCTACCGTTCCTTAAAGGGGACTTACTAGACATGGGTTTTTCTTTTTTTCTTGTGTGTGATGAGACCAACGAACTAATGCTCTGGATACCAAGTTTGTCACGACCCAAAACGGTCCGCGACTGGCACCCACTACCCTCCTATGTGAGCGAACCCAACCAAATCTAAACCCTGACATTAAAAATATAATACACACGAAAGTAATGCGGAAGACTTAACTCATTAATTAAAAACCAATTTCAATAACTTCTAAAATTCAACATCTATTATTTCCCCAAACTGGAAGTCATCACCAAAAAACAAGACATCTTGATCAAATTACTAAAACTAAGGAGTATTTCTAAGATAGCTAAAAATAAACAAAAGCTAGTCCATGCCGGAAACTCAAGGCTTCAAAGACATGAGGAAGAAGATCCAGTCCAAGATAGAAGCGTTAGCTCACCGAAAATACGGGTAATTGTTGGTGTAATGAAAATGGATAGAAGTTGCGGTTGAGTTGAAGACGGACGGTATGTTTTGCTGCAATTCCACATATAATAAAGAAGGAACCTTAAAGTAGGGTTCAGTACAGGAACAGAGTACTGAGTAGGTATCATCGGCCCAA
Source organism: Solanum habrochaites (assembly GCA_027704765.1). Taxonomy (NCBI): domain Eukaryota; kingdom Viridiplantae; phylum Streptophyta; class Magnoliopsida; order Solanales; family Solanaceae; genus Solanum; species Solanum habrochaites. Next base: position 50,953,131 of record JAKWJA010002489.1, on the reverse strand, counting down.
ACTCAAATAGAAAACAGTATTTATATCAGATAATATCATAAATCAACTAAATACTGAACCATGGGGGTAGCAACAACAAGTTCTATAATCATTTATAAGTATGCCAAGTTCACACATGAGGACTAAGCCTCAATACCATACCTCTTGGGATTAGGTCATTGATTGAGATATTAACAATCTTTCAAGATCATTATTCTTGATTCCTCTTTGTACGTAGTGACACTCGCTCCCCTAATACTATGTGTCCGGTTACGTGACACTCCGATCCCCTAATTGCTACATGCGACGTCGTGACACCCGACCACAATTTATGGTCGGTTCGTCGACAACCGATCCCTTTAATTTACGTGTCGTTCATTGACACCCGGTCCCCCTAATTCTACGGTCGGTTCGTGACACACGATCCTAATGTCTAAGGTCGGTTCGTGACACCCGGTCCCCCTAATTACTACGTGTCGGTGTCGTGCCACCCGACTCCACTAATTCTCATTCTATTAATTCATCAATCCTTCTTTTATACCAAGGAAATCATTCAGCCCCCCTTACTTAGTCATCAGCAGTCTTTTATAGCCAAGGCATAATCAAGCTCTTACTTTAGTTCATCAAGCCTTCTTTTAGACTAAGCATCATCATTAACAAGGGATATCAAGATGTGGGATTCAATAGCTTCATCATGCTTATTGTTCACAATTGTATATCACATCATACAAGCATACAATAAGCACATAGAAGACTTTACATTACACCCAAAACACATATCATTCGCGATTAAGAGTTAATACAAATAGATAAAACCAACCTACCGCCACAGAAGGAATTGCGATCAAAACAAGCGATCTTCTCACAGCTGCGTTCTTTCTCTCTCTTTGATCGGATTCCGTTTCTCCCTCTCTCTGTTCTTTTATTTTCTTATATTCAAAACCCTCTTTTTTTACCCTAATAGCATATTAATTAAGATAAAAGATGGCAAATAATAAAACCACTAATGACTCAAGGTACCTCTTTTTTAACCCCCAAGTAAAGTAATTAGACTTATTAACATTAACCCTCTACTTTTATAATTAAAGTAGGAATAGTCCCAATGCCCTTAATAATTAACAGAAATCCGACCCAGCCTTGAGATTACGCAAGCCCTTGTGGCGGTGCCGTCGATGCTGCGACGCGGTCCATCTGCTGTCCGTCCAAAGTTCAGAGACTCGAATATCCTGAAGAGTGTGTGACGGTCCGTCGTGCCCACGACGGTCCGTCTGCAATCCGGTCGTGACGTTAAGAGAGTTCTCTCACATACCCAAAATTTCTAATTTCTAGTGTTTGGAATGAGACCCCCACGACGGTCCGTCGTGCCATGAACGGTCTTCGTGGGGTCCGTCGACTCGGCCCAGTTTTTCCAGAAATAAATCTGTGCTCAACACGGATAATAAACAGGGTCGTTACAATAATAAGTTTCACATACAAAGAAAGTGTAATTATTTGAGAAAAAAGGACTTAGTAAAAAAACATAGTATTAACTCAGTACTTGTTATAAAAAGAAAATAGCACAATCCCAACAATATTAATAACTTACTTTTTTTCATCAATTGGTCACCACTTACTGAATCAAATTTGTCACCACTTATGGAATCAAATAGAACTCTATTGGAAGATGATATTGAAATAATCTTAGAGACTCGTGCAGATAATACGTTATAAAATTAAAGAAAAATAAGAAAAGAAATATTAAATATGAAAGCAATAGGAATAGGGAGACAAGTGATCTGAGCTAGTCTTATTCTTTGATGTATTCAAGTATAGGAAGTATGAAATCTGAGGCCTCTATTAGTGTACGGAAAAGTTTCTAAAATATGCTCAATATATTGAAAATCGTATAAAACTACCCTTCATCCCCCTATTGGCTCCCAAATACCTTTAATATCCACTTCTGGTTAAATATGACCACAGTTGTTAACAATCACTCATTTAAATAAATTTAATTATTTTCCTTACTATGTGAAAATATGCATTGTTGCAGTCATTTTAACGTAATTAAATTAATTTCTAAATCGATCAATTCAATTAGAACTGCCCAAATTCATACTCACCGGTCCATATTAAATAACCAAAACAACTTTAACTTTCCATTTTCTCTTAGAAAAAAAAACTATGAAGAGACTTTATATAAAAGACATAATTATCCGTTCCCTCTTAATTTTATCATATTTAATTTCTCTTAGTTGTCACTTTTCACAGTCGTAGCTAATGCCATTTCATATACTAGGAGGTTTAGACAAAGAGGAGAAAAATTCTGGAGACTCTCCTTAAATGAGAGGAGGTCAACCATAACCCAACTTAGGTTCTGAAAACTCCAATGGTGGTGGTTCGAAAGGTATAGATATGAGAGCTATTATGAGCAGGCAATGATGGCATCCATGTTAGCCATTTTAAATTTTCGTTTAATTGTTATTTTTCAAATGAATATAAGTATTGCGCTTTCAAATGAGATTCTTTACTTAATGACAAAAATGTTCATGAAATTCGTGATGCTAGGAAGCTGGGTAACAGACAAAAAAAGAACAAAGATGGGGTTCATTGGAGTTTAAGTAATGCGAAAACGGGTGGTGGATATTGATTTGGCGTGGGTAAATTTGGAATTTGGTGAGTCTGAGTCATAAATAATTTGGTTATTTGAAATGTGACCAAGAAATTATCACCACACATTTAAGGAAACAATTAATCATTTTAAATGAGTTGCCACTCCATAAAAAATGGTTCAATATTGGACACGAAGAGGTAGATGTTAAGGGGTATTAGGAGTTATTAAAAAAGGTTAGATGAAGGAAGTTTATATATTCTATGTTTGAGGGGTATTTTAGACCCTATACCATTTATAATATTACATAGAGGAATACAAAAAGGTTAGTCATAAACATAAACTTAACCATGAAAGTTATAAAGCCATTAATCATATAAGTAATGGAGGAATATCAAAGGAGAAGGTTATTGTCACATCCGGGGAGCATCCCCTAGAAGTAACATGGCGTACTTGACCTCTCGGAAATCTTATACAAGCCCATAGTTATCATTTATCGCATTGTCATAATAAATTTAGCGAAAAATTTAAAACTTTTCATAGCACATCATATTCTAGAAACTTCACTTTATATATATAAAATATCATATTACATACTTAGACTCTAACTCTCTTTGCCATCTTAGACTCGACAACATTAGAGTACATTAGGAACACGGCCCTTAAAACATAAGACATAAGTGCAATATTTAAAAACTTTACAGTAAAGACATTAGGAGTCCTTGGATTTAAGGATTCCTTTCCTTTAGCTTGGGAATCATTATCAAGCTCTTCCACCATTGTTAAGACTCCGTTAAGCATCCATAACCTACACTTTGTGTAAAAGGTAGAGAAGAATGGGAGAATTAGTACAAGAATCACTAAGTAGGGCAACCATACAAAACATGCATTTAAAAAGGGACATTTTCTTGAAATTCCTACGTCACGCCCTTTTTAGTGAATCTGCCATAAAAAACGTTATACAATGCATCTTAGATCATTCACATTATTCACTATAGACATCTTCAAAAGATAAACAATCATAAAAATGACATACAGAATTTAAGTAACATTTGGGGTCACTTAAAGTGAGCTCCCTTGCAATGTACAGTGAATCCATATTCTTTTAAAATCATCCAAACCGCCTAAAGGAAAGCCTAGTGAATACTTGGTGCACTGCATCACCTAAGGTCCAAAAGAAAGCAATAAATACATCCGGACATAATCCCAACACATATCCTATAGAAGAAACACAAAAAGTCACATTCATGTCAAGAGTCATAAGACATTATAGTAAGCTACATCCCCCCCAAATTTTTTTACAGATATTTTTTGTTCACTTCATATAAGACATTATAATATCTTATTCATGGACCCCAATCTTAGTCTATAGTTTGCCAATGTACATATGAAGCCCCATAACCTCACATATACTTAGAACCATTCATGAGACCACAAACCTTAACACTTCAACACAACCATAACAAGTAAAGGCTACTTCTCCCAAGCTAGGCATGACCTTATCATATAGTCAGAAGACAACATTATGCCATATAGGGACAAGTTCACATCATTAGGCTTATACTATGCACATCTTCATAACAAGTAGACAATTACTAAATGTCAGATAAAATACATAAATAATCATACAGCTTAGGGACACTACCTAGTACTTCCCTAAGGGGTTACTTGTGCAATGTCTAGATGGGTTCATTATTCCACCTATATAAGAAAACTTCCTTAAGTCATTCCTCGTTAGGGCTCCGAGTCATTTACTCCATGTACATTTACTGTAGGGAAATATAGCCTAACTGACACTAAACCATGGGTGGCTAAACATGGAATTTTTGCGTGTTATTGTACTAGAGACTTACGCCAATGGAGGTGCTCCACTTAGCCAAAGTTAGACATTCAACATACCATCATAGCTCTAAGTGAATTCACTTGCAATCCTATGTGGAAAGCTAGTTTATGGAACTAAGGAGATATGTATATCCCTTACATGCCCATTTGACAAGTTTAAGGCCTCCTTCATGATGAAAAACATGGGGGAACCCGTCCGCAAAGGGAAGGACAACCACCTCATGTGTATCCTAGGTGAGTATTCCTTTAAGGGAAGTCAACACTCCATAAGGAAACAAATGGTTTATTTCCTTCCCAAGGGAGTCAACAACTCAATTGTCAAGGTCACTCGGTGCTAAGCTAGTTTCTCGTATTTAAAGTCTTTATTAACTTCTTCATAAAAAACATAGCTTAGGATATTTGTCCTCATATGCTATAGATATCTCAGCACCTATCTAGTTTTAGAGTATTCTTTGGGCAACATTTAAAGACCCCTAAATTACTAAATCATCAGTCATTGTATGTGTGTACTTATATGTGAGCAAACCTTTGGACATAACACATAAAATGTACCCAAATGTTCATATATGAATGCCTAAGTCTAATAGGTATAAACTATATGGAGAACTCCGTTATATAAAACCCACTAAGACACTATGCACATTCATACTTCATCATTCGTAAGTCATATTCATAATGGGTCATACCATCATTTTCAACTGTACATAGAAACCAAACCTAGGAAAACTAGCCTATCAAGGGTACCACATGGGCAATGGCCTAGAACAAGGTCCCGACATTGCCAGACTAGTACACCTACCAAGTTCATTCTAGTTAAGGAATACATAACATCCTGTCACATAAATTACCTTCCATGCATAGTAGAGACATTAGTGATTATGGATTCAACCTTTCATTAGACACTACCAACCTTTACTAATATGGTAAGCATGCATTACTAATGTGAGCGTGATTGTACATTGGTCCAACATGATAACATAATGGCTATCAATAAACACTTAGGAGACCCTCTTAAGGACCACAATGCACAGCCAAGCATAGACCACACAAACAAATTTAGCAAAGGGAGGCAAGAAGATCTTCACATTACAATCAAGACTCCTAACCTAGCTATTCACACATTAATAGGGGGACATGGGTAAGGGTCATCAATCATTCACAATTCATTAATGGCAGCAACCAACATGAATATTTAACAAACCATTTAACTGCTCATGAATAATAGTAACATAAACCTAGAATTCACAACCTAAAGTAGGAAGGACAGCACAAGTTACACATAAGGTGATCATCATAACCACTCATTCATATATTCATCAATTTGAATTCAAGGCCATGGTCAACACATATATAATGACAATAAAGTAAACACCGCCACCGTAAGTGGACCATACCACACAATGTGATACAAGGCTTCATCAACTACAATAATATAGAAAAGTAGAGAAATAGAAGAGTAGAGCAATTCTTACCAATCCTTTAGCATTTGGTCATCATTGACTATTACACCTTTCTCATCATCAATACATTATAGGGTAGTATCTAAGTATATATTTAATAATGAACAAAACCATGTACAAGTTGCTACAAAATCATGCTACCATCTAATACAACACATCACATATATACTAGAAGGTAGAAGAACATAGATCTTTAACCCAATTCACTTGGATTGATCATCAATAACAATTTATCAACAATATACATGTAGGGAAGTATGTAAAGAGATAATTAATCAAACGAAATCATGCTTCATCTACCCTAATAGTTAGATCATGTCATATACATTACCACATTCACTTTATAGGCTAAAAGAATCTAAATCAATCTTTTCCAATTCAATTGTTATCTATTCATATTAGATCAATTATACCTAATTATCATCACATTATACATATAGGCAGTACCTAAGGATAATTAACCTTGATCGAGTCATATAACAATCATCCCAACGTCAAGATCACAAGTTACTACTTGATAGACTAGAAACCGAGATCAATTTAAACCAAAACTTCTTTACTTTGATCATACAAGATTTATATCCACAATTCAACCATGGTATTAAGCTAAGGCAGTAGCTACAAGCATCATAACATAATCAAATTCCACTTTTATACATTTCAAGACCAATGTACAGTGATCACATTGATAAATAGGCTACGCATGCTCAAATCTTCATACATTGATCCACGTGGATCAATTCATCATCAATACACGTAAATAGCAGTGGATATAAACAATTCAACGTAAGATAATCACAATTCAACCATTAATAGGTCACGATCACAATGCCCATGCGATTGCTAAATCGATTTAGGGAAGGGACATGGGTTCATAATGCAATTGGATTAATTTTCACATTAAAACCAATACATTAACATAAATATATCATGATTAAGCCATTAAAAACTTTTTTAGAAAGAACTCACGGCTAGATTAAAGAAGAAGAGATTTGATCATGAAACTTCTTTGAAAACTTTGAGATTAACTCTCCAAGTGAAAGGTTACTTAGAGATGAAGGACTACCATACCTTTGTCCAGTTGAAAACCTCTAAAACTTGATGAATAATCCATGGAAATTCAAGCTCCAAGTTGTTCTTGAGTTTTACCAACAATGGAGGTTTCTAGGGAGAATTGGTTTTGGAGAGAAAGTTTATTGGTGTTAATTTGATTGGGAATGGGTTGATCACATTTTTTATCACTTATATACACCCAAAAATAGCTAAATAAATCTAGTAGGGCCAGGTTAGGTCATGGAGTGAATTTCTCATTCACCTCATTAATGAAATAGTCGCAGGCATGCAGTTGTAAGCAACCATCGACGGATAGCATCGACTGGGCGTCGATTGGACGACAGGGCACCAGCCTGCATCGATAGACCCAACAACGAGGCTTTGGTCCATCGACGGGCCGTCTATGCCCTCCGTCAATTGGGTCTGAGGCTGTTATGTGGTAAGCCTTCTCCATGCTAAGTGTCCATCGACGGCGCGTCAGTACACCCACGGGGTGTCATTTTGCTCGTCGATTGACAATGCTAAGGCAGTGTTTCGACTACCCTTGGGTCCTTTTTGTAGGCCCTTTTGCGGAACCCTTGAGAAGTCGTACCCGGATGTTTCCAACGTAAATATGCACATTGAAAATTCAAGTACACCTTCATGCAGTTCATTGTCAAACCCAAAGTGCCCACATCAACAAACTCCTAACATGCTAGGCCCCACAAGACATACTTTGGAACGTCTCAAAGACTTAACTTTCCGGACGTTACTTTGATGTTTGACCCTCAAACTTCATGAAACTCCATATAGTGCCTATAAACATCATTGTAACTCATTTTAAGACTTCACAAGCTCAAGATATACAAATATAATAACGTATAGACACAAGAGACACATAGGTAACTAGTCGTCGAATGTCTTGGTCGTCCCTTGATGTTTGACTTCCAAATCACCTAAAACTCTATATAATGCCTAAAAACCATATTATAAGCCATTTTAGGACCTTATACCCTTATGAAGAACATTTTAGGGTCCATACACTCTAACTCATTTTGAGGGTCTTACAGTTATGGAGGTATGAGAGTTACTATACATTGTGGTGTAATTATACCTTGAACTTATGGACATCCACATAAATATATTTACAAAAAAAATTATTTTATTTTTGTTTCTAAGTTATTTTTGAACTATTATTACAGGCCCAATGTCAAATGCCTTTTTTTATTGGTCACTATGCCATGTGATTCGTGAGTGTATGACACACACTCTCTATTTTTAGTTGAATGTCTGAAAATCTTCAATAGGTAATTTTTTATTTAATAAAGTTTTTCAATTGGAACAAACCTAAGAAGATAAAGTGTCTAAATGAATTTTGCAGATAATTTTAAGGGGTCATCGATGACTTAACCCTAAATCTTATTTACATATTAAATAAATGGCCAATAAATATAAATGTGAGTTGTTTTTCACAAAATTAAACTTCAGATTCATATTTTATATTTAAACAAAGTTTCAAAAATCAGATCGAAATTCCCAAATTAGTATTTTTTGAAGAATATGAAATCACATATATCCCTAGCACAGATTTTGTCTCTCACAATCATTCCCAAAAACAACAAAATATCTTAAATTGTAAAAGAGAGGATTCGTAGATCTATATCATAGTATATCTAAACTATGTAAAAGGTTACGTTGTGATGTCTAAGGACACTACTTCTCCTTTAATTTTCACACCATAGTTCTGGTAGGTTTCGTCGCTATTTTTGGTTTCTTATATATTCATTATTGTTGCACATATTCTACATATGAATAAAGAGCTCTTTCATGGTATCAGAGTATTTTTGTTTGAAAATTATTTTATTTTTCTGTTTCTTGTTCTGAAAAAAAAAAACAAATCAGAAACGGCCTATCTTAATGGGAGAAACTGATGATGTAACACTCCGAAAGTTCATGACCTAATCTAGAGCCTCACATGTTGAACTAAGGTTGGTAACACAGTTTTTAGACCTAAATAACGCATATAAATCATTAGAAAGTTTTAGGGCCCCAGTTTGGCCATAATTTGCAACTAAAACTTGGGAAAAAACTTGCAATTTTTGTTTGTCCATACACTTTTTTTATTATTTGGCAATTTTTTTGGCAAATTTTCCAATTCCCCCAAATACTAGAAAAAACTAGTATTTGGGCCAAATTTCATTATTTGGAAAGTTTTAAAAATTCAATTTTTACCCTTAACTTTTTATTTTACAAAAATAATAATATTTATTAATACCAACTAATTCAATTATCTCCCATCTGCCAACTACCTCAATTAAATTATCTCCCATCTGCCAACTACCTCAATTAAATTATCTCCCATCTGCATATACATACATGGTCTATATTTATCCAAAAAATTATACATGGTCTATATTTATCCAAAAAATTAGTTGAACAACCAAAAGCTTTGTGGCAGTACTCTCTGGAGAAACAACTTGAAGGTAATTTGTAAAAATCTACATATTTTTTCTTATAGTGAATTTTGTTTAGACATGAATATTGGGGGGAAATGAACGTCTTATGTGTATTAAACTTCTCTTTAATAATAGTTTTCCAAAAAAATTTATGAGATGTACATATGTTATCTTCTATGTATGTTTAGTTTCATTTATTAAAATCTTCTTAATTCTAGAACATCTTTTTTTCAGTGTATCTTTGTCTTTTATACATCTTCTCACATATGTTTTTGTGGTTTTCTCAGGTTTAAGTGTTGATCAGTAGATCAACCTTTTGAAGAGTTACGACATATTAAGGGATACTCATGATCATATTTGATTTTCAAGTGTTAGTGAACCATCCTTTCAAGTGTAATATTAATTTGAAAAATTATGAGCATTTCCAGTAGTGATAACACTAGTTCAGACAGTGACAGTGACGATTACATTATGTTTTGTGCTATAGTTGATCATACTGAACAGGTCGTACGAGAAAGTAGGCTATTATCTCGCCAACCGCAGCATACATCTAGACCTGGTATGGCATGGGTTGTTGATCTACTTCGGGGACATCGTATGCGTATGTATGAATCTATGCATTTTTATCCTGAAACATTTGAGCATCTTATCGAAAGTATAAACACATATTTGTTAGCATTTGTGGTAGAACCACACATGTTCCATTAATGGAGTCTGTAGCTATTTTCCTAACTGTTGTTGCACTATTGCATCGTAATGATAGCAACACTCATCAAGTAATGGTTTCACATTCACTCGGACAATTAACCGCCACGTTAAAGAGTTTGTTTGAAGCACTTTGTCAGTTTGGCGCAACATATGTATATTCCAAAAATCTGATCGTGTAACATGCAAATTCGCCACAGACAATCGCTTTTTGGCCTGGTTCAGGTAAACTGACTTTTCAACCTTCTTATTTCACTAAAATATAAAATTAGGAGTGTATTCTTAATGGTGTTGTTGCTACAGTTAATAATATTTAGGTTTGCCTTTTGATAGGATTGTATTGTGCAATTGATGGGAACATATATTCAAGGGGAGTCTCCAAGAAATAGCACCAACATATCGTAATCGAAAGGAAATACCACAAATCTATTTTATGTGCATGCGATTTTGTGACATGAGGTTCACCTTTATCGCAGCCTGCTGGGAGGGACGGCCCATGGATGTACAGTGTCTTGAGAATGCAATTCTTTGACTATTCGGCTCAACTTTCCATTTCCATCACATGTAATAATAAATTAGAGTAGTTCTATTCTTACACTCAATATAAGCAACTTTACTCAATATTTTAATTTTGGTAGATAATATTACGTTGTTGAATGCTAGACACGGAACACAAGATGATTTTTTAAGCTCCATGCAAAGGAATGCGCTATCATTTGCAGGACTACTAGGAAGTGAAAGCTAGCCTAAGATGGAAAAGAGCTATTTAAAACTATAACGATGGTTCTCTGCGCATGTATTGGAAAGAACTTTGGTGGTGGAAAGTAGGATCAGAATACTAAGACAAGGCATGAACCGAACTATCAATGTGGACATGCAGTAAAATAGTAATTGCTTTTGCGCTGTATTTCAATAATTTGTTTACGTGAACACACATTAGTGATGGAATATCAATGAATATTAAAATTATGATATGGTTGTTGATGAAAGTGACGACTATTTGGCTCAGGGAAACAACATCTCTTCATCTTCTCGATCATCTGATTCGACATGCCAGCTCATCGAGAAGTAGATTGTTCAATAAATGTGGGAGATTATTTAAGAATAGTTGAACTCTTTTCAAAGAGAGAAAGCATATTTCTTCAGTGATTGCAATATTGATTTCCTTTGTTTTCTTCTCTTTTTTTTTTCCCGAATTTATTTAGTTGTTTTTTCATTATCATGATTAGTACCAAGAACCTTTTCACTATACGAATTTGACTGTAATGATTCTTGTTATTTTGGTTGGCGAGTCCTAAATATTGTTACATGGATTTCTATTGGGGCTCTGTTAATACACTTTATGATTAGTTTGAATAGTTTTAAAACTTACTGGGTATAAATCATATTCTTTCTTAAAAAATGAAATATGGTTTCTCAAATTCGATGGCCAAACCATGTGTAAAATTTCACACCCAAAGTTTCACCAAAATATATTGTGCCAAAAATATTTGAATATCTATGGACCAAACGCTAGCCTTAGATCAAAAACGTCAAGGAACGTTCTGAGGTCGGTAGATTAGTGAAATAGATAGTGTGTCTTGGCATATTTCATAGGTTTTAAGAGTCGAAATTCAATGAAATTTGATATGAAGGTGTTAAACATATATTAGAGTGTGTTTAGGGTCAAAACGTCCGAGTAAGATACCCCAAGGACCACCCTAGGGGTCGTTGAGGAGGACCCCTCAAAAATGTCCCAAAGGTTGTCAAATGACAATGGCTCGTACGAGACCAATCGACGAGGCGTCAATGAATCCGTAGGTAAATCCTTAGCAATTTTCAAACGTGCCCTAAAAAAATGTTTATGACACCAATGACGGTTGTGCAGGACGGTGGTGTAGACTGACCTATGGACTATAAGTCGGGTTTCGTAGGTCAGGTCTGGTTTGGACTGTCCAATTTTAAGTTGAGTCTTTTAATTAGTTAGTTGGTTAGTTGGTTAATAAGGGTTAGGGGTTTCTAACTAAGTTAATTAAGGAACGATATAAAGATATAACCCTCATTAAACTAACCCAACTCACTTCAACTTCCAAATTCAAATCCTCTTCATCTTCTCTACTTTCTCTCTCCCCAAAAGAACACCATTGAAGATCAAGGTCAAAGGGCTTAGGGATTCAAGAATTCCACTTTTTATCCATAAATCTTCAAGGATTGTTAATGTATAAAAGCTTTTCACATTTGGGACTCCTTTCCCCAAAGGGTTCTTCAAATTTGATTTCCAAAAGTTGAGAAAAACACGGGTTTCATTCTTAATCCGAAATTGATGTTTCAAATTATATTTTTCTTGATTTATTTTTATTATTATGGATGAATTATGATTCATTATTGGTAAATTATGGTAGTTCTCTATGTTAGACCTAGTTTTATGGAAGAGATCATGAATTGACCTTATTTCCCTAACCCTAGGTTATGAATTGATGTTAAATTGGTTAGTGATGATGAAATTGATTTAGTTATTGTATTAATTACTATTTTTGATGTTATTAAGTCTATTAGTGGATGAATATAGTTGGTTGATGGTAAGACCATGGAAGAAGGCTTCTGAAGGTGAATTGGTAAGACCTATGATCTTGAATCCTTACTTCAATTGTGATGGCTTATACTTGATGATGATGCTCAATTGAAGTGTTAATTATGATTAGATTATATAGTTTATGGTATGATAAATGTAATTTAACATGTCCTTGACATCTTCTTGTTGATTTGATTTAGGTAAATGATATAAGGTTAATTGTGAATCACTTATGTGTCTTAACTATACATGATGATGTAATGGGTTAATCTCAAATCTCACGTGTGAGGGTTGTATTGAAAGAAAGTTCTCATGTAATACCTAATGAGCTAATTATTATGAATATACAAGGGTTTAGTCTCTTATGTACTACACTAAGTTATGATAATTAATAAAGTCTTAAAGGCATTTCAAAATGGGACTTTAACTTAGCACCGAATGAACTATTTATGACAGGCGTCCCTTACCAATGTGAGAAGGTAGGTTCACAATGGTTCTCATGAGATAGAGATTGCAATTCAATTATTCATAAAGAAGGTCTCAAGCATGTCTCATGGTTCTTGAACTATGTTGCCCCATAGGAATACTAGCTAGTGGATACACCTAGAATGCTATGTTCATGTTATGGTACTACCTTGGCAAGTAGAGCACCTTCTTTCAATGTAGGGTTTTATATCACTGGATTCCACATTTAGCTCATGTGGTCTATGTAGGTTAAAGAAATTGTTACTGAAAGTAAAATGAAGTATAAAGTGGACACTAACTATGGTGACTTAAGGGGTTTGACTTAGTCTAGGTAGTGGGGTATTGGAATTCTACCTTACTTGCACTAAGTTGGACTGACAGAAGTCCTAGGATGTTTTCTTGATAAGTAAATGATTGCATAGTTGTACTTTACAATGTTGATAACCTATGTGATGTTAGTTTCACTTATGAACATGTTATTGGGGTCTATATTGCTAAATATGACGATGACTATTTCTCATGGATGCTATGTTATTGGAGTTCGACCATTGCTTTGCGTCCTTGTTTGGTTTACTTGGTTGAGCGGGGTATGGGACTTCACTTTGTCCATTGCCTTTGTACGATTGTAATGGTTATGATAAGGTTCTTGTCATATGTTTTTAATCTTATGAACTCTCATTCACTGCTTGATTGTTATAAAACATGATTCAGATATTTGCTTTCGTTAATGGGTTTCTAATCTGCTACTAAACATTTGGGACAAGCTTTACTTGATGATTTGGTCTTTGTGTTGTATATGGCTTGTCTTATGAATATATGATTATTGGCTTATTGTGTTTCTTGGTTGTGCATAAGGCTTTTCAAGAGTAACTTGGCATGGTTTTTGAACAAATGTTCCTCTTTTAGATGATTTCTAAGATTAGGTGTGCATATGTTTTCCATACTTAGTACAAGTGGTGTACTAACCCAATATTCTTGTTTTTTACAATTAATGTCGGTTCCGGTCATTGATTTTCTGAAGACGATTGAGGAAGACTTGAACTCTTTTCCCGCAAGTGTTGGTAGGTCCTATTTTCGTGGATGTCACCTCTTTCTATGCTCTCTCTTTGAATTGTATTGTCATACAGACAATTGTTCAATTTCTTTAGTATTTAGATATTGATGTACGCCTAATTGCATGTTGGCTTTTGTATTGTCGATGTCCAAAGAATTTTTACTCGTTAGATGGTTTCACTATGAGAACAATGTATTAGACTAATTCTTATTTATCCGATTATTTTTCTAATCGAGAAAGCCTATGGGTAAGTTTCCGATGTTCGAAGTCTATTTGACCCATATGTAGTTGTGAAATGTCTATGTAAACCGCACTATATATATATATCTTATATATATATATATATATAGTATATATATTGTATGTATGAAAAGTTTTAAAATTCTTCCGCATTTTTAACCTATTATGTTATGACGAATGCTAAGAGGCTAGTCTTAGTCTTCTCCGAGGAAAACGAAGTTGGTTACGTCTAGGGGGTGCTCCCCAATCATGACAAATGCAACCACTTCTTCTTTGGCAACTTCAGTTGTTACAACGAATGTTATGGGAAGCTATTTTCCTACGCGTAATCTCACTCTCCAGATGCTTGTGAAGCTTGCGTCAATAAATTTTCTGCTTTGGAAGACACAATTTCCTCCAATGATTTGTGGATGTGGTCTTAATCATTATGTTGATGGCAGTGAACCAGTACCACCACGCATTTTGGATGGTGATCAACCAAATTCTGCATATAAGGTTTAGGTGCGTCGAGATCAACTTGTCCTGAGTTAGATAGTTGCTTCATTTTAAGAAAGCATTCTCCCTCAATTGGTCAGAGCAGAAATAGTTCGTGTGGCTTGGGAAAACTTATGTCAGCCTATGCCACTGGGTCTAAACAACTGATTGGAGAACTTAAGGCCTAATTACAAAACTTGCATCGTGATAATGCTACTATTAAATGTTACGTGCAAGTAGCAAAAGAATTGTTGATAAATTAGCTGCCTTGCAGCACTCAGTTACTAATGATAACTTAGTGGAGTTTGTTCTTTCTGGATTAAGCCCTGCCTATCAACCCTTCACAAGGTCGCTTGAATCACGTCATGATGACTTTACCTTTGATGTGTTTTATGGTATGTTGTTGAATGAATAAAGACAATTAACACTGAGATACTAGGGTATTGTTTATTTTCCCCCAACAACACAATACAACACACAAATTTCGATCTCTAACAAGCATGGACGCGTTAGGGGGCGTACTATCGAGTCGTGGACACTTTTCCTAGCGCATGGAGTTCACACACGCATGGCACCGCACAATCTCAAGAGTTGGCACATGCCCCCACATACTCATATTGGGAACCTCACTCTTGGAAATCCATTATCTTCGTTTGAATTGTCCTGAAATTGTTTTTCATAATTGTGAAGGAAAGGTTCACATTACATGTTTTTGTCCCTCACCTAGGAATACAAATGGAATTTAAGTATCTGGACATACCTCTTCAAATCTAGCTAGTACTTCTCCCCAAGTGGCACAAAATTGGTTGATGGATAGGGGCACCACACATCATCTTGCATCTAATCTTGACAATCTTGCAATTCACTCCGAATATCATGGTCCCGAAGAAGTTACACTAGGTTATGGTTCCAAATTTCCCATCCCTCATATTGGTAAAGGATCTATATTTATTTCCAGTAAGTCGTATGTTCTTGATGGTCTTTTTCATGTTCCCACTACTATCCAAAATTTAATATCTATTAGTTTCCACTTCTATCCAAAACTTACTATCTATTAGTTCCTTTACTAATTCTAACCAATTTTTCGTTGAATGTTTTCCTAACTATTTTCTGATTAAGAACTTGGAAACGAGGGAAAATCTTCACAAAAGACCGAATGATGTAGGTCTATATCTGTAACAACCCTCGAAATGAAATAGGATAACTAGAGCCTATCACGTGTTTAAGGGGTTAATAACTAGTTAATAATGTGTTAAAATGATAAATAATAGCTTTAGAAGTAAGTTGGAAGCATTTAGAAGTTTAACATCGAAGAACGACCAAGACGTTTGAAAGTAGCGTGGTGTGTGCGCTAGTGTGTCCTTGTTTGTTGTACATATTTTTAGGTGTTGTTTGGAGTCTAAAATCAGAGGTGCTGACCCTAAAACCTAGAGGGGAATGCCTAGGGTCAAATCATTTGGGAACGACTCCCCAAGGACCAACCAACGGGTCCTTCAGGAGGACCCAAGGTGTGGCATGAAGGCTGCCGAAGCATCCTGTTTGTGACATTGCCTACACGTCACGTAAAGGCCAAAAATTTTCCTTGCGACACGAGCGTGTCACGAACCATTATATCTCGAAATTAATTCTAGAAAATAAGATGTAGAGGTGTCCCTAAAATACGATCACACCATTTTGCCCATATTTGGTTTTGGTCTCATCATTTTTTAAAGTCCAATTAAACTGGCAAATGGTCCTTTTAGTGTGAGGGGTCTTTTGTGTTATTCAATAATTGATTTGTGGGCGGTGATTAGGTGCCCTTTAAACCCCGATGTCACCCATCAAAATCAAACCCTCCAGTTCAAAATGAAAAGCTCTCCAAAACCTTTTCTTCGCAAAAACCCCTCCATTGTGAAGCTTTGAAACTCCAAGGAAGAAGGGTCACGATTCTTAAAGTTTTCATCCACCCCATATTTTGTGGCTTTTTTATCAACTAAGGTATGGTATTTCATCCTTAAATTCTTCTCATCATTCAAGAAGCGCAATCCCAAAGGTTTTTCAACACAAAATCGGGTTTTCCAAATTCTAATCCTTCTATTTTGAATTCTAACATTGATTCCTTTCATGAAGAGGTTGGTTAGGGAGGGATGGGGTGAGTGGATTATATGTTTTTCGGGGGGAGCGGTGAGTAGGGGAGTGGTGATGGTTTTTTATGGTACGAAAAAGCTAGATGGTGAGCCCAAGATCATTCAAATTCTCCAAACTTTGACGTATGAAGTGGGTTTTAATGTATATGATTAGATAATGTTTAGAATTGTGTTTGTCCCTTGTGTTGCAGTGGTGGTCTCATCTACTGCCATTGCATGAGCTAATTCGCTCTTTCTTGCCAAATTGCGACCTGTGTGCATGTCTGGATAGAATGGTGAGTTGATCTATAATGTGCTAGTTCTTATTGATCTATCTTGAGTTTGAATGGGGTTCCACTTTGGTGGCAGGTAAGTTACTGATGTATTACACAGTATAATGCGAATTGTGATTATTGACTTTAAGGCCTTGAAAGTTAAGTAAAGTGATGTAGATGTATCTGCAGAGATTGGTCTTATTGTTGAGAATGTGATGTCTTGAAGATGCTATTCTAAATGAAGTAGGCTTGAACTGTCTATTGGCAAGCCCCTTAATTTTGGGCATCAATTTTCATTAGACACCCTCTAGTTAGGCTTTTGTTCATTTAACCACCTCAAGTAAGGGCCTGCTATTTCATTTGACAACCTTTTTTGCCAATCAGCTAACATTAACAAAGTGTGTGTAATACATTTGAGTGATGACATGACATGATGACTAATTAAAAGTTGACATATTACATTTGAATGTAAAAATAATCTTTTTAAAATAATTATTTTAAGAAACAACTAATTGTTCATCAAAAATAGATAGATAAAATTACTTACTTATTTTCTACCAACCCACTCCACGTAATATAACCCCACCTCCTCCGCACCCCATTTGTTCTTACTTCCCTTTTTCCACCTATATAACCCCTACCCTACCCCGCCCATTTCCCTTCCCCTTCCTCTTTTGCCTCCCCAACTCTACAACCATTTTCTTGATTCTTCTTCCAATTTTTTTTTTTTAAAATCAATTAGATTTTAAGGGTTTTGTTTAATTTATTTGAAAATTATATATGACTTTTCTAACCACTTTTGAAGAAAAAATGTGTTTCTTGTTCTAAAAAATCTTTTCAAAATGTAGTGTGATGATTTTTAAAAAATGTGTTCTTATAAACATTGATTTAAAATTATTGATAATTTTTTTTAATTTTATTTTTTCATATTGTGGTATAACGGTTTTTTAATCATGAATTTCATGGGGTAAGGTGGAATAAGTATAATGCTAAAAGTTAAGAAGAAAAAGGAAAAAATCCAAAAAACAAATCCCTCATCAACAGTCGCTCAAATTGGTTGACAGCCAACAACCTATTTCCAGGTCGCAGCCACAAGGTTACTCAACATCCGCCACCATCGGGACTCAACAATGAGATATCTAAAATGACAAGTCCTAATTGAGGTGTCTAAAAATGAAGAAAGTCTAATTGGGGTGTCTAAGTGAAAATTGATGGCCAACTTAAGGGAGTAACGATGGGTTCACAGCAATTAATCCTAGATGTGAATGTGAACATGATGTGTGTGAAGTATATCAATTTAGTATGATTATGTTTAGATAAGTCAATGTTGTGAATATGGTTTTTTATGTGAAGATGTTTTTCCATATAACTCCACACAACCACACAATAAATGAAATGAATTATGAATTTAATTGAATGAAAAGGTTGATTTGGGGATGGACCTCTACGTGAGTTGCGAGTGAAGTGTTTCGTATGCAACGTCACTATTCCCAAATCTTTCCAGGGCCTGGTGAGTTTGGATGAGGGCTCTTGCGGTGAATTGATATGTGGTATTCAAAAGTAACCTCTAGAGATGAGTACTCTTCGTGAGTTGAGATGTATTACTTAGTAGCAATCTCTTAACCTATAGATAATGAATGTAAAGAATGTTTAATACTCCGTGGAGGAGTAATTCTTAGCAGCGAGAGGATTCGAAGAAGGGGGAATACTATTGAAGAGTAAAGATGTTGTATCTAATGTACCTCTTCAGATAAGTGCACTTCGTTAGTTGAGATGAGTTACTTAGAAGCAATCTCCTTATACCTTAACTATGCACCCTCATGGGTATAGCTATTGGACATCCATGAAAAGGCTAAAAGAGAATGACCCTACCTTATGCAAGTATGGACCCCTCTTCCAGTAGGGGTTAATACTGGAATTCCATGTCTATCTCTCATGGTCTATGCCGGTTAAAGCTAGCCCCCACAAACGAATGTAATGAACTAAGTCTTCTAAAAAGAGTACTACTTAGGGTAGGTGATGGAATGAGACGCCATCTATGCATTGCACAAATAGACATTTAGAGGGAGTCTTAGTGTGTCCTTGTATGAAAATGTATGAAAGAGTTACTATCTTGAATGTTCAAGCGAAAGTAAGTTATGACTTTATGTATAAGTTCACTTGAAGCCTGTTGATCTTATTTCTACATATAATGAAAGTATGTGAAATTATGAATGTGATGTGCCTAGTCTAGGGCGATTCCTAAGGAGCACTAAGGTGGGAGTAGTAGTATGGGATGTTACTTTCGCATTACACTAGTGTAATTTGGGGTTGTCTTGGAGGATGGTCTTTATGTGGAGTTCTTAAACTGCATGTATGTCTCCTCTAGCATCTTTAGTAATGGATGTTGACTTGTTAAATTGAAATGAAGCATGTTTATCCTTCGGTAGTCTTAAGGATCACTTAGGTGTGTATTGAAAAGGTTGTATGGGCAGTTTCTTCATGTCTTACCTAGGTAAGTATTATGATAACTTTGGATAGGTAAGGTCTAATTGATAAATGGATTACTTGATAAATGTGTCTAAATGTCGAGAATTATGGAAGTATTACATTGTATGCTAAACGATGACTTGTATGATGCTTTGTAAACTTGATTCATGGAGGTTTTACTAGAATAACATGAAAAGTATGTTTCAACTAAAATGTCCTCTTTATCATGTTTTTGCATATTTCCATACTTGGTATAATAGTGTTTTTACTAACTCCATACTCTTCTATATTTCTAAAAGTATAGGTGGAAGACAAGTGAAGGTTCTTGGAAAGTGAATCTTGGGAAGTCATTTTCTCTCAAGATTGGTATGTCCTCATATGTTCGAGAACATGAACTATGTTTCTTTTATTTTCTTTCTTTTAAAGACTTTTATAAGACTTTGTATGTTTCTTCAATGTAAACGGATGTGACACTATGGTGTTAAGACATGTCTAAGTTGGCTTGTGATGATAACACTTGTTCCTTAGCCATTTATAAAATAGTTTCTTATTAGTTATGTTGTGAAAAGTTTTAATCCCGCACTATATTTCATACCTATGTAATGAATGAAAGCTAAAAGGCTTGTACAAAAAATCCAAGAGGTCGAGTAGACTGTGTGACTTCTAGGGAATCCAGTGGTTGACTTGGAAGAATCTGGCCCTTTAAGTGACGTGCATCGTCCTAACAAACTGTCATGCTCTTCATGTAAGTCTCATTTGATGACTACTCGATCACAAACAGGTTCATTAGAACCGAAGTGTCCCACCTCTTACTTAGCTATGTCAACTGATGTTATGGAGCCCTCTTGTTACTCTCAAGCTACGAAGTACCCACATTGGCGTAGGGCGATGCAAGAGAAACACAATGCTCTCTTAGCAAATGGGACTTGGCAGTTAGTACCACCGTCTTCGTCTCAAAATATTATTGGGAGTAAATGGTTTTTAAAACAAAGTTTTTAAGCCTGATGGACACATGTAGTCGTTACAGCAGCTCGACCTGTTGTTAACGGTTATGCCATCAACGACTGGGTTGTGGAGCTCTGTTGATACTTTTAGTCCCATTCGTGAAGAAACCTGCCACCGATCCCTCTTCTTTCCTCTCAGCAGTCCCAAATATCTGGCATAATTACGTGGATCTATCTAAGCTTTCTTCTCCAAGACAACCCTTGTGAATTGGTCTACATTTACAAACCTTCCTGGATTTTGTTGATCTAGATCGTCCAGAGCATGTTTGCTTGCTCAAGCATTCTCTTTATGGGCTCAAACAATCTCTGCGAATGAGGAATAAATGTTTAACATACGCCTTCTCTCTTATGGCTTTACGGGCTCAAAAACAGATTGTTCATTATTTTATTTCTCCTCCAATGGTGATAAAATATTTTGTTTGGTGTATGTTGATGACCTTTTTGTTTTAGGCTCTAGTTCGTCTCTTATTGGATATGTTATTACTCGCCTAAAGTTACAGTTTGCTGTGTGAGACCTTGATCGCCTCTCTTATTTGTTGGGGATTGAATCATCATGGACACCTATTGGTTTGCATCTTTCTCAACATCGTTATGCTACTGATTTATTACGAAAATCACAAATGGATGGCTGCAACCATATTTTAACACCTGCTGCATCTTCCTCTAAGCTCTCAAGTTCTGATGGAACTCCTTTTCATGATGAAACCTTGTATCGCAGCACTGTAGGAGCCCTACAATATTTATCATTCACTCGTCCTGATATAGCATTTTCGGTGAATAAGGTTTCACAATTGATGCATAGTCCGAGAGAGTTCCACTGGGCTGCTGTAAAACGCATTTTGCGATATATCCAGTCCGCATCCTCCCATGGTTTATTCTTTGCTCGCCAAAATACCAAACTTCTACATAGTTATAGTGATGTAAATTGGGGTGGTTCGCTAGATTATCGTAAATCCACTACGGATATCGCTATCTTTCTTGGTTCTCATTTAATATCCTGGGCTTCCAAAAAGCAACGAGCAGTTGCACGTTCTAGTACAGAGGCAGAGTATCGTGCACTGGCTAATACTGTGTCTGAGCTAACTTAGCTGGAGGTCTTACTTCATGAGATTAGGTGCTTTGACACTACATCACCTATACTTTGGTGTGACAACCTAAGTGCAACCTATTTGGCATCTAATCCGATTTTGCATTCTCGCACCAAACATATGGAGACAGACTTTCATTTTGTCCCTGAGAAGGTGAAGGATAAATCTTTGGTTGTTTGTTATCTTAGCACTCATGACCAGGTTGCAAATGTTCTTACCAAAACTCTTCCAAAAATATGATTTCAGCATTTTCGAGATAAGTTGACAGTGTATGCTTCCCCGTTCAACTTTAAAGGGAGTGTAAAGGATTGACTTCTTCGATATATATTTCTAGTATATCTAAACTATGTAAACGATTGAGTTGAGCTCCTTGTAAATTTCACGCATAGTTCGCGTAAATATAACTATAGTACGTATTTTACATATGAATAAAGAACTTTTTCAGCACTATTGTCTGCGTTTACAATCCCATTTACCATATCACCCTCCAAATGCATCAGATTTCTCTTCAAAAGAACTCTTCCTTGTCTTTTTTTTTCTCTTCATTTATTTGGGTTCTATTAGGGTATATTCTCCGCTTCTTCTTCCTCTCTCTTCTTTCTAAAACAAAAAAAATGTAAAATATTTCACACTGTTGTTCACCTCCACAACTTTAATATAGTTATCCATAATTGAAGTGAGAAGAGAGAGGAGAGTTTTTGCTAATTCGGAACCTTTCTTCTTTTCATCCAACCAGTCAAAGGTGACACTTTTATTGCACATCATCATCAATTTTGATCTGGGTTTTCTTTTTCCACCAATCTTTGTTATTCTTGGACTGTCCAGTTGGTGAATTTGAGAAAGATTTGATTTTGGCATGGTGGGCAGTGCCATTTTGAATGTTTAGTCTATCCCTTGCTTTACTGGTCATGTTTCCTTTTTTCGTGTTTTTTTTTTTTTTTGGGTTTGGAGGATGATGATGGGTTCTGATCCAAATTCTTGTATGTAGCAATTTGTATGTTCTGATTTGCTGCTTAGAGATTGACTTTTTGTTTGTATTGCAAAAGTGAGACATTCTAAAATGGCGGAGAATTCCTCAGGTTGGGTTAATTTTACCCTTCAGTTACTGTGGGTTCGACTCGGCACTTTGGGGGTTGGCGGAAATATCTCCTCAAAGTATATTTATCTAATGTTCAAATATCTGTTTTGACTAATTGTATTACATTTTTGTACACGTTTAAACGCTCATGTCTCCTATCTGACCATCAATCAGAACATTATAGAGTTGTATTTTATTATAAAGAAGTATTTATTTATTTACAATGTAGATTTGATTATTTGGACTAACGAGATAGACCTTAAGAATAAGCATGTATGCTATCTTGAGGGAATACCTTATTCAGATTAGGATTATTTAGTTTGAATCTAATGAGTTCTCTTTGTCGTCTGGTTTTGCCGGCTGATACAAAACTATTACTTGTGTTGCTGATTGCTCTCTTTTTCTCTATCTCACATACACTCTCACACACATGTTTCATTGTAAATATTATTTGTTGACTTCTCCAAGATGGTCAATCTATGTGCCTCGTATTCTCTGTCAATGAGTATGGCAATTCTTATTTCGGTATTTTCTTTGACAGGCTATACCAAGGACTATTTTATGGTGTATATTGATTCATGTGGGAGGCGTGGATGGAGATGTCTTTCTAATGACTACATTGATTTAGCGTGTTGTACGACAAGTTCAAGATGTCTTGATTTCATTTTCTGAAGACTCTGAAATACTAACTAGGAAGAACTTTGAACGTTATATTCACTAGCCTATTATTTTGGCAAAAGCTTCTTTTTTTTTTGCTGTCGTGAGTGGTAGCGACAGCTGCTAACTTTATAAGAGATCCAAAAGATAGAGACCAACTTATATCAATCATTACCTAATGGAGGAAGTAGCTCCTTTATCATGCCAGAAGCAACACATTCCTGCTAGGAAAGTTTCATTCAATGGCTTCTCCAAAGATCTGTGTGCTGCAGTACAAGACGGGTCTGTAGCTGATGTTGGTTCTTCTTTGGCATTCCTCAAGAAGAGTGGAGGAAATATCAATTATAGGAATGACTTTGGCCTTACACCTCTTCATATTGCAACCTGGAGAAATCACATCCCAATTGTTAAGAGGCTCCTTGCTGCTGGTGCAGATCCTAATGCTAGGGTGTGTTAGTCTTCTGATCCTTCTGTCATCTCAATTTTATGATGTCATTTGTACTTGCATGCTGACTTGTTGCTCTATTAGTTATAGCCGTCACGTTATAGGGTGAGTAATTACTTACATTTTTTCCCCTTTGTTTCTCACTTTTTGGTTAACATTGGTCTGTTTCTTAGATGTAGTGGACAACACTCTAAAACATCAATATATTCAAGGCTTAGTTATTTGATTATTTGTTTTTAGTGCGCTTCTTCTCATATTGCTAATTTGTCAACTCTGTTTTACCTTGGATGTTCTTTCATAAATACTCTGGCTGTGGTGTTTTTGTCTTTTGTAAGTGTTCGCTAGAACGCCAATGTAATTGAGTTGCTAACTGTGGAGTGCTATTTGGTGTATCCTACCAACCATGTGTTTTGTCTTGATGTCTGTCGTGGGGATTTGTTCAGATAAGCTACTAGTAGGGGTGAAAAATGAAAAAAATAAACTGTATTTTCTATGGCATGTGAAAATCTATGTAACTTGAAAGATTGTAGGGAATTATTGAGCACACAACCAAATGGCATAGTCCTCAATGTTGTATCAAGTTTTTATCCTGACAAGTTAGAAGAGAAAAATATGTCACAATCTAGATAAGGTTTGATGGGTTCCAGTCGTGCAGTAATTTTAACGGTATACTACAAGTATTATGGACCTCTGACCTTGAAAGTAATGATTATCTATTGCTGAAGATGTCAGTTTTTCAATTTAATCTCGTCGATTTAGAAAGCTTGATATACATTTGTCTTATAAGCCTATGTTTAGCTTATCAGGATGGGGAATCAGGATGGAGTAGCCTTCATCGCGCCCTGCATTTTGGTCATCTTGCTGTTGCTAGCATCCTTCTCCAGTCTGGTGTTTCTATCACTCTGGAAGATACGAAATCTAGGACTCCCATTGATTTGTTATCAGGACCTGATTTACAGGGCATTGAAAAGAATAATTCAGGTGGATGTGAAGACTCTTCAATTTCTGTAACTCTTGATGGTTCTTTTAGGAGTGGATAAGTTGACTTTCTTTGTCTTTTGCATTTTTTTTTCCTTTTAGCTGCTACAGAGGTTTTCAGTTGGGGCAGTGGTGTAAATTATCAACTAGGGACTGGAAACGCACATATTCAAAAGTTACCCTGCAAAGTTGATTCTCTCCATGGATCAGTCATCAAGTTGGTTTCTGCAGCAAAATTTCATAGTGCCGCCGTTACTGCCCGTGGAGAACTCTATTCTTGGGGTTTTGGAAGAGGGGGCCGTCTTGGGCACCCTGACTTTGATATACATAGGTAACCTGAATAAGAGGAATGTTTTTGATTGTCCAGAACGATCCAGCAATATATTTTTTCTGTTTTTATAGAGGGATGTAGTGTACATCTGTATTTTGCAAGACATTTGGCAGATTAGTACTGCCTCTGTTTCAATGTAAGTATCTTACTTTCCTTTTTCGTCAGTTCAGAAAAATAATGTGTCTTTTTAATTTTTATATCTAGTAACTCATTAAATCTAATATCTACATTCATATTTTGTACCACGAGATTCAATTGGCCTTTTGGTACATTACACACATCTTTAGTTTTAGTTTAAGACCACAAGATTCTCAAGTTCATTTTCTTGAACTCCATTCTTTGGTAAACTAAGACACTTAAATGAAATGGAGTGACTCCTGATTAAAAAAAAATTGAAATGGAGTGAATATTTTTTTTAAAATACTAAATGTTTTAATGTGATTATTTTGTGTTCTATTGTTTTCTGTCTTTCAAACTTCTGCTACTTAAGACTGTTTCATCATTGAAACATATGGTCATTGTTTGTTTCCTTCCTTATAGTTTTTCAATCTTCAATTTTGTTAATGTATTCTTTCCTTTTCCAGCGGCCAAGCTGCTGTAATAACTCCACGGAGGGTGATCTGCGGTTTAGGGGCACGTCGAGTGAAAGCTGTTGTTGCAGCTAAACATCACACTGTTATTGCAACAGAGGCTGGAGAAGTTTTCACTTGGGGTTCCAACAGAGGTAAATGCTGTCCTGATATTCACATTGCCATATTTACCAACACTTTCAGTTATCTCAAGCAGCTAATATTCTTTCAAATGCTTATTTCCTTGATATTATTAGGTGTATTAAAATTGTCATGCTTCCTTGTTTGTTGTAATTTAGTGCATATGAACTGGTCAAGTGTCCTTGCAGTTAATGTGTTTTTGGCTTTATGCCTACTGCATATTGATTCATTTATATGATGCACAGAGGGTCAACTTGGTTATACTTCTGTAGACTCTCAACCTACACCTCGTAGAGTGAGTTCACTGAGGTCAAAAGTAGTTGCTCTTGCTGCAGCAAACAAGCACACTGTTGTTGTTTCTGACTTAGGTGAGGTTTTCACTTGGGGATGCAATAAGGAGGGTCAGCTAGGCTATGGAACATCTAACTCTGCCTCTAACTATGCTCCAAGGGTAGTTGAGTATCTGAAGGGAAAGGCCTTTGTTGGAGTTGCTGCAGCTAAGTATCATACAATTGTTCTTGGATCTGATGGAGAGGTTTTAACTTGGGGTCATCGGCTTGTTACTCCAAAAAGAGTGGTGATTGGGCGGTTCCTAAAAAAGATGGGCAACATCCCAATGAAGTTTCATCGTAAGGAACGTCTTCATGTGGTTGCAATAGCTGCCGGGAATACACACAGTGTGGCTCTTACAGAGGACGGCACATTATTTTACTGGGTGTCATCTGATCCTGATCTGCGTTGTCAACAGGTTTAGCTGCTGTCTATGTTGTGTATACTTTTTATATCACTGCATGAATAATGTCTAACATGTCTTAATTATTTGTAGTTATATTCACTATGTGGTACAAATGTAGCATGCATCTCTGCTGGGAAATATTGGACAGCTGCGGTTACTGTGACAGGTGATGTGTACATGTGGGATGGGAAAAAAGGAAAGGAGAAACCTCCTACTTTAACTCGGTTACATGGGGTTAAAAAGGCAACTTCAATTTCCGTTGGGGAGACCCATTTGTTGATTATCACTTCTCTATATCATCCTGGTTATCCACCTAATATGTCCAATAATCCTTCTATACTCAAGCAGAAGATGAAAAGTGATACAGATGAACTCAATGAGGGATTTATGTTTGATGAGGTTGAGTCAGAGGAAGTTTCTTATATCTCAGAAAAAGACACTGCCAAAAACAAGACTGCACCAACCTTAAAGAGCCTTTGTGAGAAGGTGGCTGCCGAGCATTTGTTGGAGCCACGGAATTCTATTCAACTGCTAGAAATTTCCGATTCACTAGGGGCAGAAGATCTAAGGAAACACTGTGAGGTATTTTCTTGTTGACTCCCTCTGTGCGCTTTTTCTGTGGTCTTTTGTAAAAGAGAGGTTATGATGTAGTAATAAGGTTCATGAATTATCAAGTTAGAATGTTAATGATAAGAGTAAATAGCAATTATAGTAGTAGCAACTTTTAAACTATCGCGAGTATTTTCTGTAGTTTTATTCGCTTAAAGATTCAGGGTTAGGTGCTTGTTCTCCAATATAATTAACCATTGTTTGTTTCTATGAAAACACTAAACAAAATGAGACTATCAGTCTGGCTCGTACTTCTAAAAGTTCTTCTTTTCTTGCTTCTCTTTGTCTGCTACTAAAGCCTATGTGGTAGAGTATTGGTTGTCTGTCTTTTCTGAACGAAACTGCTTGAAAGTCTACATGTTTTAAGATTCATGACCAATTCACGATTTTTCACTGGGAGACAGATTTGTCAATGTCATCCGACTCAAAAAAGAGTTTGTGGGTAGGGAACTGGAGGGGGAACCCCCAAAAAAGGTTATAGTAGATCTGCTTATACTATCCTAGCTTTCTTTCAATCTTTCAGTCACTTTGTTGGAAAGGCTTATTTTGAAGTAAAATATGGACTGTCTTCAAAACCTGTTGTCTAATCAATTCTTGTCTTTCTTACTGCATATTGTTTTTTGTTAGATGCCCAGCTCACTTTTAATTGTTATGCTTTTGACTTCAAATTTGATGGTGGATTGTACTTGGCTGTACATGATATAAATACAAATGAAGTGGTAATTGAGCCCAATTTCTGTATCAACTGTCTATTCGTTACAACTTTTTGGTCTTTAGATTCTGGACAGTCTTTCATTAACTTTTTAACCTTTTCTTCTTTTTATTGTACAATCTTACATGCATTAGTGTGCCGAGATTTGTTATTTGCTGCCGGGCTCGTTAGTAGGTTACAGGTGCTTCCTAAATTACTTATCATTCAAGACTATTTTTATGGGCAGCACTTATGGAAGCTATGTGGATTTTTCTTGCAGGATATTGCAATCCGCAATCTTGATTATATATTTACAGTGTCGGGACATGCAGTTGCAAATACTTCACTTGACGTATTAGTCATGCTTGAGAAAGTGTGGGATATGAAGTCATCTGAACCCTGGAGTTATCGCCGGCTTCCAACTCCTACTGCCCCCTTCCCTGCCATTATAGACAGTGAAGAAGATAATGAAAAAATTGAGGCACTTAGAACACGTGGCAACTATACAAGCAGGCCAATTTTGAGACAAGTGAGAGACCAGAGATTAGATAACTTCCTACAGTCTGATGAAATTAAAGAAGGGGTTCTGAAACAAGTACGAGCTTTGAGGAAGAAGTTGCAGCAGATTGAGATGCTTGAAGATAAGCGATTCAAGGGGCAGACTCTTGATAACCAGCAAATTGCTAAGCTTCAGACGAAGTCAGCAATGAGGGGTCACTTGCTGAGGCTGGTGTCCCGTAGAAGGGTTCCAATCAACAGTAATCGTCCTCCTGTTCTTTGTTGATGGAAAAAGGGAGGGCAATTAAAGTGATGTTGTTACCTACAGAAGCCAAAGCAGGAAAGAGCAAACAAAAGGCCAGCACCCAAATTGAGGTAGCCATCCAGTCAATGTGAATAGTGCTTGAATCCAGCCCCAGAAATAATAACAAAAAAAAACCGGGGTTTTTTGTGTTTTTGGGGGGGGGCACACACCACTCCCCACGGGAAATGTTTGGTCTTGTTTTTGGGGGACTCAGTGGGTTTGTTTTTTTGTTTTTTTTTTTTAAAAAAATTTCTGAAGTCCCAGTTTACGAGGTTGAGGGTTTTAATTCCTTTTTGTATTTTGTTTCAAATCCTTGGTGTGGAGGACAGTAAACTATGTTCCATGTCCAGTTGAACCAATTAAAAAGTATCATCCATGTTTTAAGGTTTTTTATTTTAATATGTGGAAGGGTAATGATGTGCTGAAGAGTGGAAAGTGTGAAATATCTTTTGATATCTTAAGATGATCAGGTTGATACTTGATAGTGTCAGATTATTGGTTACAACACTGCCTTGTTTGCTTTTGTATTTGTATATGTTATATTCGAAATAGGGTAAAAAATGCTTAAACTATGTGAAATGAATCAAAAAGGCCCTCAGTTGGTAGTTTGATCCATAAATACCTTGTCATGAATAGTTTGGTCTAATAATGCCCATATTGTTACTTATTGGGTCAAAAATGCTCCTCCAATAACTTTACTTTTTGAAACATTCTTTTCCTAATGATGATTTTTTAATTAAAAATTGCTTATCCTACTTCAATTTAGAAAAGATTTAGAAATAAAAATATTTCTATCTTATGAGAAATTTTTTATTGTTATCAAAATGAAAATTAATGACAGGGTTACTATGTGGGCATTCCAATAAAAATATTGCTTTCAAAGAACATGATTCTTGTTTCTTTCCTTTTAGTATCACTTTTAACTAATAAATAAGGATGAGATAATCTTTTTTCTTAATAACATTTTAACAATTAAAATAGACCAACTCTATGTACACTTTTATATGATTATATAGATTGTATCTATAAGATCATAGTAATCCCATCATTAATTTTCATTTAGATAACAATAAAAACTTTCTATTCCCTCTTTTTAAAAAAGAATGACCTCAATTACTTTTTTAGTCTGTTCAAAAAGGAGTTACAACTTGTGTTGGGTAAGGACTTCAATATCAACTTGCCACCGTGGACATGGTTAAAGCCACAAGATTGAAGGCAATTAGTACAGTTGACATAGCTTTAATTTAGGTATTACATGAGTCAACAAGACTTCTTTATTTTCTCAAAACATTCGTTGTCAAGTAAAAACTCTTTTTGAAATGGAGGGAGTAAAGAAATAGAAAATATTTTTATTTCTTAATCTTTTCCAAATTGAACTAGGATAAATGTTTTTTTAATTAAAAAAATCATTGTCAGGAAAAAATACGTTTAAAAAGAAAATAAATGATATATTTATTTGGAAAAGGACATCTTTGACCCATTAAGGAACAATAGGGTATTCTTGGACCAAATTATTGACGACAAGGGCATTTTTTGTCCCGTAATATTGACAACAAGGGGCATTTTTGGACCAAACTATCAACTGAGGGCAGTTTTGTTCATTTCACATAATTTAAGGGCATTTTGTAAAAGGTAAAGGATGATTTTGCTGATGGAATGTGTATTCAGTACATTAATGTGAAGTGTGTTTGAAAGAAAAACAGTAACAAAGTGCAGTAACAAACAGCAGTCAAGACTTTCCTCTGTTATTTTGGACCCTTTTCAGTTTTATTTTTTATATTGAGGAGCTTCTATATAACTACTTTCCGAAGTCTAGTAAATTAGAAATCGGGTTATTTGACTTAAAAGTGTACGACCACCAGTTTGAGGAGGTATTCTTATGAGTCTTTTTGTGGTCTCAAATAAGTCATTTAAGCAAAACCTCCGCGCTCTTTATGCATGGAAGCTTCTTTTATTGGGACATTGAGCTTTTGCATTCTATTTTTCTTCTTGATTTTGGCTGGGGAAACGGTTTTGCTTCTTAATAGTTCTCTTCCTATTGTAGGATGACCACAAAGGTTTGGGAGGAGCTGCTTCCAATCAAGATGCAAAAGATTCTTCCTCTGTCACGCAGAGACACCTTGGAATTACCTGTAATAGTAACAGTTCATCAGTTGTAGCCTCAAAAAAGAAAAATAGGAAAGGTGGACTCTCCATGTTTCTAAATGGTGCTCTTGATGATGCTTCTAAAGTTGTAGTTCCGCCACCAGTTGTGCAAAAAAGTGAAGGCCCTGCTTGGGGTGGTGCTAAGGTTGCGAAAGGCTCTGCATCTCTTCGAGATATACAGGATGAGCAGAGGAAAGTAATAGATACAAAGCTGTTGAAACTCAGAGACCCAGTAGAAGATCCCTCTGGTGAAAGTAGTGGTGGTAAATTACGGTTGAGTTCTTTTATACAGTCCAACCCAATACCCATGTCACAAACAGCATTTGTCTCTGATGTGGAAAAGAACACCCCTCCTTGGGAAGCCTCCGGGACGCCTCCTCGTTTACGTCCTTCTCTCAGGGATATCCAACTGCAGCAGGTTGGTTATTCTCTAAACCCCCCCCCCCCCCCCCCCCCCCCCCCCCAGAGGTAGAATGTGCATGCGTTTACAGAAATAAATTTTGGAATTCTGAGCATCCATGTTTCATAGTACTATCTGTTTATCTACATTGTATTCCAGTTGTAGTTGTCTTGCATGCCTGGTCGATTCTGCTGTTTGTTTTACTGGTAAAGAAGGCCCTTTAGTCTAGAGTAACTACTTCATATGTCCTTTAGTCTAGAGTAACTACTTGATATGTGATAATAGGCAACTGGAAATTGCTTGTGTTTGAACCCAATGCTCAAGTGAACTATTTGAGGATTTCCAAGGAATATTTACTGGCAGCTGGGTTTCTAGCTAATTGTCTGTTTTATTATGTTGGTCGATTTATAACTGTGCTTGAATTCAGAATCCCAAATCCATCCATGCCTTTTGTTCCTTACACAAGATAATATCTGCCTAAACTTTTTCTGTAGGGGAAGCAGCCATTGGCGCTCTCTCATAGTCCAAAGACAGCAACTACTGGCTTCTCTGTGATGACTGGTCAAGGCTCACCATCAGAATCTAGTTGTCCGAGTCGCTGGTTCAGACCAGAAATGGAGACACCTTCATCTATACGTTCAATACAGATTGAGGAAAGAGCCATCAAGGACCTAAAACGGTTTTATAGCAATGTTAGAGTAGTTAAAAACCAGTCCTAAGAATGCCAATCAGCAAAGCTTATCAGGAAAAGGTTGTAAGAGTGCCAAGACTGTCAGATGTTCAATTCCTACTGATCCCTTCTTTCTGCTGGTTTTCTGCCCGTAAATAGGTTGTACAGTTTGCCCTAATGTTTTTGTTTGGAGATTAGGTTTCTTATTGCGTCACTTATTTTGGGTGATCTCCCAAAATAATTGGATATCTCAACGGCCGGTGTTTTTTTCACCCAATTTCAAATAAGGAGCCAATAAAGGGCAAATATATGTACTTTTGTCCATGTGTATTTCTTGGATTAGTGGAAGTCATACACGTCCATTGTTTTCCTTCATTTTTCCAACTCCTGAGTGTGGGGATTAGGGGGATCAGGCTCTTGGTTGAGTTTATTTCCTTTTCTCTTATTGGTAAAAGCATGCAGCCTTCAAATATTTACTTTACTATTCATTGATTTCTTGGAGATATTGGACAGTATAATCAAATTTACATTTTAATTGTCGAACCCATTAAGAATGTTACTACTAATTCCGGAATTCACATTAGTTTCACTTCAGGAATTCAGGTTTGAAATGGTTGCCGAAGTATGAATAGACGTTCTGAAGGAGGGTAATATGCAGTAAATAATCCCTTAAGCCATATGAACACATTAAGAAAAACAATTGAAATAATTTCAAATTATACCTTCCATTATTGTCCTTTGTGAAAGCATAAATACCCTGGTGAATATATACTATAATTTGTTTCTTCAATCTATCCACATCTAGAACACAACTGGTTTTGGTAAGTAAGTACATCATTCCCCCCTTGTGAGAAAGCCTCTATAGTCATTTTAAGGACTACTTTTAGCTCAACTAAGGTTGGATAGTCATGGGGCTTCACTTTAAACTTTATCATAAGAGATGATTCTGAACCATTCAGAACAATAACTCTGTTGAGTCCACTAAAAAAACCCCTAAATGGTACCAGCCTTTCAATATCACCAAAAGTATATCCTTTCCCTCCTCAACATGCAATGGACATGTCATTTGACAACTTGGTAAAAGAGCATCTGTCACTACATTGACTTTACCCGGATAGTATAAGATGCTTATGAACCATTCTGAACAATAATTTCTCCATCTATTGAGTCGACCAAAAGGACCCCTGAATGAGCCAGCCTTTCAACAACGCAAATTAGATCCTTTCTACTCCTCAACATGAATGATATTATTCATAGACAACTTGCTAAGAGCATCTGTCACTACATTGACTTTACCGGATTGTATAAGATGCTTATGTCATAGTCTTATAACAACTCGAACCATCACCTCTGGAAAAGATTCTAGTCCTTTTGATTGAACATATACTAAATGCTCTTCTGGTATGTAAACAACACCATGAAGATGTGTCTCCAGATCTTAAAAGAAAACACCATTCCTTGAAAATCAAGGTCATTAGTCGGGTAACTCTTCTTATGAACTTAACTGGAAGCGTAAGTTATGACCTTACCATGTTGCATCCACTAGGGGTGTGCATTCGATTTTATACTATTCGGTTGGGATTTTCGATTTTTAATTTTGAAGAAGTGTAACCCAATCCAAATCAAAATAAATTTGGTTTGGTTTTGTTAGGTTTTCTCTTTTTGGTTTGGAGTTTTTCGAGGTGGAGGAAAGCGGGGGGGCAAGAAGAGGAAACAGAACAAAGGGAGAGGGCAAGGGAAAAGGGGGGGGAGTGAGAGAGAGAGGAGAGAGAGACACAGAGGGAGAGAGAGAGCGAGAAGAAAGAGGGGCAGAGAGAGAGACAGGAGAGAGAGAGAGAGAGAAAGAGAGGAGGAGCTTATAGTATATTATATTATATATACATAGATTATTTACATATCTATATATATACATATGTAATATATATCTATATATATAGAATATTATATATATATAGATGTATATATATATATATGTATATATATTACATGTATATATAATTATTTATAGATATCGTACATATGTATTATTATTACATATGTATATATATGTACATATGTATATAGTATGCAAATACGGTATTTATATGTACATATGTATAGCTGTTCATAAGACTATATATATATAGATATATATATATATATATATATATATATATATATATTATATATTATATATATAGATGTACATATGGTATATTAGACATAGGTAATATTACATACATTTAGAGATATACATATGTATATATTATAAATATATACATATAAACACATTTAAATTGCAAAATATTTAACTTTTGTTATGTTTCAATATTGGACATAACCGATTAAATCAAACGAAAAACTCCAAACCAAAAAGGAGAAAACCTAACAAACCAAACCAATTTATTTGATTTGGATTGGGTTTACACTCTTCAAATTAAAAAAATAGAAAAATCCCAACAGAATAGTTATAAAATCGAATGCACCACCATAGGAATGCACATTTGTAGGTCATAAAAATTACGCTTCCCGTTTAAGTTCAAAGAAGAGTGACCCCGACTAGAATCGACCTGAATTTTCAAGGAATGGTGTTTTCTGTTAAGGATCTGGAGAACATAGTCCTGTGTGTTTACCATACCAGAAGAGCATTTAGTATATGTTCAATCAAAAGGGACTAGAATCTTTCAGAGGTGATGGTTCGGTTGTTATAAGGGGACTAGACATAACGGCATCTTATACAATCCGGTAAGCAATGTAGTGAAAGCTGCTTTAGGCAAGGTGTCTATGAATAATATCATTCATGTTGAGGAGTAGAAAGGATCTAATTTGCGTTGTTGAAAGGCTGGCTCATTCAGGGGTCCTTTTGGTCGACTCAATAGATGGAGAAGTTATTGTTCAGAATGGTTCATAAGCATCTTATACTATCCGGGTAAAGTCAATGTAGTGACAGATGCTCTTAACAAGTTGTCAATGAACAATGTCATTCATGTTGAGGAGGAGAAAGGATATAATTTGTGATATTGAAAGGCTGGTACATTTAGGGGTTTTTTTAGTGGACTCAACAGAGTTATTGTTCTGAATGGTTCAGAATCATCTCTTATGATGAAGTTTAAAGTGAAGCCCCATGACGATCCAACCTTAGTTGAGCTAAAAGTAGTCCTAAATGACTATAGAGCTTTCTACAAGGGGGGAGAGTGTTACTTACTTACCAAAAACCAGTTGCGTTGTGTTCTAGATGTGGATAGATTGAAGAAACAAAATTTATAGTATATATTCACCAGGTAATATGCTTCACAAAGGACAATAATGGAAGGTATAATTTGAATTATGTAAATTGTTTTTCTTAATGTGTAATATGGATTAGAGGGAGTATTTTACGTTGACAGATTACCCTCCTTCCGAAACTCTATCATACTCGGCAAAACCAATCAAAACGGAATCTCTGAGTGGATGAAAACTAAATGTGAAATCGGAATAGTAGTAACTTCTTTAATGGGTTCGGACAATAAAATGTTAAAGTACAAGTAAAAAAGTAAAAACTCATATTAAAAATATATTAATTATAGATGTCCAAAAAATAGAAATAAACTAAACCAACGAAATAAGCCAAAAAAGGCGACAAAAAGTGGTTTTTTACACTCACTCACTCACTCACTCACTCATTCACTCACTCACTCACGCACGCACGCACGCACGCACGCACGCACGCACACACGCACGCACGCACATAAAATTTAGTAAATTATTTATCCAAAACCAAACCAAGAATTCGAAAAACCAATCCGTATTAGAATTTGTTTTTTTTTGGTTTGGTTTTTCGTTTTAATCCAAATAGTGCACACCCCTAGCTTCAAACTTAACAAAGGCGTTATCTTAGAAGCACATAATAAAACCACAAACCCGTCTAAAACCATCTGTGAGTCAAAATTGGGGTAGGGTAAAGTTAGTCGGTCTTAACTCTTGAAAAAAATTTCCAATTAGCTTTAGACACTTCCTTAAAATTTAGCATTCTTCTAAGTCGGTGTAGGCAAAAGGAGAAGCAATAGAGGAAAACATAAATGAACCATCTTTTATTCAGGTAGGGGTACTCTAGGTCATTATGTGTTATTGCCTTTTATTTATTTAGAGCGTTCCAATAGAGGACCCTAAGTCATTTATTCACTTGCTTGGGACTGATGGTTTGGTCATATGGTACGTTCGCTTTGAATGTTGTGGCTATATGGTTAGGATGATAGGGGACTTTCGGGGGGGTGACATTTGGAGTGACTCGCCCAAAGGGGCTCCAGCCTTTTAAATTGTGCTTATTTTAGTGACTTATTGAATGCTTGTGTTTGGTTGTGTTCTGCGCCGAATTGTTTCCGTTTCGGGATTAAAAAGTTTAGGGGAGCTTGGTGGCAACCTTTTTACAAATCAATTTCAGGATTTCAAGCGCAGACATATTCTCGTTTCGGACATGTCTTTGATAATGTTAATTTTGGGTCCAAATGATTTCATATTGATGTGATTCTATTTATGACGAGGGTCTAAAATGCCTCTCAACTATAATTTGGTACAAAATTTTCAATTCTACCTTTTGGCTAGAAATTGGTCTTATTTCTAAGGGGGCCCATACTAAAAGGTGGGAAGGAATGGCAATAGTGTATCAATTCCCATAGTTTAAGGGTTATTTTAGGCCCTTATCAATTAAAATAATTCGAAATTATTTAATTTACGAGCTCATATGATTGACTACTTAGGGACTCCCATTAGTTTAAAATCAACTCCTTCCCCTGGCCCCTTTACTTCATCTCTCTTCTAATTTTTTCTTCTTATTGAATTTTATCCACTATTTTAAATTTATTTTTTTAAAAATCTTATGACAAAACAATGGAGAAAAAAAGGATGAAAATAACGAGGATATTCATATAGAAATAATTGGTTTGATAGAAGATTATTTAATATCATTTTTCTTTTATGTGTAGCCAAAATTCATAATAAACGAATAAAAATAATCTTATCTTTTCCCCACCCTACCCCACCATGGTAATAATATAAATTAAAAGAATAAACATATAAGTTCACTTCAAGTTTGAGTCTATGATATCCTAATTAAGAACAAGAGATAAAAAAAAAAAGAAATAAACGAGGGAATGAACAAGACAATTGAATGATCACTAGAAAAAATTAAGTTAATAAAAAAAATATTTTTAATATGAACATTTCCTCATTTTAGATGAATCCTAAGTTATGAGTTCGTCTATACAATGACATTGATTTAAAATAGGCTAATAAAAAGACATCATTAAATAAATAAGCTTTTGAATATTATTTTCAAGCGTATCGTGTCAAAAATTGAATTATATTTGGTTTTAATTATTTATTTGAAAACAATTTAAATTTTGACCAATCATATTAGATAACATAATTAATAAATATTTTATCATTTAACTTTAGGAGAGCTGTTAAAAATAAGCGCGAATATAAGCTAGAGGGTTAATATCGAGGGTATTTGATATGTGGGGTATTTGAGGGACAGAAGGTGGATTAAGGGTAGTTTTTTTTAAAACCAATTAAAATAGTTGAGGGCATTTTAGACACTTTCCCATTCTATTTATGATAGTGTGGCAACGTTTGAAGGTCATTCAAAAAGAAAAAAAAACCCACAATTGTGAGTTAAGAGCACGCGAGGTCTGCTTTAATGTTGGCTATGATTCTCGATCTTTAGATTGAGCTCGAGATGTAAATTCATGTTGATTTAGTGCGTGTTGGGTAGTTAAATGATCATGCTTAGTTAAATATCATGTTTTAGGCTTATTTCAGATTTGTAGGCGTGTCTTTTCCCTTGTTTTGATTATCCTTACCTGGTGGCATGTGTTATTCTTGCTTATGGTTGTTATTGGAAGCATGTTTGGAATTTTACTTCAGATGACTGAACTCTATGTAGAATGATATAGCACACTTAGTCTGATAAAATGAGACTTAGTTAGGAGGTAACTCAACTCCGATGACCTTTTATTAATAACTCTATGACCTTAGTGATTCACATTTGAGATATCGGGCTTCGTTCGATGATTTGTGATTGGATTCCATTAAAACTTGGGGCGTTATATTGATTACATGGGCATGGACGCTGTTCCATGATGGAATTATGATAATGATTTGACTTTGTATTCTTCAGCAGGCTTATGGTCGCAGAAGGTCAACTCATGTTTCTCAATTGACTTGACATGGAATTCTTCAGCAGTCTCATGGTCGCAAATTTAAGGCCTAGTCACAGTGCCCTATTATTCGGCCCAGAT
Organism: Solanum habrochaites; assembly: GCA_027704765.1. Taxonomy (NCBI): domain Eukaryota; kingdom Viridiplantae; phylum Streptophyta; class Magnoliopsida; order Solanales; family Solanaceae; genus Solanum; species Solanum habrochaites. The sequence continues at coordinate 50,914,836 of JAKWJA010002489.1, read as the reverse complement.
TCAAGGTTTGGTCATTTTATCTATAACCATACTTTATGATTTGGGATCTTTATCCTCCACGAAGTTGATATATATTAGCTTGATCCTCTCGTTCTTCTGTGAGGCCTTTCCGTGGTTTGAGGTACGGGCTACGCACTCTCCAACTTTGGATTCATAAAACATTGTTCTCCATAGTTGTGTCTATTTTGCGTACCCATCAGACATATAAGGTCCTTCGATTTTTTATTTAAACTTGTACACAAGTATACCTTCTGGCTTATGAGGTCTAGTGAGGTTTTAGTTAGTTATATACTTACTTCATTTCAGTTCTTTTTAACACGTGTGCAGTTCTGTTAGTGTTCCGGTCTTTGACCTATGTTGTGTTAAATCCCTATTTTTCATATTACTTTTACTTTCTTGCTCACTCAGACTATGATTCCTACTGAGAACCTATTGTTTTAGAACTCATTCTACACTCTACATCCATTTCATTATGCAGGTCCGAACACTATCAATCAACATTGAGTTTGAGTTAGCAGTTGGTGCATTGAGAAATGAGGGTGAACATATGGTGTCACAACCTAAACGCAGGCATGATGCCACTGTGTTATCCCACCAATATAAGTCAGTCTAAGACCCGACGAATCACAAAAATGTTGAAGTAAACATAATGAAAGATTAATTTAATTTCAAAGCAGTGGATAATATAAGTCAAATATAACCCCAAAATCTGGTTGTCACCTGTACACGCCTCTAATGTATTATAATTATCCCGGTCTAGAAATTCTCACTCAAATACAATAGAGCATGAATATAACATCATAACATGAACCTAAACACTCATATTCAAATCACAACAAACTTCCACAATTCGATAAAAATGATAACATTTCTTCAATCACAACTGATAAGAATCAAATGAAGTGCAATGCAATGTAACACGATGCCATATAGAGTTTTTGTCCTAACGTACACTCTGACTGTCTCTCAATCTAGGACCCATGGGGGAATTTTTTGTCCATGCACCTATCACATGTGTTTGGCCCGATATCAATTTCCTTTCAATGTATGTTACAAGGACATCTGACCCATTCTCTATTTCTACTCAAATCCACCATGAACATGTAGCCTATTTCCTAATTCCTCTCATCCTCACAAAGCATCTTTAAGACAATGGTAAAAAATCAAGACAAATCTAAATTTGTGCAATGATCAAGTATGAGGTTGATAAATTAACACCAATATCCAATAACATTTAATCACGGCATTCACACAAAGGTGCAAAATAATCTATATTTATCCCAATTTCATCTCACACCAAGGCATATAAACACCAAAATGTGTAAAATAAAAAACACGTCGCACAAGTTGTCTCAGTTTTTTTTACCCACACCAAAGAGTGTTGTTCTTTAACAAACAAGTGTGAAAGGGTGCATTATGATTTAAACAAATACCCCCAAGTTTGAATACGAAAACTCCACCGATTTCCCATTGCACTCCTTATCAAATAATGGGCCATATTACAAAACGTTCAATACGAGAGAGTGGATGGTAGACAACAGAGTCAAGAAGATCAATGGATGGCCTCACAAGAAATTCAATCATCACAATTCACTCCCCGCCAAGTACTTGGGGTGCTTCCTTGACCAGTTGGGTCTGATAAATTCATCAAGAAATTTTTTCACACTATTCACAATATGCAAGGTACCGAATGCTGAATAGGTGGACACTGTAAACAAGCGCTAGGTTGGGGCACGACAAAGATAAAAACGTTTGAAAACTAGGGCCAAATTGCCCAAAAAACACAGAGTGATATGTCACACCACTCGAAGGCTACCCAGATTGTGGACGCCGATTGCCCTTTAGACATGAAGCAGAGATGTGGATGGTACACACACAAGGGACGTGGGAACCATGAGGTTGTCAGAATATTCAAGAGGCTATACCTAGAGAGATTTGAAATTGATGGTGGGTTTAGCAGGGTACCCTGGAAAATGAACTAATTAAGATTAAATGGCGTGGGTACCAGAGCTATAACATGTAGATAAGCGAAGAAAAGATATGGAGAAATTTACGCGCACATTCTTAGTATGAAACTATAGGGAAAATTGGGAGAGTTCAAGTACAAAAGTAATTGTGAAAAGATCTTGAAGACTCAATGGCGGAACCTTCATCGATTAGACGGATGGGATGCTAAAATGAAAGCCTTATAAAAAGCTAGGAGTATTCTAGGACGCACACAAACCAGCCCCGACATATCTAGCTTTTAGCACAAAGACAGAAAATGTTGAAAAAAGATAAGAGACTTTAAAATAGCAAAGGATAATCATAGTTCAATCATTCCTTGCAAGAATACAGGGCACCACCATTGGTGTTCTGGAGTTAAGGAGATGAGAGGGAGGAGTCAGTCCGATCTATGCCGGTGATGTAGCAGGGAAATATTGAAAAGATAACTGAACTACATCCCGAGAGAAGTTGTAACAGGCGCTAGAGTATGCGTCAATACTTGAAAGGTGAGGATCATGCATTATATGATAAAGCGTCAGATGAAAATATCTGGTAACATGAACAAAGCGATTTTAAAATTAATGAATATAATCTGGAAAAGATAAAAATACTGAGTAAGTGAGGGACTGAACATGAACGCAATGACCAAGTAGATGTCATGCTGAGATTGAATAGTGAATTGTAATTGATAAATGAGATATATTCCGTGGGCTTTCCAATTATCGCACCATAGAGGAGGACCCAAATACCTTGCCAAAGGGTAATAAAAGGATGTGATGAGTGTAGTGATCATAAATATTTGTCCACAGAGGGGACTTATCCTACAGAGTGGCTCATAGAATCTGGGACTATGAGTGGGTGGGACTGTAACCCTTAAGTACCACTGTCGCGAGTATGTTAAGGTGTACTACACCAACTGATGGACGTATAGAAAGAACATATTATGAGCTTGAGATTTTTGTAATTTTTTTGTGAAAATAAAACTAGATAAGCTCATACAAAAACAGGCTTGAGTGTTTAGGCTTACATGCCTTACTAGAAATGCAAAAACATTAAATACTGAATAATGAAACATTAAATAAACTGAGATGAAAATAGAACTAACACCAGCAAGTGTAATTCATGATAATTAAATGAATCTACACAACATAGAGTAAGTTTCAAAACAGAACGAAGAAACCATTCCAACAGAAACATGATAATCTGATTATGAAGTTGTCGTCTAACAACTGAATCACAACATAAATTTTTGAAAATTTCCTACTAAAACCTAAGTCAAAACATGCCATATATGCAGAAACCAGGAATCAAAAAACTGAGATTCTAGTGACCTTAATTCGGTGAAAGGAACCACTATGAAAATGACACCATACTTGTTGATGAAATTTACGAAGAAATCATTTGATTTCAGGTCTAGAACCGAAGAAATTTTTTTGCATTCTTGGAGAGAGATTAGTCAAATTTTTCTCCTTATTTCATTCAAGTTGATGAATTTGTGGGGAATGAGTTGACAAGGGTAAGTTCTAATTAAGTGACTAGGATAAAACATACTAAAATGACGTAGTTTAGGGGTTAAACAACGTAGTTTAGGGGTCCAACGCATAGGGAAAATACCAAGCACCCCTGACTTAAAAGTTGTCGGGGCCAACCAATGTACTAATCGACGGACCTTCGACTGCCCCAAGATACGTCTTGTGAACCGTCCTTGGCTTTCAAAGAGATGGAATCTAGGAGTCTGAGCACGACTTGGACCACGAATCTTGATCCCAACTCTGGTTCGTAGGTCCTGGCGTACGTCGACCCTTAGATGATATTTTTTTGGTTTCGGGAAGGAGCCACAGGTGGCCAAACCATGGACCCACCTTATGGTCGGGGTTCGTCCCTACGATTTGTGGGGGTGGCCCGTGGGATGGAACCTGACTTGGTGATACGCTCAAACTTAAGTCTCACAATGAGAGTAAAGAGGTGCGTCAAGTAAATAAACCCCCAACTAGTGAGGTTGGGATCGTTCCCCACGAGGAAAATAGTCTAGACTTAACTTAAACTTGTTATTACTATTGTTCGGTTGATAACTTCCTTAGAAAGTAAAGAACATACACAAATGTTTTAAAAAAGGGGGGTTTTGTACTTCCTAATAAGTAAAAAGAACTAACGAAATTTAAAGAGAAGAAGAAGGGGACAACTAAACAGGTTTTACACGTCTGGGAATTTTTAGATCACTTAATTAAGAGAGACTAGGGTTTACGTTGTTCACCCAGATAGGTTATAAACTTGATAATTTCTAAACTATAACAATTCCTTTCATAGTATCGGCATGCAAAAGTGAGGAAGTTAGGTAGTTCTTAAATCCTTTGGTCCGGCATCTAGAAAATATCACTCCGCACCTTGGTCGGCACGTGTTGTGTTGCTTTCTTAACCCTTATCGGTTACCCCATATTAAGCATCGTATTCGATATTTGACTAAATAAGTAAATACCCTCCGTACCAAATCAATACTAGCCCATTGATAGTATACACCTAAATCTATGTTATAAATTCTTTTTCCTATTATCTTTACCTCATTGGGTCCGGCAAGTAGTATAAGGCGGAAGTGCTACAGTGATCATCCGTTTAAAAAGACGTTCTAAACGAACAAGAAATTATTTGGTAATACATGCAAGACACTATTCTAGAATTAGTTATTTTAGCCTAGGGTTTATCTCATTATCTGCCTATGGTTCCCACAACCGCGTGTATGGAGTTTAGGTTACTATCACCATAGAGACACAAAAGATATACGACAAATATATTAAAGAGAATTCACTGCTAATCACTATCATGGACGAAAGAGAGAACGTGACCACAAAAGCTTGCTGATTAATCACCCCCCAAAAAATTTAGCTTGTAAGAATCGCTCCCCCCGCAACAAGAATTCAAACACTGATCAATAAGTCTAATAATGGATTTTTTCAATATTGCCACCGGCTATACTATCCGGTGTGCTAACCTCATCTAAAACGAGGGTTTTCGACACACCCCTATTTATAAAAATACAAAAACCTAATAAACAAGGAATTCTAATTGGGGAAATCTGCAAAACGCGGCTGGGTCGACGGACCACCAGAAGGACCGTCGTGGTCCATTGCCTCGGGACCTCATGGACTCCGTCGTCCCATATTTGTGCATTTTTCTTCTGCATGCTTTCTTCATTCCACCTCAACGGCAAGTGTGACGGACCCGTCATAGGTCACCAAACGGTCCATCTGAGGAGTCTCGTTTCAAAAGGACTTCAAAAACTCTTGGAATTTGGTACATGGATACTTCTCTGATCTCACGCGCGGGACCTGCAGGGACGGACCGTCATGGCACATGACGAGAACTCGAGTTCACAAGCTACGTAATCCACATTGTCAGACTTCCCCGATCTTCGCTGTTTAACAGCCAGATGAGCTGTACAGCTGACCACCTACGGACCTGTCACAGGCATGACGAGATCGTCATAAGCTAGTAAGTTTTGGGTCTCTTCTGCAATTTTCTCCTCAAATTCCGATTGGCATTGGACCAGATGTTCCTACCCAACCCAGAACGCAAAGGAAAACTGTATAAAAATTACGCCACAAAAAGAGGGCTTTGGGGGACGCACTAAACGTAAGGAAGAACGACAAAGACCATTAAAATATACCGGTGAAGCACAGTATTTCACTGCACTTTCTGAAATTACATAGGGTTTGGTTAGATGTATGGCACAGTGGGGTGTTACCTTAGCCCCAACCCCACAGTTAAAGTAAACAATCGACGCACCTATCCAAATTAAAGGATTAAACTAGCCACTAATGGCGGGAAAAGAGATTGTAAACCCTATTACTAAGTACGAGAACTAAATCTAACTGAACTAAGTTTCCAAAAACATGAAAATTACGCTCGAAAATGCAAAAGTAAATGAAGGAAATGATGTAATATTGATCTATGCAGTGAGTAATTGAAAGGACTGGAGAAGGACTATTACCTTAGCCTGGAATGGAATAAGAAGGAAAGGACATGAGGATACTTGGGATTTCTGCTGCTTATGATTCCAGTAGTTAGCCCCCGACGGGACTGAATCCCCAACAAAACTTAAATGAAGTGACTTATTATTTACTGCAAACCTTCGAACTCGATGGTCAAGAATCTCAATGGAAAATCCTCATAAGTGAGACTATAATTCACAACCACACTTTCCAATGGTACTTGGGATGCTGGGTCCACTACAACACTTTCTAAAAACGAAATGTGAAAGACCGGATGCACAACTACTAGTTCTGCTGGCAACACTAACTCATAAGCAACTTTACCAACTCTTCTCAAGATCTTGTAAGGGAATACATATCTAGGACTGAGATTCCCTTTCTTGCCAAATATCGTCACCCCCCTCATAGGTGACACTTTAGGAAGACCCAATCATCCATTGGAAATCCTAGTCCCTTCTTCTTACATTTGCATAGGAATTTTAGCGCCTGTGGGATGTCTTAAGTCTATCTCTAATGATATGAACTTTTTCCACGGAATAATGAACCGAATCTTGACCCATCGAGGTTGCTTCACCTACTTCAAACCACTCAATTGGAGATCTACATCTTTTTCCATACAGTGCCTCATAAGGGGCCATCTGAATGCTGGAAAGGTAACTATTATTGTAGGTGAACTCTATAAGAGGAAGGTGATCATCCCAAATACCCTTGAAGTCGATCACACAAGATCTCAACATAATCTAACAGGTTAAATGGTAAGCTCCGCATGAACATCTGACGGGGGATGAAATGCTATGCTTAATATTAAACCTTGGTTGCCAAAGGACCATTCTGAAATGGACTCCAGAAATAAAAGCAGGTAAACTGTATGACCTGTATTTTGAGATGAGTGATGACAGGAGGGAACCCCATGCAACTTGACTTTCTCATTATGTAAAGATTGACGTAGTCCTGCATCGAATATGTAGTCTTAATAGCGAAGAAATGAGCAGACTTAGTAACTCTTTCCACAATCACCCAAATGGAGTTGTGTTGTCTACTAGTAGGAGGTAAACCTATAATGAAATCCATGTTTATCTCTTTCCACTTCCATATAGGAATGTTTCTCTCTTGAGTCATACTCCCTGGTTTTTCATGTTCTACCTTCACTTGTTAACAATCAAAGCACTTAGCCAAACAATTTGCTATATCCCTTTTCATGATATTCAACCAAAAGACATCCCGCAAGTCATGGTACATCTTAGTGGCGAATGATGAATAGAATACCTGGAGTTATGGGCTACTGAAAGGATTTCCCGTCTCAACTTACCCACGTAGGAAACACATTACGATGACCATCGATAGTGGAAGCACCATCATTCTCCCTCTTAGAATAAAATCTGTTCAAACCCTCTGTGATGAACTTCCAACCCTTCAGTTTAAAGCAAATAGGGTCACAATAATTTTTCCCTTACTGTTCACTACCAATGAAGATTCCGAGCCATTGTGAACTGTTACACCACCATCGGATATGCTAATAAGGCGACTTCCCTGAAGAGCAAGCTAGTGAACATCTTTTGCCAGTTTTTTTCATTTATTCCTATACATGTTCTACACTACCCATAAATAGTATGATGAGAGCGCCTTCTACTACATTGGCATTAACAGGATTGTAAAGCACATTCGTATTATAGTCCTTGAGGAACTCAAGCCATATCCTCTGGAGAAGATTCAACTCTTTATGGGTGAACATACACTAAAGGATCTTATGGTCTGTAAACACATCTATGTGAACACCATACAAGTAGCGTTTCCAAATCTTTAGGGCAAATACTACTGCTGCAAGCTCGAGGTCATGAGTCAAATTGTTTTTATCTAGATGCATCAAAATAGACCACATAATCGTTTGAACCCTTTGGAAGAGTCAAAATATGAGTTGTATTCAACCTAGATTTTAGTTCTATGAAGCTCTTCTCACACTCATATGACCACTGAAATTTAGCCTTTTTCTCAGTCAACTTAGTTAAAGAAGAATCTATAGATCCTTCCACGAACTTCGTAATAATACTAGGCCAGAAAATTTGATTATTGGAGAGGTAGGGTCTGGGCCCCCCCCCCCCCCTCCCCCCCCCCCCAATTTTTCACTGCCCTATATTTGCTAAGAATCTAGCGGATCCCTTCACTAGATACTAAGCCCAAGGAACTGCAAATGATTGCAACCCAAAACTCAGTGGTGTTTGCTACAATCTTAGCAAATAACTAGCAATATTTGATGTTTTTAGGACATCCTGTCAATCGTTACATGCTCTTCCTCCATTCCTAGGTAAAATGAGGATTACATAAATAAGGACTGATAAACGAACAACGTCCAAATATTGCATTGATACCTTGTTTCAATCTAATCATGAAAGCTGCTATCCAATGCCTTAATCACCCCTCCTCGACCCCTCACACTTCTTGCTGCCCTTATTCCACTCTTGTCCCCTCCTCTTTTCCCTTGTCATGGGCTTGCTCGAGTATTGGTTAACCCAAAATGGACATAACTACAAAATTGTAATGACCATAATGAGGTTTGAAGGTTTGGGGTCGGAATGTCACAGTCTCGGGAATTACGCAATAATCACTAGATTGGATAGTATCTTTGAGAAAGGCTAGAACCCGAAGTTGGTTCAACAAGTCATCAATCCCTGGGATTAGGGTATATTATTGAGTGTGACTTTGTCCAAATTACCGATAGTCAATGGAACATTCTGAAAGAACCATGTTTTTCTTTTTTTCACGACGACATCACCATGGGCACCCTAGGGAAAAATTGGGTTTGTGAAGCCTTATAATAAAGGTATTTACTGCCCTTTCATTTCCTTAGGCTCAAACAAGAGCCATTTGTAAGGAGAATAGGAATAGGCTGGGGGGGAAAAAACTATATGGAGGTCAATTCCAAATTAGATTTCCTTTAGAGAGGCATCTAGGAAAATTAACACGAAAAACATTGTGGGAAACTCCCTTATGTTTATGATCCATGGCCTGAATTAAAACCTCATTGGGACCAAGCTTAAGAACAACCTAGGCGGATGGATTCTAATTCTTCTTCTCTAAAGTGTCGTTGTCTTTATCGTGTATTAAGTGTATGGTAATCCTTTATCCTTAGTTAATATTTAATCTAAGAAGTTCTTTCAAAGGTTTGTCAAAGAGATTTGATCATCAAAATTGTTGTCTTTCAATCTAGCCATGGGTTCATTGTCAATCGATTTCAAAAGCATTCTAATGATGAATTTATGATTAGTTACTGATTTTATGATGAATTTCAATCCAATTACATAAAGAACCCATGATCCTCCTAATTTCTAAAATTGGCCTATAATGTGGGTATTGTGATATTGATTCCGTGTTAATTGAAATGTGATTAGATTGAATATCTTATGTTATTGTTATCATGTAAATTGAATACGAATAGGGAGGAATGATATAAGGTTATCATAGCTTGGGGGGGAATTAGGTGAGTTGAACACTAGAGTCCTCACCCCCACATATAATTAGTATACAATTGACATAGGAATTTGCATTGTGTGGTCTGTGGCCAACTTATGTGCCGGTGTTTTACATTTCTTGTCCTTCGTATTATATGTTAGTTATACTATGCATGATGGTTGTCTATTGGCGCATAGGATGAAGTCATTACTGATAGCATGAGTTGGTTATTTTTATTGTCTTGTTGAGGTATGCAAAGTAAGTTGATATCCTGTGGTTCTTATGGGTTTTTTGTTTAGTATGTGTGAGGTTATGGGGCATCACACGTACATTGCACTAGCAGGTTTTGATGGGGTTATGAGTAAGGTGTTATGATGCATTAATGAAATGAAGTTCAAATATGCATTTGATGACTATTGTCTCCTTTTTATGGTATTGGTAGATGTGTTAGTTCATATATGAAGTATGTGTTTTATGATATGCTAAGCATTTATGAATTTATATAGCTGAGTTAATGAAGGTTGTATGAGTGTTCACCTTGGTGACCTTAAGGTGATGTTTGAGTGTGGATGGTAGAATGGGACACTTTTCATGCATTACACCAAGTATTACTTAAGGGTTACTTTGGGGCAAAGTATTTAAGGTATAAGAAAAATAAACTAAGAAACTGTCCTTGTGGGAGAACCCTTATAACTATTTGGTTAGTTCCCTTTTGAACCTATTCTAAGAGCGGGGGAAAAAGGAAGAAAGTATTTTATTACATAAGTTGTGATTGTGCTTTTACGTAAAGTTTACTAGAGGGATGTATGTACCCCTTAACTCTTGAAGAGAAGGAGGGAATTGATGTTGACCTACTTTAAAGTGGTTAGTTTTGTTTTAGGATTGAATCAAAGTATGGTAATCCAAATAAAGTGCTTAGATTGAACCATGTAGGTTTGGTTTTGACTTTCCGTGGCCTTGGTGTTTAAAGGCATGATGCGTTTAGGCTTACCCCAAGTGAGGGGCTAATGTGCCTAGATATTAAGGTTTTACATGCCCTTAATGCTCTTATGTTGAGTTACCTTGAACTTCTCTATGTTGAATCACTTGGAGGTGATGCTAATGAAGGGTGTTCTTAAGCTTAAAACCTAAGAGAGAGATTATATGCTTAATTATTAAGGTTGGTAAGCTAAGGTTCTCTTCAGGTTGAGATAAGCTTCTCTTAAATGGGTTTACCCTAAGTGGGGGATGTTAATGTGAATAGTAAGGTTGTTGATATCCCTGTCTTTTCCTTCTATTCTTATAAGCTTAAACCCCCAAATATAGAAATAAAGTTGCATGTTTCCTATACTATGCACGTCTTTTAAAAACAGTCATGCTATGCATGTCTGAAAGAATTTTATTGCATGAAAAGTATTTTCGATACAAAAATTCAGGTTTTCTAGTGTTGTTATTATGCATCTTGTATGTTAATTTGGCATTTATATTAATGAGATGGCTACTATGAACATTTGCTTGCTAAACACATTCTAATGTTGTTTAGTTAGTTATTTCGCCTCACAGTGAGAAGTTGAGATTTTATTAAATAAGAAATGATGAGTCCCTTTAAAATGTGTGGCTTGGAAAGTGTTAATGTCGGCTAACTCTTGAAGATTGATGATATGCATAGGCAATGTCATTTATGTGTGCCTATGAATTGTAATAATTTCCCTAGATGATGCATGTTTATTAAAACTAGTATCATGATAGAAATTGAAACCTATGTGAAATAAATTTCAATTGTTGTGATGTGTGTGGTTTGATTTACATTTTGGACTCATAAGGAAAGAGAGATAAGGCATGGCCTTAGTTAAAAAGGGAGGAATTTCTCTATAAAATTACTTGACATGTTTTTTTGCATTGTGGTATATGAAAACTACTATTGGTAGCATGTGAGTATGTTAAGAAGAAGGGTGTTCCTCCTTCAACATAACTAAACATGGTAATGTAATGTCTGGACTTGATGGTATTCTTTCTAAGTGATAAGGATCTTTGTTGATCTACAGTACTCATGAGCTATGTCCATTAGTATGAGTTACTTAATTACCTCTTGAGTGATGATGTTGAACATGTGTTTGTTTGATTTATATGATATTGCATGTTGAGTTCTTAATGAAATCAAATGTAAAGATCATGTAATGATTAGGAGAAATATGTTCCTTCTATGAACATAAGAAATGCCTATGTGTTTGATGCATTAAGGAGTGAATGAATGAAGGTTTTACTTGCTTGTGTTGCATTGAGTGGATGATGGTAAGGAGTTGGTTTTCCTTGTAAGTTTTGTTCATTGACTATTATGTGATGATATTTGTAATGTTGTGACCTCCTATATGAGTCCATTGAATCCTTGACACTGTTTTTTTAAATGATGTTTCCAAGTGTCATTAGAGGATTGAATGGTTTCCCGGTGTTGGGATATTGTTAAAACCCTCAAAATTGACAATAAAGGTAGATAGAGCCTCACATTGCATTAAAGACTTAATAACATTTTAAATAAGAGTTTTTTTTTACAGATGTATAGTGATTTTCAAGAGGTTAGGATAAAAGTCAAATGTACAAGAACAAACTAAAACACATTTGGAGGAAAAACTAGTCGGTTATGTGGTTAGTGTGGGCTTTTGATGTTTTTATGTATTGTTTGGTTCCTTAAAATGACATGGTTAGAACCTAAAATGTATAGTGATCGGATCTATGTATAGGGTCAAAACATCCAGGATGACTCCCCAAGGACCACCCAAAGGGTCCTTAAGGAGGATCCAAAAGCTGGCAGTACACTGCCTTGGCTGTAGCAATCGATGCCATGAAAAATACGCCCCGTGCATCGACCTACGTCCCATCGATTGGGGGCGTTTCTCCACACTTAGACGTGAAAGATCAGCCCCCAAATTATGATATTCATTCACAAACGAGGGATGTGTAGGACGGTGTCGTCATTCCATCAACGGTTCGTCACTGCCATCCGTAGTTTGGATCTGCAATTCTGTCTAGGCACTGCCAAGTTAAAGGGTGAATTGGGAAATTCACCTACTTTTAGAATAAGGTATGAGCGGTTATATTATCCATTTTAGGTATATTAAGTTGGTAAATAACATTAAAAACCCATTCCCAATTCATTCTTCAAAATAAAAAACTTTTCCCTCTCAAAACAAAACCTCCATTGGAGACCAAGCTCAAGAAAATTGTAGGGGATGGATATTCTTTCTTCTATAAATTTTTGTGTCCTCTCGTGTATTAAGGTATGGTAATCCTTTATCCTTAGTTAATATTTCATCTAAGAGTTCTTTCAAATGATTTCAAAGAGATTTAATCATCAAAATGTTGTTTTCATTACCAGGGGTTCATTTTCAAATTGATTTCAAAAGGAATTGTATTGATGAATTTATAATTAAATCTACTGATTTTATGCATGGAATTTCAAACCATTCTTGAAAGAAAACCCTGATCCGCCTAATTTCTCAAATTGGCCTATTTATGTGGTATTAGTGAATTGATTCCCTGTTAATTGAAATGAAGATGTTTAGATTGAAATGTCGATTTCGATTGTTTATCTATTGTAAATTGGATGACGAAATTGTGGAGGAATGATCTAGGTTATTCATTAAGCTTAGGGAATTGGTGAGTGACCTAGATTTACTATGATAGTATAGAATGATCTGGAATGCATGTGTGGATGGTCCCACTTATAGTGGGTATTTACATTCCTTTCATTCTCTTCTATGTTATTATCATGGCCTTGAAGTCAAATTTATGTATTGTGAAGTGTGGTTATGATGATCACAGATATGAAGTTATGTGCCTACTCTTCCATTCTAGTTTATGATCTAGGGTGTATTGATAGTGTTATGAACATCTAAATGAATATGTCAGGGTTAGGTATGGTCTATATGTTTAACATTGATGAAGTAATATTAATGAAGGACCCCCTACCTATGTACCTCTATATTATAGTGTGGTCTTATATGGATGATTATGAGCCTTTTATTCAAATGGTTAATATGTTCTTGTCTCCTATGATATAATGTGAGTGTGTGTTTTTTATTGTCCTTAATAATCTATGTGTGTGTAATTTAAGACTTGAGGGATGTTGTACATGTGTTGTGATCTTTAGAGGGTGGATTCCTCATTGACATGTTGCAATTATGCGACTATGTTGACCAATACACACACAACCCTTATGCTTTAATACAAGTGTAATAAGTGATTCGTGAAAAATATTGAAGAAGGTATATTAACTAGCATGACCCTGATTGGTGGACTAGTGTAGGTAAGGTATGGGACTTTACCTAGGACATTGCAGATGTTGTTTACCTTTGGATAGGATTAATTCCTAGGGTGAGTTTGTCTATGCCCTTGAGTTATAAAGTATGAATTAATTATGAGCATGGTAAATCGGAGATGATGATAACATGCAATCATTCCGAGGGATTAGAAGTTATTAAACCCGCAAGTACAACTTAGAAGAAGGGAAGAACTTCTGAGTCAATCACACAAGGCGTCACTTGACCCTTAGGAGGTTCTGTACCTAGCCTCTTAGCCATGATTCAGTTATTATAAATAAGACAATGAAAAAGTAGTGGCGGAATTTAAAACATTTTCACAAACATTTAATAAAAAATGATGAAAATCCTCTTTTATTAATATTAAAGAAGTAAGTCTCATCTTCACAAGCCAAACTGAAGCACATTCTTAACATCTCTTAAGGGACCACCGACCCTTTAGATTAATAGAAAATACATAAGAAGTTTATACAAGTCTTATGAGAAAAACTAAAGAAACATAACTATGTCCCGGAATAGGGTGAGGACATACCTACGTCTGAGAGAGTAGATCTTCCCCAAGATTTCCTTCTAGTACTTTCACTTGCTCCAAACCTATAATATAGAGTATAGAAAAAATATGGGTTAGTACAAATTGTAACTAAGTTATGCATATGAAAAAAACATGGCAAAATCGGACCTTTTTAGTTGAAACAAGTTTTATGTGCTAATGAGTAAAATTCATGAGTATATAAGTAAAATAACATATAAATCATTATTTAGCACATAGAGTAGAACTTTCATAATTTTAACACAAAGATGCACATTACAGTGAACTCAAGAATCTTTATAGTGAATTTCTTATCATAGAAACTCATAGTGAACTCATTTCCTTTGAAGTTTCCCTAACCAAGGTTATCCTAAGACTTATTAAGGTAAGACATGAAGGAACCGCCCATACATTCCCTTCGATACACACCTAAGTGATCCTCAAGGCTACCCATTATAGGCTTACTTCGTACGGGTAACAAGTCACATTCTATAGCTAGACACTAGAGGAACATGCTTATATTTAAGGACTTCAGATAAGAAACCTTCTCCAAGGCAACCCTCAATTACACATAGTGCAATGTAAGATAAGCATACCATACTACTACTCCCACCTAGTGCTCCGTGAAGATTTCCTCATATTAGGTACACCATATTAATCGTTCATAACCTTCATTATACAAGACATAACTTTAGCATTCTTTCATAATATTAGACATTAAGTCACTTAGATTCATTCACATCACATAATGACCCATTCACACATTCCATAAAATGACACACCAAGAATCCCCTTTAATGTGCCTACTTGTGCAATGGATAGATAGCCTCCCACACCCCAACCTACCCTAAGTATCGTCGACAGAAGCAAATCCAAACAAAAACTAAAGTAATTCGATTCAACTTTAACCAAAAATATCATGGATATCACTCATAAAAATACTTGAAGCAATTTTATCACATTGAATAGGGCACAATCTATAAATAAGAACCATCACCTAAGACAACCTCCAAATCTGAAGGCATATTCAATAAAGAACAATCTACATATAAGAACGATCACCTAAGACAACCTCTGAATCTCACTAGTGCAATGTACAAATAGAATCCCATAATACTAATCACACCAAGTTATTCGATAAAGTCAACCTAGACATAGGTATATCACATAAAATAATTACAACACATACATTTAATCATTAAACAGAAGACAGAAATACTTTATTAATGTTCAGTATAGAACCCGTTAATTCATTACATCTTGTCATAACTCATTTAGTCATATCATTGGCTAAACCATTCTCACAACCCCTCACAAGCTTACTTGTTGGCAATCGTACACATGGATTCCATACGCCCCTTAAAATATTACCAGGCAAATCCATATTTAGAGCACATAAGTTGAAATCACATGCAATAATTCTATTCATGTTTGACATAAGTTAAAGTAAACCTTAACATGCATATATTTACATACATGAACCATTAATCCTTTTTTCATAAGGAACCTAATTCATAATTCCCTTAGAGTCCACTTGTGCAATGTATAAGTAGAGTCCATAGTCCTATCTACACTAAGTAGCTCTTCCAAGAAATCTTGATTAATGTTCATAACTATATAGTTCATTTATTAATTTAACTTAGGGAGGCCTTAGCCAATAAAACTACATCGAACCAGGGTGACTAGATGGAATCTAGTGTCGTATAACTCCACAGGAAGAAGACGTTCTACTTGCCAAGCTAGAACCTACATAATACCTATCTAGGTGGATCCACTAGATAGAACCTGTGGGGGAACGTAGTTAAAGAATAGTGACACTACTTCTAGAAAACTGACCTATTGCATTAGTGGAGTGGATTTTATCTTAGGAGTATCACTTAGATTAGCCAACCTATTGCATTAATAGAGGGTTTTTACCCTTATTGTACATATCCACTAGGTGCTAAGATTGAATTCCCTCTTTAATCTCTTTAAGTCTTTACCTATCATTAGTTCATAAGGTAGGCTTTAAAGACTTGCTCCCTAATACGTAATATAGCTCAAAGGTTTCTAAGATGAGAATGAACTTTCGTCATAGAACCTACATTATGTAAGAATGTCCTCTCAAATAAATTTCTAAAATAACCTAGATTAGAGTATAATTGGGGGGGAAGGAAGCCCACAAAAAGACTAAATTTATCAGATAATTCAGAGAATTACTCATTTCTATATTCATGTGTGTCTATACATTTGTCAGAAAGCCTTTCTCATAAACACCTCTAGACAACACCTGATCATACATCATTTATCATATAGATTACATTGATAACAAATAGATAAAGGTCCATATGAAAAGTATCCTTTTAATTGACACCATGAACATATCATAATCATATTTATGCATGAGATGTGTGTTTGTACATATTGGTCATCATGATCATATATGACCAACAACCTACTTACTGAGGAAAACACCCCACAAGAATCACAACACATATAAAATATATATCCCTCAAGTCATGAACACCTCACACATGGAACATTTAGGGAATATAGGCTACACACCCATATTACATTATAGGAGACAAGATCATATTCCACATTTGAATAGAAGACTCCTAATATACATAAGATCACACATTAATATAGGGTTACATAAGTAGAGGCCATGTTACAATGTAAACCATACCTTACCCTAATATCATCATTCACATAATACTTTACATTATCAATACACCTAGTCATGGTAGTAGAATTGAAGACTACACACCTAAACTTCCTAATTATGCGAGCCATGATATCACTCCTCTTTATATTATTGCCCTCAAGTTCATGATCACAACATGTATTGATAGACAGAAATGTAAAGACCGCCACCATATGTGGAGCATACCATACAACATCAATTTCAAGACTATAAACTAGGAATTAGTTCAACTTACCAATTTCCAAGCCATGGTCATCATATACAAATACTCAAAAATTAATAATGAATTGATATAGATGGCAATATCATGAAACAATACATCACAATATAATTACAATTCGATTAACATATAATCAAGATTACAAGACCTAAGTTATAGGCTAAAATGAGAGATTAAGGAGATCATGGGTCATCATGGAATTTTATTGAATATCATCATAAAACATTGATTAATCATAAATTTATCATTAGGAATAAATTTTGAAAGCCAATTTGGACACTAAATGAAACCCATGTGGTTATGATGTTGAACGTGGAATTTTTTGTGATTAAAAAAATTCTATGGAAAGTTTTTGATAGAACTCCTTAGATGGAAATGTCAATAAGGATCAAGGGGTTACCATACCTTAATACAAGAAAAAACTTGGGAAGTTCATCCCCTAGCTTAATATTGAAGCTTGGTCTCCAATGGGGTTTTTTAGATAATCATATTTGATGAGGGAAGGTTGGATTTGAAAGAATACTTCTAATTTGGCTTTTTATGGATTATAAACCAAATGTAAAATACACGAAAATAGGTTTACAAAAAAAACCACTTTTTAATTGGCAAACGTGGGGGACTTTCTAATTTACCCCTCACTTGGCCGCGACTTAATGTAAGTTGCAAGTAATTAACGGTTGCAAACGACGAGCGTTTCTAGTTGACGAGCCATTGCCCACTTCTTGGTTTGGAAAAGATGCCTATAATTTGGGGGATAATCTCCCATGAATGAGTGTGGATCCACGCCTCAATTTGAGGGGGGAATCAATCAACCTACTGAACATCGACAATGGGCGTGGTTTGAACACGTTTGGCCAGCGCCTCGTTGCCAACGTTATGGCCTACTAAAGCACCATTAGTGTGGTCCTTGGGGAGTTGGGCCCAGACGTTTGTAACCCCAATCACGAACCATATGCATTACTAGGGTACACCTTATTAAATTTTAGACACCAAACAAACGTCAAACACAACCGGTAAATATACAAAGGGCACCACCAGGACACCAAACGACTAGCTTCTGAACTTATTTGGTCGTCTTATTTACGTTTGAAAACTTTCACATACTTGCCACCTCCTCCCAACTTACCGCATTTTTAGATTTATTTATCTCCGTCTACTTCCTCGCACATCCACCTTCTGTAGAATTTACCCCTCTTCTCCTCTCCACCAAGTATCCGTCCCTCCCTCACCCCTGCCCTTGTATCACAATCACCACATTCACCTTTCCAATCTTCTGCCTACTTGCGTTTCGCAACACCTGTTCCCACCCGATTGACCAATGACCTTACCTCACTTCCCGTCTTTGCACAACCCCGCTTTATCATATAAGATTCCTAGCGCTACCCATTTTCCCTCCACGCTCAACTCTCATTCGTAGTTACATTTTTTGCACAATCTTACCACCCTTTACCATCCTCACTCTACCTATTCACGCTACCTTGCCTTATGTCCCAAACCACACTTAAGATTAGCCTAATATCCTCCCATCCTTTCTCCTATCACGGATACCCACCAGTTCCTAATGACGCCATTCCTTCCCTACTCCCTCGACCCCTCAACTTCCCATGTATTTATACCTTCTCACCCCTTTTAAATACGTTTTAACTTCCGATACCTCTTCAACCAAAGCTTTCTCAACCCGTATAAGCCTCATACATTTACCTCCTCCTCTTACTTACGCACTCGCATCTACTTACCTCCACCACTACCTTTTTACCCTTTTCTCTTCAGCCTTACAGATTTGCCACATTATCCCCTTTTCTCCCCTCACTTACCTATCTAATCCCCCCACCCCACCAAACTCCTAACTATCTCTGCTTTTTACATCCATTCTCCTATCCTCCCCACCATTTTCCGGAAGAATGGCCGTTAATAAACCTAACACAATTCTTGCACTTTAAGCTGCTTCCCCCCCTCACCCCACGCATCAACCCCCGACTCGCTTCCGCCCGGTACCTCCCCCTACCCTCTATCTAACTTGAATCCCCGCCCCTTCCTCTCTGCTCCTACCCCCGCCCTTTCTTCGTCTCTCTCACCCCTCCATACTTTTCAAGGTACCTTCTAATGCTCCCTAGTTGTCACTGTCACCACGGTTTCCTCTCTTTCAGTTGCCCTCGAGACTGACACTCTACCTACAGTGCTCGAATAATTGAGTGAGAAAGAGAGACGCCTCCTCTTCCCCAATACAAGAAAAATCCTCACCTTTATTCCTGCCTGGACTTACAGAAACTCATCTTACCCCCACCCCGAACTAATTTCCTGACGTCCTCTACCTTTGCCTCTCGGATCCCCTCCTCCCCAATCTTACTTTTTCCCCCACTATTGACCTATGCAATGCAACCAACATATCGTACTACACCTCTCTACACTCTTCACCTCCCTCCCTGTCCTTGCATTCTTATTTATGCGCCTTTCTTAGTTATTTTTCCAGCACTGTCCGTCCATTTCGACCCACAACCCTGCATCTTTCTAAAACTGCTTAAACACTTTCAGTACCATATCCCCTTTTCCTATTCATCCTTCATAGCATCCTTAAACAAGGCTATCCCCTAGGCTCCTCCTCATGCACTAATTCCCTTCTATTCTAGCATATAGTCATTCACACTTTGATTGGCCAAAACTGCTTGTCATATCTTCTTAATCTAATGACACATCCCCAAACCTCATTCCTTTCCAACTCGGAACCCTTTTCCCTTCATTCACGTGACCTCTTCTTTCTTCTAAGATTTTCTACACGTTATTATCCCTTCGTTTCAACCACTGTTCCTTCAGCCAGACACCCCTCTCATTCGTCCTCCCTCAGGACCTACTTTACACTTTACCATACGACCTCTTATAACTTTAATCTTTTTTATTTCTTTTTTATATCCTGTATTCTAACCCCACCGCACTCTCACCAGATGTAAAACTCCTTACAACACCCTCTTTATCCCCATATCGCTTCCAACCACCCCTACAAACAATCACACTTGTTACCTCCCTATTTTTTGTCCCTCTTCCTCCTCGACTAACTCTCTTACCCTTTTAGCCTGTCCATCATACTGTCCCCTGCATCTACAGACCCCCCTTTATCTCTACCTCTGGGGCAATTTCTTCCCTCTCCTTAAGTCCTACTCCTCACTACCATCTCATCTCTCCCTCCCTCAACTTCAATTCTACCCTTGGCGCTTTTCTCTCTGTCTCCTCCTCTCTTCCCCCCTACTCCCCTTGCCCCGCTCCTCATCCCCGACTCCTTTCTCCCCAATACTTCTTTTTATGCTTAACTTCCCTTATCATTGATCAACTTCAGACTTACCTCTGCTTTCCATTCCCTACTTTTGCGCCCAACTGCACTCTCATGCGCCCTTCTTGTCAAACCCATCAAACCAACCGTAAAAAAGTTGGTCTCATATTATAAATAAGTTATAAACTCTTAAGGCACAGGTGAGGCTCTAGATTATTGTAGTTTGTTTTGAGGGATGATACATTATCCCACACTTGGGAACATTCGTCCTTGAATGATACTTAAGACTCTTTGAATGACTCAATGAGCCAATGAAACTCACAATATTCAATCATTAATACAACATTATAGTCCATGCAACAACATATAAGGAAACACTAACTTTATATAATTATGCATTTAAAGCAACATAAGCAAACATGGACTACTCCTATAATTGTTTCCATGCACACATGCTTCCTCATACTCCTTTCCATGTGGAGGAACTACCTTCTCCAACTTAAGGCATTCTTATCACTTCATCATAAGACCTAACATGTAATAACTTTCAATTCACACATAGGCATGATCAACATTACAACTTATGAGGCAATTAAGTAACTCATACTACTACACATTGATCGAGAGTAATATAGATCAATAAAATCTTTATCATTTAGACATAACACCATCAAGGCATACGTAGAATTTCCATGTTAAATAAAGCTCAAGGAGGGACTACTTTCTCCTAGTCATAACATACTCACATGTTATCATAAAATTCATATACAAGCATTTCACAAAGGTCAATTCATTTTATGGAGAAATTCTCAAATTCTAACCAAGGTATGCTTGTACTCCCTTCCTCATGAAGTGAAAATGGTATATCACACCAGACACGTCACATCATTAGGAAGTTATTTCACTAAATTTTAATTTCTTGCGTAACACTAGTTTTCATAAACATAATAATTTAGGAAGATTTATTCAAAATTCATAGGAACACCTCAATAACATTGGATAGACACACCATCATTTCTCAAGAGTGAGCCTATATTAACACTTCTCAAATTACTAAAGTCACATTTTTAAAGGGACTCATCTTTTCTCATTTAAGAAAAACTCAATACCTCATCATAGGGACAAACACTGTCAAATACAAAGTGCTATCAAGTATGTTCATTAAACTGTCTCATGAAGTCAACTGCACATTTATCATATCAAGATGCACAACAACATAGGAAGCATGAAATGTATCAAAAATCCTTTTTTATGCAATAATGATTTTTCATAACATGCATAACATATGGAGGAAATGCAACTTACACTGATTGTACGACTCCACAACATGGACAAGCTTAATAGGAACTCTTTTTGTTAAGATGCAGTAAGAATAGCCAGGAAAAGGATAGAGATGGATATCAACAAACCTACTAACTCAAACCATATCCCTCACTTAGGGTGATGAACTCATTCATCAAAGAGTGATTCATCTACTCGAAGGGAACCTTAACTTACTAACCTTACTAATCAAGAACAACATCCCCTTCTTGGAAATAAGTTTATGCACACCCTTCTTAACATCACCTCATTCCATCTGTCAAGAAGGAACCATTTCTTACTAGATCTTCACTCACACTCCACTAGGTGAGATTTCAACAGGTCATAAATGATTGTCTAAGTTACTCCACTTCATATCTATCACTTGAAGTGATTTTTTACATAGAGAAGTTCAAGGAAAATCAAGGTCAAGGCAAGTCAAGACTAAACCTCCATGCTCCTATCACAATGTGATTCTACACCATTGAGGATTTTACTCCTACCCTCATAAGAAGCTTACTAATTCAATCATAGATAGGTACTAATCAAGCACCACTATTCCTCCATGTCCAACACCTAAAGGAAACTCATAATAATTCATGTTGGGTCATACTACCCAACCATATGAGGCCTTAAATATTCCATCAATACAAAGGGTAACTCCATATTTCATAAAATTCTACTAACTAGTCATAACAAGGTAAGTAGTTCCGGAAATCAATCTTACAAGGTTCATCACCTTAGGTAGTTCATCTATAGCCTTTAGAGAATTCTCCCTCCAACTTAGGACTACAGAATTCCTGGATTATAACAAAACATATCACACATGGTGGAACTCTCAAGTCCATACACTTTTCTACAGGGACTTAGGTAAACATTCCTCTCCGGGAATAAATCTTTAGGGGGAACTTAGAAAGAGAGTTTGCCTCTAGAGCCTCCTTTTTTTTTTTCTAATACTAAAGCAATATAACTTCTAGACCATTTCATCCCCTATCATCACTTTTGGTGGAACCTTCCAACAAACCATTCTTAGGTAAATCTAGGCAACTTCATAAATGAAACATAATAGATTAATCTAAAAAAGCTAAAGTGACAACTTTAAAGTAGGTCAACATCTATTTTTTCTTCTCCCCATGAATAAGAGGGAATCATGATTCCCCAAGTCAACCTTAGAGTAAAACATAATCCCAACTTATGGAATAAAATCCATTCTTCCCATCTTTCAACCGTTAGGATAGGTTCATATAGGAACTAATCAACTAGTCATATGGGTTCTCCCATTAACTAGCATATTTCACAATTACTTTACTAGATACTACACACTATCTTCCATTCTTAGGAGTAAGCCTATAAAAAATACTCCCAAACCACATAAGGACAACTACAAAGCATTACTCATATAAAAAGGGAAACCTTCCATTCTTACCACATTTTTCTACAACTTTTCAAGCATATAACATAACAATATACTAATCGCCCTCACAAACATGAAGCATCCCTATTCATCCAAAATGACTTCATTCTATCAAACTACTCTAACATAACATCTCAATCTCATAGGTCCATATAGCCAAATCGTGCCAAACAAAATATTTCCAAAATTCACCTTCAACAAAATACTTCTACAGTAAAACAAATCCATAAATAAGAATCAAAACTTCACCTCTTGTCCCTCAGCCATTGTTTGTAACATCTGTAACACTTCGAAAATTATAGGGACGTGTTGTATAGCTTAACATTGGTGTAACGAGGTCTAAGTACTATTTTAGGTCCATTTTTATGAATTAGGGTCGTGTAGCCGTTAAGCCAAAAAACTTTTTTAAAGGAAACTTCCATGAGATCGGGAGGAAAGTTTGGAAGGGAAGTTGGTTCACAAGGGTGCTAGTGTGTCTTAGCTTGTTTGACTAGTTTTTAAGAGTCGGAATTATATGGAAATTAGTAAATTATGTGTAACACGTGCTTTAGGGATGTTTCATGGTTGAAACGTCTAGTTACGACTCCCCAAAGACCAACCAAGGTCCCTTGAGGAGGACCCTTACGTGTAAGATAACACTGCCTGGCAGTGTGCAATTGACGATTAAAAGGACAGGGCGTGTGTGGACAAATGGAGCGTAGATGCCTCCGTTGTTACACACTTATCCATGTGGAGAAATACCCTTATCTTCACAGTCTCTGAACTCATCGACGATGGTCAATACGAGAGGGGAGTGAGCCCGTCGACTCACAGATGGCCCGTCGATCGGGGTTCCATCTGTGAGGGGTCAAGTTATATGATACTTTAAATGTTAAGTCAATTAATTAAATAAGTAATTAGGGGTTTGTTAGGGATTAAGGGTGACTAATTAACTAACTAATAACCCATATATAAAAGTCCCCATAACCCCCAATTAAACTAATTAGACTATAAAAAAAATCAAACCTCTTCTACTCTCTCTTCTTTCTCTCTATAATTGGAGGACGACATAGAAGATAAGTTTGGGAGGTTGTGAATGGGTTTGGAACGGGATGAATTTCATTTACCAAAATTGTCCATAAAAACATTAAGGTATGGGATCTTTCAAGGATGCGACCTCTTCCTTCAAGGGTTTCCGTCAAAAATAGTTTTCAAAAAGTCTAAATTTGTACTTATGGGTTTCATTCAATTACAAAATGAAATATAATTGAGTTGTTTAATGGTTTATTCAGATCGCTATTAAGTATATTTTTATGTATTTACACGTAAGTGGAGACATGTGAATGGTTTAACACAAATTGAAGTGCATGATCTTCAACCCTTAACCCTAAATTGTAATCTTGACCTATATGGTATGTGGATTCACATTGAGTTAGTTATCAATTAGATCACTTTACTATGGTGTTATTATGGATAAGTTAAGATGAATGTGGACCTTTTAGAAATTCTTGAGATGTGATCTAGGACATGAAATCTATAGTGCAAGTTGGCTTTTAGATCTTGTGTATATAGACTGATAATTTATGTGGAATTGGGTTATAGAGAGGCTCATGGACATGTATATTATTGTTTATTCATTTTTTGATGATGATACTCACTTAGTGGGTTGAGTTGGGGGTTGATGGAAGGCCCTTCCTTGGGGTTGATTGAATTATGGAAAAGGCTCGTAAGTCTTAAAATTCCTATTTCCTACTTCAACTTGTGATTAGTTATGGTTAAGTCATGATATTAAGTTGGAGTGTTACTCATCTAGGGTTGATAGGATGGTATGATAATTGCATTGAAATGTCTTAATCATTGGCTGTGAGGTTTCTTAGGGTGTATATGTTTTAAGGATGTTGATGTGTATCCTGATGGGATGTGTAAAGTGTTAACCTCCTTTATATGAATTATGGTGAAAGGACTATTACTCATACAATTCTTATTGAGCTACGATGATAATGCTTAACAAGGGTTAGACCCTATGACCTAACTAAGGTTATGATTATAATAAGAATTAAAGGCATTTCAATGAAAGGGACTTAGCTTAGCACCGAGTGAACTTGACAATGGGAGGTGATGATTTCTCATGTAGAGGAAAGGTTCACCCTACAGTTGCCCATGTGAGGTTGACTTCCCTTTTTAGGGATATTTCATCTGAGGGATTCCCATGAGAAGAGGCCCAGTTACCACATTGTATGAAGAGGGACATCTATCTCTTAGTTCTCGAACTATGTTGCCACCATAGGATACTAGTAGGTGGATCAACCAAAAAAACTGTTTAAAAAACTGTTTGATATTACGGTTTTACCAGTTCGATTAGTAAACCTTCCACCGGTGTAAGGTTTTATGACACCGGATTCCACATTTATCTCATGTGGTCTATATCGGTTAAAGCAAGTGTTCCCTAAACTAAAAGGAAGTAATGACGTATAAACTAACTAAAGTGACTTGAAGGGTTTGACTTGGCTTAGGTAGGGGTATGGGACTCTACCTATGTCTTGCACTGGTTTACCTTAATAGGAGCTTTAGGAAGTTCATATTATGTATATGGATGATGATAAATGTAAATGACATTATATGATGATTTTTATGCTTATGAACATGAAATTGGTCTTGATTGATAAAGTATGAACTTATGAGTATTTGAAGGACATATAGTGTGAAGTATGATACTAATTATAGTTCTTATAGGGTTACTTAATTAAGTAGGGTATGGGGATTTGCTTAGTCCATTGCTATTGTTGACTTATGAGGAGTTATGATTATTTCTTACTTTGCTATTGTGTGCTAAACTCTTATTCATGTTGCTAGGATCTTACTTGGTGTGATAGGGTATATGAGATTATGGGTTCAAGTATGATTTGATATGCATTAGATTTTATTTGAACCTGTTGAACATGCCCATGATTTTGTATGATTTGATTAATTGTGCATTAAGGTTTTAAAAGGGGTTAAATTTGGCTGATTTTAAATAAAAT
The DNA here is from genome assembly GCA_027704765.1 of Solanum habrochaites. NCBI lineage: Eukaryota > Viridiplantae > Streptophyta > Magnoliopsida > Solanales > Solanaceae > Solanum > Solanum habrochaites. The sequence goes on along the minus strand of JAKWJA010002489.1, from coordinate 50,888,713 downwards.
GTCCTTTTTAGCATGTTTTGGTGTATATGGTCATATGGTCTCAACTAGTACATGTGGAGTACTACTCAATTTTCTTCCTTTTGCCCCACATTTTAGGTTCTAGTCGTGAAGGGTTCGAAGGAGACTTTGTTGAAGCTTGGATATCCTTTCATCAAGTGTGTAGGTCCGCACTTCCGAGGGCATCCCAAACTATCTTGCTCATGAAGTTACTCATTATGAGTTTCTAATACTACTTTCATGTTCCACTCTATTTACATTGGGTACGGAATGTATAAGCCGATATGTGGCTTCTTTACTTTTGACTTGTAGGGCGATGCCCCTTTGTTAATAATAGATAAGGATGGTATTGAGCTGGAGACAAATAATTAAGACTTTCTTTATCCTTAGTATATGTATGTGACAATTAAAAACGTAGAGGCTATGTAACCTTCCATAGGAAAGGTTTAGTATACTCGATACGAAGCATAGGTGTATGTAGAGTATATGTAAACTTAAGTAGATGTCACTTGAAAATTTTAAATTCTTCTTATTTTTGATCGATTGAATTGATGAGGTGTAAGACGAGAGGGCCTACTCATAGTTCCTCAAAGAGAACGACGACGGGTTATGTCTAGGGGGGTAAACCCGGATTGTGACAACCATCATCCCTTCCATTCAAGTCACATCAAAAAGACCAACAGACAAGGAAAACATACGGAGAGAATATCTATTAGAGTTTAACCCAGTATTATGGCACGACACAAAAGTAATCGAAGATAGGGAACAGTCCTATAGCCTCTCACATAAGATTGGTGTCGCCGGGACTCACAACAATTAACAAGACTCTACTAGACGTGGCATTATGAGACTTTGAAACCTAAATACCATTCCCCAAACCTTATGCTCTGTTACTATGTTTCTCATGACCGGGGAGCACCCCATAAAGTATCCGGCGTCGTCAACCTCTCAGAGGTCTTGGACAATCCTCTTAGCCTTCATTCCATGCATTTCATAAAATTAGCGTAACTTAAGACTTTTCATAGCATAACACAATGCTAAAACATCACTTTATTTAAAGACTCTAAGTACATCATTAAGTTTCATATTGACATCTTAAGACACAACTCCAATATAAAAGAATAATCTATACTATTACATGAACTTAATTAACATCTTGACATGAAGGTATTTGAATCGTAAGGACACACTTGAACTTCAGAATAGCTATCCAAATTATTCATTAAAAGAAAGATCCTCTAGTCATCACCACCTACACTTTGTGTAAAAAGATGAAGAAGAATGGTATTAGTACAAGAATACACTAAGTATGATAACCATGCAAAAACATGATTGAAAGAGGACATTTAGTTAGAAACCATGCATCATGTCTTTATAGTAAAACTTCATAAACATTGACAAAATAATAAAAATATAGTTGTCATACATCATATAGATATGGATATCACTTATAAAAATACTTGAAGCCATTTTATCACATTTAAGGCACATTCAATAGGGCACTATCTACATATAACTACTACCATCACCTAAGACAACTTCCAGATCTCACTAGCGCAATATACAAGTAGCATCCCATAATACTGCTCATACCAATTGATCATAATAAGTCACCCTAGACTTAGGAACATCACATAAAATAAGATACAAACATAATTTAATATTAAAACCATAGACGAACAACTTCATAATGTCATATAAGAAACCCTTTCAGCACTTATCATTTAAGTTCATCAACTTATTTAGTTGATATCATAGGTAAACTACCCTCACAACCCCTTCACAAACTTACGTTTTCAATGTACACATGGAGTCCCGTACCCCCATATATACCAAGCAAACCCATTTAGAAGCCAAAAGGGAAATTTGCATGCATAACAATAATTCATGTCTTGACATAAGTAAAGACAACCTTAACATGTATTAATGGTTACATACATGAACGATAATCTTTATTTCATAAAGGAACCTAATCATAACTTCCCTTAGAGTCTACTTGTGCAATATATAAGTAGGGTCTGCAGTCCTGCCTACACTTAGTAGCTCTTCAAGGAATCATGACTAATTTCTATAATCTTGTCTTAGTTCATTTATTAATTGTAGGGAGACTTAGCCATAACCGACATAGACCATGTAACCTAGATGGAATCCGGTTTCATATAACTCCACACCAAAAGAAGGTGTTCTACTTGCCAAGGTAGAACCTACATAATATCTATCAAGGTGAATACACTAGCTAGAACCTATTAGTTCACTAGTTAAGGTATAGTGAGATTGCTTCTAGAAACCTGACCGATTGCATTAGTGGAAAGGCTTCCATCTTATGATTATCACTTAGATGACCCATCCTATAGCATTAACGGAGGCGTCTTTTCCTTATTGTACATATCCACTTGGTGCTGAGATTGAACTCCCTCTTTAATATCTTTAAGCCTTTACTCATCATTAGTTGATAACGTAGGATTTAGGGACTAGCTCCTTCATACGCCATATATCTCAAAAGTTTCTAATATGAGAATGAACTTTCATCATAAAACCTACATTATGTGAGAATATCCTCTTACGTAATCATAACATTCATAACATAACCTAGATTAAAGTACAATTTGAGGAAGCCCTACAAAAGACTCACTTTAACTAGATCATCATAGCCTTACTCATTTGTACATTCATGTGTGTGTGTACATATGTGAGAAAGCATTTCATGTAAACACATCTAGACAATACAAGATCATACTTCATTAATCATATAGTTACATGCATAATAAGAGATAAAGGTGCATATTAGAACTATCCATTCAATAGACACCATGAAATTATCATACTCATAGTTATGCATGAGATATGTGTGTGTACATGTCGGTCATCATGATCACATAAATGGAAAAACCTAATTATTGAGGAAAACAGCCTACAATGATCACAACATATATAAAATTTATTTCCCTCAAGTCATGAAACACCTCACACATGGAACATTTAGGGAATATAGGCCACACACCCACATTACATCATAGGAGACAAGATCATATTCCACATTTGCATAGAAGACTCCTAACATGAATAACATCACATATTTATAGAGGGTTACATAAGTAGAGGTCATGCTACAATGTAGACCATACCTTACCGTAATATCATCATTCACATAATACTTCACATTGTCAATACACCTAAGTCATGATATTAGAATTGAAGACTACACAGCTAAACTTCATAATCACACTAGTCATAATATCACTCTTATTTACATTTATTGACTTCAAAGCCATGATCACAACATATACAGATAGACAAGAATGTAAACATCGCCACCATAAGTGGACCATACCATACAACATTAATTCCAAAACTATAAACTATGAATTAGGTAAATTTTTCAATTCTCCCAGCCATGATCATCATAGAAAAATCATAAAAAATTCATCATTAATTGATATAGATTGAAATCGAATTAAAAAATCCATCACAATCTAATCACAATTCGATTAACATCTAATTGAGATCACAATACCCACTTTATAGGCTAAATTGAGATGTTAAAGAGATCATGGGTTCTTTAAGGAAGTTCATTGAAATTCATCATAAAAACGTTGATTAATCATACATTCATCATTATAAAGACTTTGAAAATCATTTGACAACGGACCCATGTTTTGATATAAAGTTAGGATTTTGGTCACAGAAACTCTTTGGAAATTTTTTTATAGAACTCCCTATACGAAAAGGTTAAATAAGGATCAAGGGTTGCCATACTTTAATAGAATAAAATGCACAAAATTTTGAGAAGAAAACACTTGGAATCCATCCCTTATCTTGATCTTGATCTTGGTCTCCAATAGGGTTGTGAGAGAATCATATTTGAGAGGGAAAGGTTTGATTTGAAGAATGAATTCTTATTTGGGGTTTTATGATTTGAACCAACTTAAAGTAAAATAGTTATAATAACCTTCAAACTTTTAATTGGAACATGGTATAAATTTCCCAATTCACCCCTCACTTGACCGAGTCTTAAAAGTAAGTTACATGTCTATTTGAAGGTTGCAAGCAACGGGGCATCGTCTAGTTGATGAGTCGTCCTGCACTCCATGGTTTATCACAGAGTCCCTTTATTTGGGGTCTAATCTCCCATTACTAAGTGTGGCCCTACGCCCCTATTTTAGGAGGCGTCAATCAACCTACTGAACATTGACCATGGGCGTGGCTTAACACTATTTTGGCAGCCTCTATCCAACCTTTGTGTCTTCCTCAACCACACTAAGGGTGGTCCTTGGGGAGTCGTGCTTAGACGTTTCGGCCCTAAACACGACCATATACATACTAGGTACCCTCCCAATCATTTCAGACTCCAAATAACACTTCAACACAAGGCAAACATACAAAGACACACTAGGACACAAACAACTAGCTTCCGGACGTCTTGATCGTCCTTTGATGTTTGACCTCAAACCTAATCAAACCGACCATTACAAGCTGTGACAAGCCTTATAAACAAGTTATAATCTCTTAAGGAATATGTGAGGCTCTATATTATCCTAGTTCGTTTTGAGGATTGTGACAAACATAAGTCATAAAGCATGACCAATGCACCTAATTGATCATCTCAACATATAAGGAGTACTTCTTAAAGTTAACTTGATTCATTCTTAGTAAAGACATGGATAACCACCTCTAGTATTATTCATCATGGAAGGCGAAACTCAAGCAACAATCTAAGCTTAAAATTTATTGTAACTTATCATAGCTTATGTTTGAGGGAATGAGGAATCGTCTCTTGCCTTCTTATGAAGGATCATGGGTAATCACATCTTGTCCTTTAGCTTTGGGGTCATGGGTAATTTCCTCTAGTCCAACTTGAATTATAGGGACATGGGTAATTACCTTTAATCCTACTCTTAGGAATATGGTTAATCATTTCTGATCCCTCTCATTTAGGCATGGTTAATCGCCTCTAGCCCTCATCATTTTTCCTTATTATATTCATTTTATGTGAGAAATCCTTTCAACCTAGTAGCATTCATGTAAGAAACCCTTTCATAGTTATACACAACAAATCATGTAGGAAAATCCCTTTCACAACAATAACTTCAATAAAAAAAGTTAATAACATGCTTCCATCTCAAAGCAATTCTTATCATAAATTATCACATATGCTTGAATCTCAACACAATACATACTTCATTTTATTTATCCTTTCACAATACACATAAATCTCAGTTCTCCTTTCATAGATTAAAAATCTTTTTAAATAAATTCCTTCTTAGAAACATAGGTTAAGCATGGATACATGAAATTTCATCATAAAAACATAGTGTCCTCTAATTCATGCATAATCAATCAGAATTCAATCAATTGAATAAACATTCATAAGAACCCATAACATGCAACAAAACCCTAAGTCAAATTAGGGAATTTTTACTTTTCAATTTGGAGAACTTTGATTCACTATGGATGCAAGTGTTTCATGGATTAAAATCTACCCTACCTATCTATCAAAGCCAAAAAGTAATTGAAGAAAAAAGGCTTGACCTTGAACCCTAGCTTGAATCTTCTTTGTCAAACTTCAAGAGAGAGAAAGACTCAACTTCTTTTGGTGAATATTATGTCAATGATGTGAATGAATTAATTTAAGGTTTAAATCACTTATATAAGTCTTTAGGTTAAGTGTAAAACGACATAGTATTAGGCTAGACTAATTTGTAAAAGACCCAAAATCCCAAAACAATAAAACTTCTTACTCAGACAACGAGAAAGACCTACATACTGTAGTTCAACCAATGGTCCATCCTAATCGACAGTCATTTGGCGTCACAAACCATAATTTGAGGCCTTGATCGATGGACCTCACCCGCAGACTGTTGACCCAACGATGGTCTATTTGTGTAGGTTGTGGCTCGTAATTTTTTGAGTGGTTTGGTAGGCCAATCCATGGACTAGACCTACGGTATATGGTTTAGTTCATGGGTTGTGGTTGCCTTCCATCGGATGGAACCAGATTGTCTATAAGCCACTAAATATGCCCTTTTTTCAAAATATTTGAGTTGTTACATGATGCCATTAATGGCCTATCATTCTCACCATGGCTCATATAGGCCTACGTGGGTGGGACACCTACTAGAAAGGTCTTGGAGACTTACCAAGTCGCCCTTCATGGACCGTGGTCCCCTTCATAGCCCATCTAGCCTTCTTGCAGGGTTCTATGGTCCAGTTTTTTAGCCCTTGAGTTGGATCATTCCTCATTGAATGAGATTCAAAATACCACAAGAAATGTACGAACTAGACCTAGCAACTCGGCATGAATAATATGACAAACAAATGCACATATCCAAGGAGAAAACATAAACTCCAAGCTAAAGCATTTTCAAACATCATTTCATGAAGTCTATATGCAACTCATACTTTAATGCACCAAAACATATAGAAATCAATCAAGTTAACTTATCTTCTCAAAATTTCAGCTTTTTAAACATGCATAAATGAGGAAATCAGGGAATAACTAAGACACATGATACCAAAAGAGTAAACCATGAAGAGCTAAATACCTCAAGCTAGAGTAGGTATAAAAGGAAAGAGGTGAGGATAGTGGGATACCGTATCAGCCTCAGCCTCCTCAGTACAACCCTCAACAAACTCATTCCTCCAAAGATCCTTTAGTGAACCAATCTCTTTGTTTATTAACCTTCGAACTGGCCGGTCTAAAATCTCAACTGAAACTTCCTCAAAAGAAAGATTCTTCGTGACCCCTAGACCTTCTAAGGGAACTATAGATGTCATATTTCCAACATATTTCTTCAATAAGAAGACATTGAAAGCTAGATGCACCGATGCAAAGTCACTAGAAAAATCAAGTTGAAAAGCAAGCTTACCAACACACTTCAAAATTTTATATGGTCTCACATAACGGGGACTAAGATTCTCTTTCTTTCCAAATCTCATTATTCCCCTCATGGGTGAAGCTTTTAGGTAGACCCAATCACTAAACTCAAACTCAAGATATCTTTGCCTTACATTGACATGGGACTTTTGTCGAGTTTGAGTTATTTTTAACCTTTATCAAATAAGTTAAACTTATCCGTTACATCCTGTACCAACTCGGACCTAATTAAGGACAAATTTCACCACATGAACCAACCATATACGAGATCTACAAACTCTACCATATGATGCTCAAATTGCGGTTGGGTCATGTTAACACTTGAGTGATAGCTATTGTTTTATGTAAACTCAATTAGAGTCCAGTAATCATTTTAATTACCCTTGAATTCAATTACATCTGTACAACATAGGTTCCAAGGTTTGGATTGTACGCTTTTCTTTTTGGTCAGTTTATGGATGAAAGTCCATACTAAGCGTAAACAGTGTACCAAAGGGACCCTTTAGGAAAGATCTCCAAACTGAGAAAGTGAATGAGTACCACATCAAAATATAATATATAAGGGTACTCCTATGCATTCTTACCAGTCCCTCAAATACAACTAGCACCATTCTCACTGAATATTAACAACTGATGTGAGACGAACTGCGTGTTTTGTCATTCGGATCTACACAATTCAAAATCAAACCACAGGTTTTTTTGCTTGTTGAAGGGTGAGGCAACCCAACAATGAATTCCAAATTCAAATCTTATAACTTCAAAGTATGGATGCTAATATATGAAATTCAACCTCAAATTTGATGCTTCAAATTTGAGTTTTGACAAACAGGAAATTAATGCCACACATCCATAATATATTTTTCCATTCCATTAACCAAATAGATCATGCACCAGTCAATGGTACAGCTTGGTGGCTCTAGATGAAAGAAAATTGAGGAATTTAAGGACTTTCTGATAGATTTTCTCTTCTAAAAGTCTCTTATTGGGGACACACAAACGCGAAATTGGACCTAAGTAACTATTTCACATTGGTGAGAAATCATTTATGTACTTTTGAAGGGACTGCTTCTTTCATGTTCAATAAAAGTTACAATCGAGATCTTTCTTGGCTTTCACATCTATCACAAAATATGATTCTGAACCATTGTGAACCCATTATAAAACCCAACTTAGCAAAGTCGAACTTTAGCGAAGTCGATTAACAGAACAAGCAATAAGGTAAAATTATGAACATCTCAAGCCAAATTATTTTTATGATCCTCAATGTGAACAACACTACCCATCGATAATTGAATTAGAGTGTAAGACCCCCAAAATGAGTTAGGTTTGTAGAGCCCAAAATGTTTTTCTTAAGTTTATACGGTTCTAAATTGAATTATAACATATTTTAGAGGAAGTATGTAAATTTTGAGGTGATTTGAAAGTCAAACATCAAGGGAAAACCAAGGCGTTCAACGACTAGTCGCCTTTGTGCCTCATGTGTCTATATATGCTTATATGTGTATGTGATGAGCTTAAGAAGTCTTAATATAATTTATACTGATTTTTAATTGTAGAATATGGAGTTTCATGAAGTTTTTATGTCAAATGTCCAAGAACTCCCAAGACGTTCGAAAGTTAGCCCTTGAGACGTTCAAGTGTGTCTTGATGGAGCGTAGCCTGTTTGGACTTGTTATGTGCATTTGCTGGGGATGTATTAATCGAAAAAACTTATATCGGAGGTATATAAATTTTTAAAGTATCGGATTTACATTTGAAAAGTCTGGGGTACTACTTAGAACGGTTTACATTCGACCCGGGGCACCACAAGAGGACCTAGTTGTCGAGGACATTGCCTTGGCAATGTCAATCGACGAACCAAACAACACCCAATTGGTTGAACAACGGACCATTGGTGGGGTCTCTTCGATGGAAAATTATCTTGGTAAAGGATCAACCAAATACCAGGCCAAGTTACAATCGACGGAAACCACAGACAACCCATCAATTGACCTATAGTCCGTCGATGGTAGCCTGCAACTGGTGCCTTGTGCACTGTTTTATTAAGGGTGAATGGAAATTAATCTCACGTCCTAACCTGAATCTAATTGCGTTAGTTAACATTTTTGGGGTGTTTGTATTAATTAATTCTAAATGTGGACTAACCCATTTCCAATATATTCAATCAAGTCGAACCTTCCACTCTCCATAGCAACCCCATTGTGGTGAAGCTCAACAACAATTGAGAGGGATGATTCATAAAGTTTCAAGGTTTTATGACTATAAGGTATTTATAGTGATCCTTATATCTATGTATTCATCGTTAGAGAGTTAATCTAAAGTATTCAAGAGGGAAAATATGATCAACGTCTTCTTCTTCATCACCATGGGGTGATTATCAAAAGATTTTTATGGTTAAAATAGGATTATTATGTTCATGTAGTGGTTTTAACATGATTTTAATCCAAATGGCATGATGAACCATGTTCCACCCGCCCTAAATAGTTAGTCTGATGGGTTTTGTGATCTTTACTTGTTATCACTGAATTATGATTCTATTCATGGGAATTGTAATATACTGTTATTTATGTGAATTAAATGTTGAATTTATGTTGAAGGATCATGTGGTCAATCAATGTATGAGGATTTGAACCTGCTTAGCTTACTTTTCCATGTTTCACGTAACATTTGGTCTTTTATGAATTTATGTGCGTTGTGTGTAGGGATGTTTGGTATGATATGTCTTATGGACTATTATGGATGATTTTAAATAAGTGATTCTGTGGGGAATCAATGTCGCTTAGCCTGGGAGGATTCTTGTAGTTTCCATTGATGTCTAAGTAGCATAGATTAACTGTGATCTAGAGGTTATGGCAAATTGTAGTAGGATTTTGTGTAGATTATGTTGTCATTAACTACTGCCTTAATTGATGATATTAATGAGTTGTGGGTATGAATTTTTGATGGCCAAAGAAAAGGATTCTTGGCATGAATTGATCTATGATCTTCTAGCCTACAATTTGAATGTTGTAATGAACATTATGTGATCTTACTTATAGGGTAGATGAAGCATGATTTATTCTTGATCATTATGTCTTAGCTACCGCCCTAGGTTTATTGATTGGTATGTTATGAAGGCTAATCATGGTAATCACTGTAAAGAATTTTAGCAAGTGATTTATAACTCTAGACCTTCTAGTATACGTATGATGCCTTGTATTATGTTATAGTATGGTCTTGTAACAACTTGTACATAGTTTATTCTATGCTTAAAGTACATTTATATACTTCCCTATATATGAATTGTTTATAAAAAAGGTATATTGATCAATGATGATCAAAGGCTGAGAAACTAGTAAGAATGTTTATCTCCTCTACTTTTCTTATAGTATTGTAATTGATGAAGCCTTGTATGGCATTGTGTGGCATGGTCCACTTATGGTGGCGGTTTTTAATTTATTGTCATTATATATGTGATGACCATGTCCTTGAAGGCAAATTGATGATTATATGAAGGAGTGGTTATGATGATCATCTTATGTGTAACTTGTTCCTAGTCTTCTTTTGTAGTTGTGAATCTACGTGATGTTACTATTATTATGAGCATGTAAATGATATGTTAAGTTTATATGGTCTTGTGCCTATGTGAGGTCTTATACTGTTATATGTGAAGTAAAGCATAAGATAAGTACATAAAGAATAAAGCTTACTGTAAGAATGTTGTAAGTCTAAATAAAATGAGGCTTATGTTATTGTAACCATTCTATATGTTGTGTGTGTAATCAGTCACTTAGGATAAATTGATAGCTGTACTAGGATGGCAAGGGTATGGGGGCCTTGACGTATGTATTGCAAATGTGCACCTTGTGGGATAGTTTCTAGGTGTGGGTTTCTAAGGACATGCATAGGAGTGTATGGAAATGTATTGAATATGACCTATGGGACTATGATGTTAAGTAATGCATGTTAAAGCATGCCATGTGAATTGTGTCCGGGAGGTAGTGTGATATGAAGGATTTGCTCATATAGGTACACATATAGACTTATTGCATTGATATGGAACATGTGTACCTTATGTGTTATGTAAAGGTTTTATTCATATTATATGTCTTAACACATACACACATGAATAATATTTAGTCAATAGGGATCTTGGAAAGGGTGGCTCAGTTTATCCAAACTAGATAGTGCTATACTTATGCTAGGTCCATGTGAAAGGATCTTCCGTACATGATTTAGGTTGATGAACTTTTCATCTATGACCTATGACTAATTCATATGAGGGATGATATCCAGAAGCCTAACCTTGTTTATAAAGTAATGTGAATGAGACTTTTTAATAAAGGGAACTTAACTTAGCACCGATGTGAACTGAGAGAGTGTGTGTCCCTATCCAAGGTAGAAAAGGAAGGTATACCATAAATCTCATGAGTGGATAACAATGCCTCAATAGACATAAAAAGGTTCATAAGTGAACAACAATAATTCCCCCATCTGGCATTAAAGAAGAAAGTTTCTATGTTACCTCCAAGTTCCCAGAAACTATGATTGCAACAGAAAATATAGGTTATGTGAGTTTCACTTAGTATGCTAGCATGTGTTAATGTTTACCTTGTCTAGGTAGGCTGACGCTTCATGGTTTGGAAGGCTTACAACACCAATTCCATGGTTAGCCCAATGGTGTTAGTGTCGGTAAGATATATTTTCCCTAAAGTAAAATGGCCATGGAAATAAAGAATGGTTCCTAATTAGACTGACTTAAGGTAAGTTACTTAGGATAGGTGGAAGTAAAGAACCTATCTAGACATTGCACAAGTATCTCCTAAGGAAGTCCTAGGAAGATGACCTAATGCGTATGTTTATGAATATGTATTTATGCATGGCATGGTAGTATTTGTCTGTTCGTCATGAATATGTACATGGTATAAGTCTATGTGATATGGTCTTATTCTTATATGCACTATGTGAGTCTTAATGACTATATGATGAAGATTGTTGCTATGAATGGAGTTGTCCTTATGTATTATGCTGATTGTAGATTTGTTAAGTTTGTGGTTCTCTGAAGGATTTCTAAGGAATGCATGGGGGTTTGGTTATGGGGCTTCATCTGTTCATTGCATACTTGTTATACAAATATGGGGGGGTAATGAAAAGTTCGAATAAAATGTATTGAAGTGAAGAAATATATGTGTACGTTGAGTAGATTACTGTTTTGTTTTCGAAGCTTAATAAATGTGTCGTTGATAGGTTGTACTGATGATCTATTGTGGATGGGATGATGTAGGTTATATGGTATGCTTTATATGGACCTTAAGGTGAGACTTGACCAACAAGGTTCACTAGACGGTTACTTTGGAAGTTAATGAGTAAAAGTAAATAATACCAATGTAAACGTTATTTGTAAAGAATTACGGGTGAAAATGACTTTAAATGTCATAAATTTATATGTTAATCTTAGTAATGTTTGACTTTTTCATATGTTATATTAAGTGTTGAAGGTTATAATGTTATTTTCTAAAGGTTTTAAAGATTACGCAGAAATGCATGAAGAGTGATGTTGAAAAAATGCCTTTAAATGCCATGTTTGCTACATGGTGTCATATTAGGGCATTCTTGTATAATCACATTCTTCTCATACTTTGTACACACATTGAGGTTTTGGATGCTTAAAGGAGTCTTGAATGGTGAAGGATCTTGATAGATGATCCCCAAGCTCATGAAAGGAATCCTTAAGTTCAAGAGAATGGAGCTCCCTCCTACTTGTCTTTATAGACAGTGTATAAGGTTGTACTTATATGTTATGTTTTACGGGTCCTACCCTATGTGACTCTATGTTGTTGAGTGTAAGATGGAAAAGAGACTTAAGGTCTTAATATGTATTATAGTTTATATATAGAGATTATAATATGAAGCGAAGTTCTGATATGCTGTGCTATGAAAGTTTAAATTTTCCGCTAAATTTAATATGTCAATGCATGAATGATAACTATGGGATGTATAAGACCCTTCGAGAGGGTCAAGTATGCATGTTACTTCTAGGGAGGGAGTGCCTCAGGATGTGGACATAGAGCCATTCGGCTACACATAGGCTTACAGGGTGATAGAGAGTAAACTAATGTCATAGTATTTCAAAATTCAAGTCATCTTTGGTGAAGATTTGATCTCCGGGTGTAAACACATAGTTGGAAAAATCGTATGGTCATTAAAGCATCCAAATGTGAACACCATATATAATTCTTCCAAAATCTTTAGGTTTAAAAACACCGCCTTTAAGTTCAAGGTCAGGGTTAGATAATTATTTCATGAAATGAAGTTCCATACACATAAATCATCGGTAATGACTTTCTCATTTTGATAGGGGACATATTTTGACCATCTCAAGGGGCATCACCAATAAAACACAAACCCATTTGTCCATCGATGGTGTAAAGTTCATACACGGTGTTTGAATGTTGAAAGTAAGTCTATCTTTCAGTTCTTGAAAACTCTTTTCACATGCTTTGGACCATATGAACTTAACCATCTTTTGACTCAATGTCGTCAATTGATAAGCAATCGAAGATAATCTTCAAACAAATCTTTTATAGTAATAGGCTTGATCAAGAAACTCTTAACCGAGTCTGTCATCTTAGTATATACCTCTATACCCTCACGGGAAATAATATTCCCAAGAAAAGTCATAAACCTTAGACAAAAATCATATTTACTAAACTTTCCGTAGATTTTCCGGTCCTTGAGGACTTACAACACAATCCTCAAATGATTAGTATGCTCGTCATCACTTCTAGAAAAGATCAGTATGTCATCAATGAACATAATAATAAATATTTCAATGTATTGTCTAAAAACCTTATTCATCAAATCCATAAATGTGTCCAAAGAATTAGTCAAACCAAATGGCATTACGAAAGACTCATAATGACCATACTGAGCTTGAAAAGTTGTCTTCAGAATGTCATCTTCTTTCACCCTAAATTGATGATAACCCGACCTAATGTCAATCATAGAGAAATAACTTGATCCTCAAAGTTCATAAACACAAATCATATATCCTTGGAAAAGGGTAATATTCCAAATCATAACCTTGTTCAATTGCCGATATTCAATACACATACATGGCAATCCATTTTTGTTTCTAACAAATAACACTGGAGCACCCCATGGAGAGATATTCGGTTGAATGAAACACGTATAAAAAAAATTGTCAATTTCTTTTTAAATTCCTTAAATTCTACTAGGGACATAGAATAATCAAGAATAGGAATAGAGATAGTTTACGTATTAGGGAGAAGGTCGATATCGAAGTCTATTTCCCTTTCTGAAAGAAGACTTGGTAAATCATCTACGAACACTTCTAGAAACTCATTTACAATAGGGACCGACTCAAGGGTACGGGTCTCAAAATCTATATCCCCCACCCTCTCTAGATGGCAATTGTAACTCTTTGAAATCATCTTTCTAGATTTCAAACAAGAAACAAACTTACCTTTAGGCATAGTATTTCCCCCTTTCCACTCTAGGATGGGTTCATCTTGAAATAGAAACTTGACTACACGAGTTCTATGATCAATAGAAGCATAAAATCCATGCAACCAATCCATACTAAGGATAATTGATGGTTTACGATTTTGAATCATTTAGGGCATAATATTCAGAGTTTTAGTGTCCTTGATGCCTATTTTATACTCCAAACTAATGTCAAAAGTGTAATTTGTAGAAATTAAGACAAAATAGAAAGGCAAGGAAACCGGGCAAAAGGAGAAAAAAATCTAAAGAAAAGCAATGTTGATATTCCCCAAAGTAACACAACGAACCGGCAAGTGGATCTTTAGCTCGCCAAAAGTCATAATAGAACAAATCTTAGAAAAAGACAACTCGGAAAGGATATTGGTGTTCGGTGAGGGATGAAGCCGAAGATCGTTGATGGAGGTTTTGATCGCCTAAAGTCACAAAAGGTAAGTAGTGATAAGCTAAGCCAAAAGGCAATGGAAAGCATCACCTCCGGATGCATTTTCATGGACCTGGAGTTGGCAAAACGAGGAGTGCGCCGAGAATTCCGATATTCAACATTTGGAACGTTATAAATGTAATTTTTAAAATAAACAAGAGGAAGTCCATAGATGTTGAGAGTTATGAAGTTTTTGGTATGTTGCCGCATTATCTAGTTTTGTGTTTTTGATCCCTAACATTTTTCGTTGTGCTTTTGAGTAGAGATTTAAGATTTAAATTCATTTTGAAGACTTGTAAAATTGGTGCGCAAGTTATGAAAAACATAGTTGGGCAATGATTTCTTGCCTCTTTATTTATTGTGTGTGGCTAAAACCTCATTCTTACCGGGAGTTTACTGGGAGGGATTTGTTTAAAATTTTTCTTATGGTTGTTGTATCTTATGATTTTATTGTTGATTTGCCAATAGATCACATATTAAAGTTCGAGTTTAGTTTTACTTTGATAAATTGTAGTTGCAAAGCAGCCCCCACGCCCCCCACACCGTTAGCATTCTACAAAGCTTGCTTTGAGAGAAAGAGGTTGGAGTGAAAAACTCTTAATTGGTTTAATTTCCCCAGTTCGACCCCTTACACGCCTATTGTGGACTTAGCGCTGAGAAATGTGGGATTTGAAGTTGAACCCCCCTTCCCCACAATCCCTACCTAATCAAGCTTTGAAAGAGTAGATTGATTGGGGTTTTGGGTTGTTTATATTCATTGGGCTTGTCGAGGTTCGCGAGAACTCACTTGATTTGTAATAGTTTATTGACAAATAGCTATTACACTTAAAGGCTAACCTACACACTAAGATCAATAGACATTAGTTGTCAAACCACTGTCATTTAATTTAATGTGTCAAAAATTTTCACTCCTACAACCGATTAAAACACTCCTTTCACCACGTCATCGATTTATTTACTCTATCATTCCATGTGAGATCAGGCCTGAATCTTAGTTGGATTTATACATTATTGTGACTGCTTACACTTAGAATTAATGAAGTGTAGTTGAGTGTTATCAAAAACATCAAAATCTAGAATATCAAGATATACGAGGTTGAAAAGAGTGACTCTGTGGGACAAGGACATGGGACACTTTCTATAGACCCTCTTAGTAATAGGAGAATCACCAACAAAAGTAGAGACATAAAAAGGATTTAACAATATCAAACCTCATAAACACATATGGTGTCATAAAAGACAAGGTAGTGTGGGGGTCAAGCAAAGCATAAACATTAATTGGGAAGACATTCAACATACCGGTAACCACATCAGGAGAACACTCTTTTTTACTACAAGTCTTATGTGCATAAAATTGTTTATTTTTAGAGATTTGAAACCCGAACCACTTGGAGGAGCTTTCTTACCCTCTCTTCCTTTATATGTAAGCATCGGGAAATCCCTCATTGTATGACCAATTTTACTACAACTGAAGTAACCATCCCCGCAAGAGAAGCACTACCTCGTGCTTAGTACCACTTAGCCACCACGTAAAATAAGTAGGAAGATCCACACCAAGCACGCTTGAGGCTCGGCTTTAGGGTTACACCACCCTAGCGTTCTGCTAAACTACATAGGAAAACCAATTGGAGGGGGAAGGAAACTTGGCTAAAACCCCTTTTTTGAAACTTAGAATGACCATGCCCATCGAACATCGAGTGTGAGCAGTTACCATTTCCATTCTTAGACCTATTTTCTTCCCAAGGCCTTTTCATAAGTTTCTCATATTTCATTTGTTGAGTATTCACTACGAGATGAGAAATTTCTATATCATTGATAAACATAGTTGTATAGAATTCCTCAAGAAACGAACTTACTATCCTTCCCCAAGGATCGGCAACCATAGTAGGAGCATATCGAAATAATTTGTGAACTAAAAAGGATCTTCCTTCACACTCATATTACATTGACAAAAGTTGATGAATTCTGTGAACTTCGAAGGATCTTCCATCAGACTCATATTGCCTTAATATAACGTCGATTGTGAAATTATTATTAAGAAATTTTTCCTTCACCTCAATCTCAAGGAGGAGAACGAACCCATCAAGGGGAAGCCAACATTGAACATTTCTCAATCAAGAGGCCCACATCTTCTTCTTTCCCTCCGTTCCATTGGTTAAACCATACTTTAGAAGACCCTTAAGTTGATAAGTAACAAATTATGCCTTTTCCACCGGCTTCACTTCCATGATTATCAAAACCTTGTAAACCTCATCGATGAACTCTTAAGAGTCTTCCACAACCCTATACTCGAAAAGTTTTGGAGTATTCGTTCTAGTGAAGTCCCTCACTCTAGATGTCGATGCAGCCACGTTTGTGTTCGGGGAACACAACCTCCCTATGGTCTTGGGCCCACAATCGAGAAAATACTTCAAAGAAACCCTAACTCTTGACAATTTACTCAATTTTCTTGGATAACGGGTCGGCGTACCAATGAAGGAGTTTGAGCATGATCTTCTCTTTCCACATTCTCTCCCATATTCCTTCAGCATATGCTCATTGAGTAGTCATATCATGTAGAGCATCCTATAAGGATTATGACAGATACCTTATAAACTTAAACTCTATCACAAGAATTTAAAACTAATTAAAGAAGTGGAGTTTCTTAAACATCTTATATGTCTCTCATTCATAACTTTCTACTTAATGTGGCTTATGAGACTTCCTAGGAATTTTCTAGATCTTCTTGAGATTTCGATACAAAAAGTTTTTCACGACCCCACCACAATAGTAGGCCATAGGTATATATGTTCTATAAAAACCACAAGAGACCATCACAATGCACTTAGTTTTCATCATAAAAGATAATTCAAATAAAGAGATTAAAAATAAAATTTCAACATATAAGAGTTGTGTAAAGAAAAGTTAAAATCTAATCATAGTCTCAAAGATATCTAGTAATATAAGATTTTATCGGCCCGTACAATGAGTTCAAAAATTTAAAGAAAAGGAAAAAGGAAAATCAAGCTCGATCCTCAAAATATGAGGGATCAGACCAACTTCAATCTTCTATATGATATCCGTGCCAGAAAGTGTGATGAATTTTAAAGCGGTCCCTACATTTGGAGGAAAAAAGTAGGCAAGATAGTGTTAAGTACAAACACTATGTAAATTGTAATGTCGTACATACATTAAACGTTCAAAACATGAGGAAAAAGGGACATTTTCATAGAGTGCAATGACCACCAAGCTTATGTAATGTGAAATTAAAAAAAAGAGGAGAGTCGTGTCCTATTTCAAGGTAAGATAATGACAATTCTAGATTATGTGGATCAACTGCTAATGTCGGATTTAAGATAATCATCTTTATGGGGTAACATAGCCATGGTTATATATACAAGATGCTTCAGAAACCCTACCTTAAAATACAGGAGAGTTCCCATCTTCATATCCTCGATGGTAAGCTTAAATCCAATGGAATAGTCAATTTTACTTGCCTTATTATCCTGAAAGGACGGTTGCCATCTTGCCAATCAACTTTAAAGTTGTGTTTGTGTTATCCAGGAAAGCTGTAGCATTAAGAAACTCCTTATCTTGATGGCAGTTAAGCGTGAGAAGACCTCCTTTCAATCTTAGAATTTTCTATTTGAGAAAACATTACATATCAATGCATGAGGTAGATATGGAGAAATCCTTTCTCAAAAAAAGGAAAAAAAAAAAAAAAAAGAAAGAGAGGAGTCGGTACGGGGGAGCCGCGAGGAAAATCGGAGAAAGAATGAGAGCAGAAGGGAACAGTAACCCAGACAGAGAAAAGCGAGGACAACTCAAAAGGCAACTTAAGTTGGTTTTTAACAAACCCGTGCAAGCGGATGGAGAGCGTAGAAAAACATGGGTAATTAAGCAGGGGTTCAGGGGAGTCATCTTAAACTCATAAAATTTAAAATAATTATATTCATTCATGAGAAAAGTTTGAAAATAATTATGGAAATACAACCATTGAAAAGAACACCATAACATGGATGTTGAAAAACCCTACACAGAAAGAAGGGGACGATGGCATTGCAACCCATGGGAGGTGGGAAGATGGACGGAAATCAATAGATGCGTTGGGGTTACATGGAAAGAAGGAAAGAAACGGACAACTATCAGACCTAAAATAACAAAAATATTGACTTCAACAGTCGAATTGGAGACTTCACTTTCAAACCCCTAGCTTCTTTTCAACTTCAAGACGAGAGAAATATTTAGAGGAAGACTATTGGTCTTCTTTTAGAAATTTCAGATATTCATTTTAATGGGGAATTTTGGGCCCGGGCAGGTCGGTTTAAAAATCTATATGTGGCTTTACGCGTGAACGAAAACATAACATGTATAGGCTACAAAAAAATAGGAAAAGATCCAAAAGCCCTTCTTAAAAAAACATTCGACAACATTGACGTTGATGATTTACGACTTATGGTTCCATCAACAGAATATCTGGTCGTCTCACTATAAATCATACAGGGGTCTTTTAGCGACCCTACACCTTGAGCTCCTTCAAAATGATGGGACCCACCCACGGGATGTGGTCCTAATGCCACGGTTGGTGCCCAAACGTAGGTATTAAATACTAACCTTAGAATCTTATCTTCCTAAGTCTGGGATTCACCCTACCAAACTACTAGACTCGTGCACATTATTAGACATTATGGGCAATCATGCGTTGAACTTACAAGAACGACTAAAACCTTGAATTTCTAAAACTGGACGCAACATTGAGATGATCTAAAAACTGTGAGTTAGTCCACGGGTCGTCAATGTATTCGTCGGTTCTGGCACCAAGTCCTTCAGAAGTTGAATATTCTAAACTTTTGAATCTAAGGTGTTACATTACACTTGGAATATTAATTATTTATCCACCTCGTTATAATTGAAATATTATCGATCCTCCACCTCGTTCAGTTGGAATATTATCAATTTATCCATCTCATTACATTTGAACTATTATCGATCCATTGACCCAATTAGTGTTGGAATTATCGAGTGATCCACCTTGTTATAGTTTAAATATTATTGAGCCTCCACCTCAGTAAAGTTAGAATATTATTGAGATATCTACCTCATTATAGTTAGACTTTATCCATCCATCCACCTTGTTACCGTTAGAATATTATCGAGTCATCCACCTCATTATAGCTAGACTATTGTTGAACCATCCACCTCATTATAGTTGAACTATTATCGACCCATCCACCATATTATAGTTGGAATATTATCGATCCATACACCTTGGAACAATTGGACTATTGTCAAACCATTTATATGGAAAACCATCCACCTCGTACAATTGGAATATTATAGAGCCTCCACAACTTTAAAACTGGAATATTATCTAGCCATCCATCTCATTACATTTGGACTATTATCGATCCATATACCTCATTACAGTTGGACTATTATGGATCCATCCACCTTGTTGAATTGTGAGCAACCATGTTTTACCTTTCAGGGGCCTGTGACGGGGGTTAGGCGCATAAATTCATCTTTCATAGCTTCAGAAGGGTCATTATAATAATTTGATAGTTCGTAAAATTATTTATCATGCACTATGTCGTGAAATGTAGATACAAAAAAGATGAATTACATAATTAAATTCATAAAAATATAGGAAAAAATTATTGACTCATAATTGGAGGACAAGAAACCATGAAAGATTTGAAAATAACCCTATCTTGAAATTGAAGAATCTAACGCTTTTTAAAAATTGGAGATTTTAAAAACCTGTGTAGGAAAAGGAATATAGGTGAATACCAAAATTACCTCTAGAGTTCAAGGCCTTGGTTCTTGAATTTGATACCTTGGTTCTTGAAACTGTAACACCTCGGAAAAACTAGTATGCAAAACTAAAGCTTAAGAGGTGTTGGTTGAGTGTTGAGTTGGACTGTGGAGATGTTTTGTTGGGGGGGTTCTAAATGACTCCTAAAGCTTATGTAGAAGATTAAAAAATTTAAGTTATGACTCCCTTAGGACCAAAAATATGCGGTCTTGGGTTGGACCCTAAAAGTCTATCTTTAAGGCTTCTCCAAAGAACAAAAATCTGTCAAAATTTTCATGACCCATGGATAGGACCTACGGGGAGTAGGTCCCTCCCCGCCTCGTGGGGAGGATTTGTAGTTCAATACCCCCATTTTTAAAGTTGAATCTGCCATACATGGCCTTGCAGGATGGGGAGTGACCTCACTCACAATCCCTGAGTCCTAGGTCGCACATGGAACCTATATTGATGTAAGATCCCGAAAAGGACTTGTTGAACTAAATATAACATGTTGTCATGATGGTACAAGGTCCTAAAATAGTCCTTAAAATATGGTATGAGGTCAGTTTGTTTAAGATTTAGTGCATTGGAAGCAAACCTCAAGGGAGCCCACCAAGAGTTTGACGATAGAAGTCACCTATGTGCCTTATATGTGGTTCTATGTGTTAATATGTGATTAATGAGGTTATAAGGTACTTTAATGAGTTATTATATCATATATATACAGTGTGTCAAGTTTCGTGAAGTTTAGAGGTCAAACATCCAAGAACATCCATGATGTTTGAAAGGTTTGCGTTGAAATGACCTAGTGTGTCTAGGCATGTTTCATCAAGTTTTACGTGTTTGTTTTGGATGAAATTCATGTGAGAGGTTCTAAAATCATGTAAAACCATGTTTATGTTGTAAACGTCCGGTAAAAAATCCCCAAGGATCATCCAAGGGTCATTGAGGAAGGACCCAAGTTGGTGCACAAGGCTGCACAAGACAGCCCTAATCACGGAGGCAATCGACGCCCAGTGGCTCAGTCGACACCCCGTTGGTGGGGTATCGTCATTTGGAACTTATACATGGGAGAGGATAGTCCAACAACCATCCTTATTCCCCAACCACGGACCAACCGGACGGTCCATTGGTCAAGGGACAGGACGTCGTTTGGCAACCGTTGGTGGACTGCTTCCTTGCGTACAATTCAATTTAACTTGAGGGATAAACTTGTAAAATCACCCACTTCAAAATAATGGTATTGGTTGTTAATTAAGGGTATTTTGGGTATATTAAACATGTATATAAGTCTTTAACTCTTAGAAGAATTCATTCTTCGAAATCAAAACCCCAAAATCCCCTAGAAATTGCCTAGAACTCCATTCGAGCTAAAACTCAAGAAAGAGCTTAAATTGGAGAATTGAGTGGATATTATTCATAAAATTCAAGAATTATATTCATTGAGTATGTGGGTCCTATCCATCCCTCCCCCTCCCTTTTCAACCCACACCCCCTCCCCCCCCCCGCCGTCCCACTCCCCCACCCCACCACTGAAAAGAAGTTTTCTAAAGTTTTTCAAAGTTGAATTGTCCGATTTCATGAGCTACCATGGGTTCTTGCATTAATGGTTTTTAAGCATTGATTATGGATTGAATTGTTATTGTATTGATTATTTTAACCTAAATAACCTATGAACCCATGAATTGGATGAACCCTAGTTTTGACTATGTTATGGGGTTACTTGATATTGATCTAATGTTTATGAATTCTAATGTAGTTTCATATAGGTTGTTGATTAATGTAATAATTGTAGTAAGTTGATATCTAGGTTGTATTAGAATGATGAATATGTATTAAATTAACCTAGTTTCATGAATATTGATATAATTGCATTGAATTGTTCGTTATGGCCATGGGTGATGGCCTTATGATATCGAATTGGATGGTTTAGCATTGAATTGAGGTATTGAAGATGGAGTGGAGCTACGCTTCCCTATTTCCTTTATTTTGTGTTGATTAGACTTCAATTATATTGTGATTGCTATGATCCACTTATTGTGGCGGTGTTATGTGCTTTACTTGCAATTGATGTGGCCTTATCGATGTTATGTGAAGTAATATAATGATCATGGCCTTTTCGGGAACTACTTAAAGTAATGTGGTTAATTTTTTAGTTAATTATTTGAAGTATGACAATATCTACCAACATTATAAGTAATGTGAAAATATATGTGTTCTTCTAATGAGGTTATCTAGGTGATCATGTTAGACTATGACTATGACTGTGTGTGTATAGTCTTACACTTGATGCTTGGCTATACGTACTTGACTATATGAGTCTATGATAGTCATAATTATGATGATATTATAGTGTATAGGATGACTTAAAGACTATAAGGGTTACTTCTATGTGCTTCTAGAATGACACGTAATATATGTTAAAGTGAAGTATGTGGTGTCTTGTCTTGGTTGACTTGTTTCCATTACTTGATACATGTATGAATGTAAATATGTGATATATTGACTTAGGATGCTAAAGCCTCTTAGTTTTGTATGTATGAATGACATGTGACCTTAAATGATGTTAAGAGGGTCCTTTATGTGAAACCTTGAACCTAGTGGTAAAGTTATGAACGTTGAAGTCAATGTTGTAATGGTATACTTAAAATTAAAGGAATGATAGACTTAAGCTTGATTGGGTGGAGTGGAATCATATCAAACCTAAGGAAAGTCATGATGAGCTTCTTCTCGCCATTGTGAGGTAGCCTTGGTGGACCTTTCTTTGGTAGGGTATATGTTATGAGGTGATGAACTTGATATGGAACCCCTTTATATGAACCTTAAGTATAAATTACTCTATGAGAATGAAGGCTATCACCGAGTGAGTATGTTTAGTGAAGTAGTTCTAGTTAATGAATGAGAGTAGATTACAAAGCATGCCTTTCATATTCATTAACTATGTGCCTACATGGAATATGTCTAAGTTCTACCATTGGCAAGTAGAACACCCTCATCAGAGTAGGTTAGAACTTCGAATTCCATGTATTTCTATCATGGTATATGTAAGTTATTGCCTATTCTCATCATATGGAATACCTATTAGCATTAGAGTATTTATATGAAGTTTAGGTGGTGGTATGGGACTTTATATAGACATTGCACAATAGGCTTTGAAGGTGTTAGTTGGAGTTCCTAGGTCTTGTCCAAGAACATCATTTGAATGTCCTGTATATGTTTGATGTCTCCTATATGAACTAGTTAAAGTAATCACTTAAATTAAGAAAGTATGTTTTAACTGACTAAGCACGTGCTTATTTTAGAGTAAGTTAGGGGTTTGTCCTACGTTACGGTGGAAGGGGCATAAGAATGGTCCCTTTGTTCTTACCTAGAATAGTCTTAAATGACTCCTAGTAGAGAAGATGTTGATGGTGTGGACAGGATCTACGTAGTATTCTACCAGTCTGATTAAGTAGGTAGTCTTGAAGAGGTAAATCATGGCCGTTATATTCTTAATTTACTTAAGTAAGTCTTTTGATATCCTTTAGTAAGAGAATGTCATATTATTTATATGTTGATGTGTTAAGTGACAATAATTCTATTCTAGGTCTATAGGATCTCTTAAGTGTGTGGTAAGGGATTGTATGGGCGGTCTCTTCACAACTCACTCAAATGAGGCTTAAAATCACCTTTGATAGAGGAAATCTCATATTCATATATGTGTTGTCTTGTAAGTGTGCATGTATCTTATTAGAATAAGGCTTGAGGGTCATTTAAGTATGATTAGGCAAGTTGTATGGGCGTTCTCTCTTTGTGTTGCTTAAGTGAATCTTAGGAAAGATTTTAGTAAGAAGACTACATGCTAGAAAGTTTTTAATTGGAAGAAGAAGCACTTCATTGTAACAATACAGTGATTTCCTTGTACGTGAATTTTGCTCCTGTGAGTTTGGTTTAAAATATACTTGTATATTATTGAAAGTGCTTCCCTTATGTTGTTGTTTAAGTTATTAATGTTGTTCTTATTATTATCATATGCTTTTTAAAATAGAATATGCCTATTTCAATAAAGCCGTTTTCATGCTTTTCAGCATTATTGTCAACTTAGTTACCTATGGTTTGTACTCATCCATGCTTGCTCTATTCTCTATAGTTGTTGGTAGATGAGGAGAATTTTTGGGAAGCAACACTTGCGACCGTAGCATCGTTCAAGATAATGTTGAAGTATTTCCTCTTTGGACCTTGAGGGCATAGATGTTCTTTTATGGTTTTTTTTTATATGAAGTCTTGTTGATAGCAATAAGTATTACATCTCAATCTTCGTATTGTGTATGGGGGGGGCCGTGTCCCACATATAATCGTGTCTTAATTTGATGCGATTGAGACTTGTATGTTCCTTGATTTTATATGAAAGAGTTTTTATAGACTAATGATATGTTTTTGGTGAAAGTTTTTAATTCACTACTACTTTTCATTATGTATATACGATGAAATGAATATGTAAGGGCCTATAACAAGACCTCCACGATGTCAAATACCGCCGGTCCGCAATCCGAGAGATTGACTTACTTCTAGGGTGTAAAGTTTTTTCCGGGTTTTGACACGTTGGTATTAGAGCCATAGGATTGAAGTAAGTATTAGAAATGGACAAGTTTCATAAGTCACGTCTAGTAGATCTTGACCATGGGTGTTAGTAGCGACACATCTAGGGAGAGATGCTATATGGACGATAGAATTTTCCTTCTTTTATACTCATATGTCGTGTGGTAGAGTAAACTGTTATAAGTACTCTTTTCTTATAGTTTTCCTTATGTTTCTAGGAAGATGAATACGAGGAGATCACCGGCTAGGAGAGTTGAGGAGAATGATATGCATGAGGAGACTCTTCCTCAAGTTGAGCAAGTCGAGCAAGTCCCAAAAGGTGCTCAAGGTCTTCAAGGTTATCAAGTCCCAAAAGAGAGGTGTTCTTCTTAAGCCCAAAGTTGTGACTACTCAAGCAACTTTGAGTATGAGTTTCTTGATATACCGTGGCTTCAACGGTATAATTAATACTTTTAACTCAGTTTAGTGGTGTCCAAAAGCCCTTTTTATATTTATGCTAATTTTTTTAAGGTAACAAGTTTCTCTTTTGGTTATTGCACGGAAATCTTTCCAGAGCCAATTGCGGAGTTTTGGAGAGAGAAGCTGCTGAAGGAAGATGGGGAAGTCTGACACATGTGGGATTTACGGGCTGTGTGACGGTTCCGTCATGCCAATGACGGTCGTCCTGCATGTACGTCGTGCGATCAGAGAAGTGATCCCAGTACCCCCAAATCCAAGAGTTGAAGTCTTTTGAAACGAGACCCTCGCCGACACCTGTTATGCCTATGACGGTCCGTCACACTTGCCGTAGGGGAAGGACCAGCAAGCAGAAGAAAATGCACAAGTATGGACGACGGCGTCCACTACGGTCCGTCTGACCACTACGATTCCGTCGCGTGGTCCGTCGCCCAGCCCGCCGTTTTGGCAGATTTCCAGTAATTAGAATTCCTTGTTTAATTTAGGTCTTTTAGTATTTTTTTTAAAATCGTTTTCGAAAAACCTTCGTTTTTGAGGTTAGACACCTTATAATTAGACTCTACAATATTCGAACTCATATTATTTAGAATTATTGATTAGTGTTTGATCCTTTGGATAGTCTTACCATTACTTTTTGGTGATTAATCAAGCAATCTTTTTGACTTTACTCGTTTCTCATTGAAGTAAGTACTGAAGTCTTATTTATATTTTGAATATTGTGTTTATGCTATGAGTAAGCTAAACTCCATAACTAGGGTTGTGGGAACCATAGGCAAATAATGAGGATAACCCTAGCTAAAATAACAATTCAGAATAGTGTCTTGCATGTATTATATTCTTTGTCGCTTAGAATCTTTTTAAAAACGGATGATCAACGTTAGAAACTCCGCCGTAATTGGCACCTTTTTTGCCGGACCAAGTGAGGTAGATAATAGGAAAAAGAAATTATTTAGCATAGATTTTAGTGTATCTAGCTAATGGCTAGTATTGTTGGTACGAGGTAGTACCTAGTGCAAATATCGAATACGATGCTTAATATGGGGTAAAACGATTAGGTTAGGAAAGCAACCACACTAGCCGGAACAACAGGTGCCGCGTGTGAGATTTTTCGAGATATCCGACCAGGGGATTTAGAAATACATAACTTATCACTTTCGCTATGCAAGATACTACAGGCAAAGAATTTGTTATAGTTAGAATTATCAGTTATGATCCCGGGTGGGGAACACGAACCCTAGTTTACTTTGATTAATTTGATTAAACCCAACTACTAAAAGCTTTCAGTGTCCTCTTCCAATTTTTTCGTTAAGTTGTCTTTTATGTTCTTTTTATCTTCTTGAGATACAAACCCCCCTGTTTACAATCTTTTATGTTTTTGTTTTAACTTTCTACAGGAAGTTATCAACCGAACAATATTCATAACACGTTTAAGTTAAGTCCAGACTATTTTCCTCGTGGGAAACGATCCCAACCTCACTAGTTGGGTTATTTACTACTTGACGCGCATACCGCTTTACTCTCATTTGAGAAGTCGTTTGAGCGTATCAAGTTCTATGACTGTCTTGGAGAGAACTTTGACATCTAGGTTTACATACTGTGTGGGATTTAATCCTTCCTATCTTTATTGTCTGAAGGTTGGAGAGGATCCCCAAGAGTTCCTAGATGGATTGTCAAGTGTTAGTGCTCATGGGGGTTTACATCTACAAATAAAGGTGAGTCTGGCTTCGTACCAATTGGGAGGATGATTTTCAAATATGTGTAAACTCAATTTAAGTATAATAGGCCAGAGGATTCGGGTCCTATTGAGTGTTGAAGAAGTTAAGGAAGCTTTTCTTGGTAAAGCTAACTATTTCCTGGAGAGAAGGAAGTTAAGGTAGAGGAGTTTTTATACAATCTAAAGACAAGGGCAATATGAGTGTTGAGGAATACTCTTTGAATTTTTCTATATTATCTAGATATGCCCCTTCCTTTGTGTCTAATCCGAGGGATAAAATGAGTCATTTTGTGATGGTGTGGCCGATCTAGTAAGGGAAGAATGTCGTACGGCAATGCTACATGATGATATGACCCTATAGAGACTCATGGTGTATGCTCAATCAATTAAAGAGTCCAAACTTAAGTGGTTCTAGTGATCAAGGGCAACCTAGGTTTAAGAAGAAAGCTCAAGGTCAAGAAGAACCTAGAAAGTGCGTAGGAGGTGAAATTGGAGAAAGGGTTTGTTTCTCGTATTTCAAACCTACATTTCCTTGTGGAAAGAGGCATTATGGGCGTGATGGTCTAAGGCGGACCGGGAGTTTCCTGAATGGTTTTGGTAACGAAGTTACACACAAGGTGTGAGAATTTTTCCTCACAATTGTTCTAGAGGAAAATAGGGTAAGCAGTTACTCCTAACAGTGTTCCAAAAGATGATGCCCAACAAAGATGGCATTTCAATGCCTCCAGACTAGAGTAGAGAGAAGCCGATGAATGCATGATGATGAGGGTAAGTCCCTTGACTATGTCTCTTTTAGTGATTGACTTCCATTCCAAGTGGTGGAGTATGGTTGTAGAATTGGGATAGAAAGTCTACAACATTGCATGTGCATGATGTTTAGAGTTTTGTGTTGAAATTAAATTTCAATAACTTCTTGCATGTGCATTTTTATTAAGACATTATTATTTTAAGATGTGTTTTATCATATGTTAACCTTGCATATTAACATGTTTTTATCATGAATTTCCAAAAAGTTGCATTTTAAAAAAATTTCCTAAATTCACTGTAGGTATTGTTTGCTCACTGTTAAAATATCAAAATTTGACTAATTGATTCTTTGGTCTAAAATTATTTTGATGTGGTTAGAACAGATGTATATGAGTATGATATTGAATATAAAATGAGTTTTCGTCATTTGGAATAAAGCATGTGACTTTTGTAACAAGATGATTTATAGGATGTTGTGTGGTGAAATTGATATGTTCTTCTTAATAATGTGTTATATGGTGTTCATAAGCTACTAGTTGAATCTCTATTCTTGGAAGGGTTCGAAAGCGGCCAAGTTTGCATCAAGGAGAATATTTTCCAAGTGGGGGAGAATGTAGTCCCCAAAAGTGACTTGTTGAAATTACCCTAACATGTTGGTCATGAATGGATATAAGGTCCAAATAGGTAAAATATGGTATGAGGCAGTGTGCTAAGTGTTTTAGTTCATTGAAGTCAAACGTCCAGGGATGACCAAAAACGTTCGACGACCTAAGTCCCCATATGTGCCCTCATATGGTCTATTTGTTTATGTGTGTTCATGAAGGTTATAAGCGTCCTGGAATATTATTATAGACCATATACATAGAATTGTAAGTTTCCGCTGAAGTTTTGAGTCAAACTTTTTCTATGACGTTCAGAGGTTTGCCTTGAAACACCTGTGTGTCGAGGTATTGTTTCGTCGAGTTTTTACATTGTTTGTGTTTGGATGAAATTTATGTGAAAGGTTCTAAACTCATGTATGAGTATATTTGGGTTAGAAACATCCCCAAGGAAAATCCAAGGGTCCTTGAGGAAGGACCCAAGTTGGTCATGGGAGAGGATATGCCAAAAATCATCCTCATTCCCCAACAACGGACCAATAGGACGGTCCGTTGGTCAAGGGACGGGCCATCGTTTGGCAACCGTTGGTGGACTGCCTCCTTGCGTGCAATTCAATTTAAGTTTGACAGGGATAACCTTGTCAATTGTAGCGTCCACTTCCAAATAGACTATTTGAGGTTCCTTAAGGTCTTTTGGTTACTTTTAAACCTGCATATAACTTATAACTTTGAAGACTCATTTCTTCCAAATCAAAACACCAAATCCCTTAGAAATTCACCTAGACCCATTGGAGCCAAAACTCAAGGAAGACAGATTGGATTGGATTTACGTGGGAGATTCCTTATCAAATTGAGAATTATGTTCATTTGGGTAGTGTTTTTCTTTTTACTTCCCCTTACAAACTCTGTTCATCAAGGATCCCCCCCAACAACTTTCAAAGACAGTTTTCGAAAGTTTTTCAAAGTTTGAATTGGTCCCCAATTTTCAGATCTACACCATGGGTTCTTGCTTATAGTTTTTAACATTGATTATGGATTTGAATAGTTATTTTATTTATTATTATACACCCTAAAGCATAAGCGCTCTGAACCCCTGAAATGGATTAAACCCCTACGTTTTTTGACTATGTTATGGGTGTTACTTGATATTGACTAATGTTTATGACAATTCTAATTGTTTCCATATAGGTTGTTGAGTAAATGTAATTAATTGTAGTAAGTTGATATCTAGGTTTGTCTTAGCAATTATGAATGTGTATTCAACGTGACCTAGTTTCATGACATATGATATAATTTGCAATTGTGGAATTGTTTCGTTTGGGCCTTGGTGTGATGGCCTTATGTATTCGAATTTAATGGTTTATAGCATTGGATTGAGGTTATTAAGATGGATTCTTCGCGTGGTACGCTCGGTATTTTGTTTTATTTATGTTGATTGAAACTTTCATTATTTTGTGATTTTTATGGTCCACTTATGGTGGCGGATGTTATGTGCTTTTACTTGCAATTGATGTGGCCCTTATATCGGCGTATTTTAAAAGTAATTGAGTATCAGGGACTTGCTCGGCAACTCTTGAATAATGTTGGTTATTTTTGTAGTTGAATTATTTGAAGCTATACCCATATCTTACCAACATTATAAGTAATGTGAAAAGAATATGTGTTCTTCTAATGAGGTTATCTAGGGGATCATGTTTAGACTGACTAATGGCTTTGTGTGCATAGTCTAGGGTTGATGCTTGGTTAGTTCCCACCTGACTATATGAGTCTACGATGGTCATAATTATGATTTATGAATAGTGTATATGCTGACTTAACGATGAGAAGGGTTAGTTTCTATGGCTTCTAGATGACCTGTAATATATGTTCAAGTGAAGTATGCGGTGGTCTTTGTCTTGGTTAACGTGTGTCTATTATTTGATAAATGCATGAATGTGAATATGTGACTTCTTGACTTAGGAAGCTAAAGACTCTTGGTCTTATTTGTATGAATGACGTGTGACCTTAAATTATGTTAAGAGGGTCCTTTATGTGAAACCTTGAACCTAATGGTAGGTTATGAATGTTGAAGTCGAAAGTCATAATGGTATCCCTCAAAGTAAAGGAATGATAGACTTAAGATTGATTGGATGAAACGGAATCATATAAAACCTTAGGAAAGTCATGATGAGCATCTTGTCTCCATTGTGAGGCATCCCTATTGGACCTTTCTTTGGTAGGGTAAAAGTGATTGGTTTATGAACTTGATATGGAACCCTTTTTGTAGAACCTTAAGTGGTAAATTATCTATGGAAAACGAAGGCTAGCACTGAGTGAGTACGGTAAGTGAAGTAGTTTCTATTAGAGAATGAGACCTATATTACAAAGCATCCCTTCATATTTCTTGACCATGGTGCCTACAAGGGAGTGTTCTAAGTTCTACCATTGGCAAGTAACACCCTCAGCGGAGTAGGTTTAGAACTTTGGATGCATGTCTTTATATCATATTCTATGTCGTTATTTTTTTCTATTCGCATCATATGGAATACCCAGTAGAAGTAAGAGAAGTTTTAAATGAGTTTAAGGTGGTGCTGAGACGCATCTAGAGCTTGCACAATAGGCTCTAACGTTGTTAGTAGGATTTCCTAGGTCTTGTCAAGACATTAATTTGAATGTCGTTATGGTTGTTGATGTCTCCTATACGAATTACGGAAAGTAAGACTTAGTTTAAGAAAGTATGTTAAATGATAAGTACTTATCTAGAGTAGTTAATGGTTGTCTAGTTAAGGTGTGAATGGTTCAATAGAAATGGTCCACTTGTTGGTATCTTACTATATAAGTCTTAAAGAATTGAATCTATTTAGGGAAGTTGTTTTGTATGGACATGATCTAACTTAGGTTAGTCTTAAGGATTTATAAGGTCGTAGTCTGAAGAGATCAATCATTGACGTTTATCTCCTTGATTTACTTAACTAAAACTTATGGTAGAATTTGGGTAACATAAGCATATTATCTAATATGTTGATATGTTAAGTGAGAATTTAATAATATCCTAGGAAGTCTATAGAGGATCTCTTAAGGGTGGTCTGTAAGGGATGTATGTGGAAGGTACCGCTTCACAACTCATTCAAGTGAGCTTTAGAACGACCTTTGATTGAGGAAATCTCATATGTTCATATTTTGATGTCTGTACGTGTGAATTGTCTTATTTAGAAGTAGTCTTTGAGGACATTTAGGTTAATACTTAGGGAAGGTTTGTAATGGGCGGTGTCTTCTTTTGTGTTGCGTGAAATTCTTAGGATAAAGCTTTTAGAGTGAGAAGACTACATGCGAAAAGTGTTAAAAAGGAAGAGAAGCACTCATTGTAACGTGAGGCATTCACAGTCAGTGAATTTTAAGCTCCTTGTTGTAATTGACTCAAAAATATGAATAAATTGTTTAAAGTGTTTCCTTATGTTTTTTTAAGTTGTTAAATGTTGTTCTTATGATTGTAATATGATTTTTTAAATGAAAAGATGCATATTTCAAATAAAATTCTGTTTTCATGATTTTCATGCATTATGCCATACTTTGTACATGTGGTTGTACTAATCCATGCTTTCATCTATCTCTATTGTTGTTGGTAGGTGAGGAGCATTTGGGAAGAAACACTTGGACCGTAGCATCGTTCAAGAGAAGTTGAAGTGTGTCCTCATTTGACTCGAGGGTGCAGATGTATTTTATGTTTATTATTGAACTATTGTAATACACTAAGTATTTCTAAATTCTTATCGTGTATGGGTCGTATGCCAAGTATTCTCGTGTCTTAAGTTTGATGAGATTGAGACTTATTATTTCCTAAAATTTATATGCGATGAATGATATGTAAGGGCTTTTACAAGACCTCTAAGAGGTCAAGTGCGTTGGTCGAAATCCGAGATTGACCCTAACTTCTGGTTTCAGGTTGTGACAATTGTTGTCCAATATCGGCCAAGAAATTGACAACTTTGTAAATTCCTAGGGTGGTTGTCTAAGTTAGTGATTGGTTTATATTATTGTATTTCAATTATTTAAGTAATTTTAAGCTATTAATTACCCTTTACAACTCATAATTTCCAAAACCCAAAATAGAAATCACCTTCTCTCCAAAATATTTAACTCTATAGAAACCTCTATTTGAGTAAAAACAAGTGAAGGTTTGGATCTCCGGAGTTCATCTTTTATCTTCAATTTCGTGGAGAATCTTCGCTCAAGGTATGGTAGTTTTCATCTAATGGTATCCTTCACCCATAGATCCCTTCTATACATGATTTCAAAGCTTCCAAAATCCCCCTAAAGTTAGAATTTCAAACCAAGTCATGGGTTCAATTTCAAAACATTTTTCAGTGGTTGATTGGTGAATTATAATTAAATTGATGAATTGAAGTCGACTTATGACGAAATTTCTCAATGAAACCATGAATCCCCCAAAATACTTAATTGTGAAATTATGGTGTGGTTTGATTGACTATGGAAGCATGTTCATTGATTATGTCTATATTTATTGAGTTATTTAATCATGTTATTTCTTGTATATAATGTAGTGTTCTAGATGTTTGGTTTGAAATTTTTTCATGGTGTTGGAGGCCAAAGTATGAATAATTGATGTACTATAATTATGTTATGTAAATGCTTTGTGATTTCAATGAAAGTAATGTGATCATATTAAGAATGCATTTATGTTATTATTGAAAAGTAATTCTAAATTATACACTTTTTAATGATAATGATATATGTGAAAGTTCTATTCAATGTAATGACACATCTTAAATTGGTAGGCTTGGGACATCCTCTTCTTGTGTAAATGAAAGTGATCTTGATTGAAGTACCTTGAATTGGGAGGCTTAGGCTTCCTCTTCTTGTGTAACTATTGTATCTTGAAGTAATGAACATTGAATCGGTATACCTAATGGTGGTATCCCTTTAATGTAACAAATTATACACCTTCAATCGGTATACCTAGTCATGGTAGCTCTTTCAGAAATGACTAATGAAGCATTCTTAGGTTTTGTCTTGGATCAATAAGCCAAATGGAATTCCTTTCATAATGGGCCAATGAAAATATGTAATGATGAATCTTGAATTAATGGGTCAATGGAATTCCTTTCATGAAGATTCAATGAGTTATCCTAATAATTTACCACGAATCGATAGGTCAATGACATTCCTTTCATGTGTGTAATAATGTAGCGTAGGTCTATAGGCCGATGGCATTCCTGTCAAGTATAATAATGTTAATAAGAATGAACTTCTCTATGGGAATGTAAGCTTAACATCGAGTGGATATGGTAATATAGAAGCTCTCCCTATGTTAGATCGGGTTTCAATGAACATCTTTCTTATCACATAATTATGTGACCACGTAGGTTATTAGATAGTGGATCCACCTAAGCTAAAATTTTACTGCTTCTACCTTAGGAAATTAGACCAACTCTTTTTAGTTATGGGACATAACACAGGATTCCATGTTGATATCACATGGTCTATGTCGATTAGGTCTTATTCCCATCAATATGAGATACGACCTATGGTTACTAAGAGTATCTATGTAATGTAGGTATTAATATGGTATGTCATTCATGCATTGCGTGAGTAAGAATTGAGAGGTCTAGGGTGTGATTCTCCAATGTTTTAATGTTTACTGAAATGAATTTGCTCCTAATGAAGTTAATCAGAATGTTGACTTAAACGCTTAATGTAATGATGAATGTTTTACTTGGAAATGTTAGCATGAGTTACTTGACATGTTAGGGTACATATTCACGTTGGAAACGTTCGGGTACGACTCCCAAGGAACCTGCAAGGATCCCTTAAGGAGGACCCAAAGGTTGTCAAGACACTGCCTTGGCAGTGTCAATCGACGAAGCTCGTCAGTCCACCAACGGCCCATCGATGCCGAGGCATCGATGGACAGTTATCCTGGTGAAGGATTAAGGTTATTTTCAAGCCTCAGACCCAAATAACGGCCTGCATTATGGTCCATCGATGGACCTACTGGGCGTCGTTTGTGACCGTCGATGGTACCTGCATACTGTAGCTTGCGCACTGTTTCTTAAAGGGTTGAATGGGAAATTCACTCGACGTGCTAAACTGACCATAGTTGGTTTATTTGGTTATTTTCTGGTGTATTTAAGTCATCAAAAGCGTGACAACATCATTCCCAATTCAATTCACACAAATTAGAATTCCCTCCCAAAATATTCTCAATAGAACCTCCATTGAAGGTGAAGAAGCTCAAGAACAGCTTGGAGCTTGGATTTCCATGAGTTCTTCACCAAGTTTTAGAGTTTTGCTTCTACATTAAGGTATGGTGATCCTTAATCTCAAGTTAATATTCCATCTAGAGTTCTTCTCAAAATTTTCAAAGAGAAAAATATGATCAAACTTCTCTTTCTTCAATCTAGACATGGGTTCTTTCTCAAAATGTTTTCAAAGTCTTAATCATGATAAATTGATGCTAATATGATGATTGTAACGTGGATTTCAATCCAATTTCATGATCAACTCATGTCCCCTTCAACTCTCATTTTAGCCTATGTATGGGCATTGTGATCGTGACTTTGTATTGATTGAATTATGATTCTAGCATGTTGAATTGCTTATATCTATTACCTAGAATGTGTATTAATGGTGAATTGTTGATGAGTGATCCATGAATGTGAAGGTTTGAAGGTTTGAATAAGGCAAGTCTATAATGTAATGTCTTGTGATGTTGATTCTAGCTTGATTGTTATGTAATTCAACTATGTTAAATTGATGGTTAACTACTTCCTATGATATCATGTGATGATTAATTATGTATTGTTGGTCCAATATGGATTGGGGATTGAAGAGTTGTTCTCTATTTCCTATTGATTATTAAAGCATGCTATTCACTTTAATGTAGTCTTTATGGCACTTGTAGTAGGATTTCGTTTAGGTTATGATTTATTTAACTACTGCTTATGTTAATATTATTGATGAATTCTGGGTGAGAGTCTTTCATGATCAAAGTAAAGGAGTCCTGGTAAGGATTCATCTAGGATTTTTTAGCCTAATGATTTATAATGTTATATAAATTATGTGATCTCAATTCTAGGGTATATGAAGTATGAGTTAGACTTGATAATTATGTCTTTAGCTACTGCCCTAAATTCATACTATTGATGAAATATGATTGATGATCAATGCAAGTGAAATAAGTTAATAAACAATGCCCTTCTACCTTCTAGTATATTGGTGATGTATTGTGCTTGTTTGTAGCATGATCTTGTAGTGTCTTATGCGTGATTTCTCTTATGATTAAAGTACATTTATCTACTTCCCTATACGTGAATTGTTGATGGAAAAGTAGTATTGATCAATGATGATCAAAAGGTTGATGAATTGTTAAGAATAGCTCTTCCCCTCTACTTTTCATGTAGTATTGATAGTTAATGAAGCCTTGTATGGTATTGTGCGGTATATTCCACTAATGGTAGCGGTGTTAACTTTATTTTAAGTATATATGTGATGTGAATATGGCCTTGAAAGCAGTTGCATTACGAATGTGTGTTGGTGATGATCACTATATGTGAAGCCTATGTGTAGTTTCCTATTCTAGCTATGATCTAAGTTGTATGGCAAATGTTATGAGCATGTAAATGCTTATGTTAACTTTATATGTATATGTGTTGCCTATGATGAGGTCCTATAAAGTTAATATAGGTGCAAAAATACTAGAGCCTCACGAGTGTTTCTTGAGTTAATTTTGTTTTAAAATGATTTAATTTAGTGTTGTTAGGAATTGTGTAAAATTTGGTTAAGTTTGGAGGTCAAATGTCTGAGAACGTTCATGACGTTTGGAAGGTGTTCCGTAGATAGCGCTTGTGTGTCTTGATGTGTTTGAGTGAGTTTTGTGTGTTCGTTTGAATAGAAATTGATGTTGGATGTTCATAAGACCTAGATGACTTAGTTTAGGGGTTTAACGTCCGGTCACGACTCCACCTAGGCCCCACAAGGGGCCCTAGAGAAGGGCCCAAGACTTGGACCCAAAAATGCCTAGGTAAAGTCCACCAATGTGACCAAACCACGGCCAATAGGTCAACCAACGGCCCATCGTCTTGGTCCGTTGATTGGAACTGCAAGGTAGGTTGTACAGTCTACAAATGTATCTAAGTATAAACCCACTAAACCCCACCAACATACCATTGATGGAGAGACGGTCCGTTGGTTAGCAACCGTCGATTGACATTGTCCCAAAAGCTGTTAAAAACCTGCCAAATCTTGGGGTGTTTGGTAAATTCACCCTAAGTATTTTATGAACCTAGGAAGTTATTTTTAGGTTTATTAGGTATATTAAAGTGTTTAAACCCTAACACCTCATTTTAGACTCCTCTTCCTAGAACCCAAAACCCCTCTCCCTAAGAAGACTCTCTCAAGTCACCATGGAGGCTAAAAGTCAAGAAGGATCTAGAAGGTCTATTGGTAGTCGTTTCTTCATAAAAAATCTTTGGTTTTTATTAAATGTGAGGTATGGTATCCATACTTTAACTCTCTTCCATTCAAGGTCCCCTTTCTAAAAGATTTCACAAAAGAGTTTCACCCTAGTTTCTTCTATATTCATCGAGTAGGGGTCTGCATGAAAACGTTTCTATTTACTTAATTAATCATGTTTCTAAGTTATTGATTATTTAAAGATTAAAATTCAATTACTATAATGTTAAAGCTTTTCATCTAATGTTGGTAAAGAAAGGGGTTGGTTTAAAGACGCTTAGTTTTGTAATAATGAACTTTGGTTTCCTTATGTTTGTATGATATGTAGATACTGCCCCGAGGATAATTTGATGATGAAATTATTGAGTAAATTTTAAGGTGATGAAAAGCTGGATTTAAAGGGTAAGTTGGTTATGTTGTTAGTTTAATCGAAATGCTCTTGAGTGAGTATGGTCCACTTTCTTGGTGGCAGTGTTTATTAAATGGGGTATGATGTAAAGTACTCGTGTGTTGTGAATGAGGATATTAAAGGCTTGTTAGGTGTGAAGAGTAAGATGATTTAAATATGTCATTCTTGATTAAGTGCCTTATGAAGTTATTATGTGAAGGACTAGAGGGTACGCTGAATAAAGGTATACTTTTGTTATTGTTTTATGGAAGGTTGTTAGTATGGTAAGGATTATTTATAAACGACATATACGATTGTGACGCATGTGAGTGTGTGATGTGATGAATGAAGTCTAAGCAGTATAGAGTGAAAGGTACAATTGGAATGAAGCTTATGTGCAAGGTGTGGCTCATTGTAAACACACTCCCACTTGAATGAGATGAATGAAGCTAAGTTAAGTCCTAAGGGGCTTTTTAGGGTGAAACACTCTCGGGAGTTGAGTGAATGTTTATAGCACCCCACTAATCATATGATCTTTCTAAGATAGGTCGGACGATGAATGCCCTTGGTAGTTTAGATGTGGTATGCACTAGTTATCTTACTAAGTTTATAATTGTTTAGAACCGTGGGAAGTTATGCCTCGAACACCAAGAGGATATGAAGAAGAGGTGGTTACATTCGTAAGTGAGATCGTTGTATTTCCAATGTATCTCTTTATATGGACTCTTGTTAGTTCGAGGAATGAGTTATAGTAGCAATCTCCTGTATCCTTAACTATTCGCCTGCATAGCATAGCTATGGGAAAGCCATGTAAAAGCTCCGAGAATGGACCTCTTCTAGGAGAGTGAGGATCCCTCATCCGATCGGGTTAAATATCGGGATGCCATGTCTACCTCTCATGGTCTATGTAGGTTTAAGCTAACTCCACAAAAGAAAGAAATGAATGTGATAGGTCTTCTAAAGGATGTTCTACTAGGGTAAGTTAGTGGAAAGGGATGTATTTCGTACATTGCCACTAGGTAGGCACCAAGGGGAATCCTTGTGAGGCTTATGAATTGAATGAAATAAGTCTCCTAAAAGAACGTAAGTACGTAGGGTAGGTGGTGGTAGCCCGATATATCTAACTCCATTGAACTGGGAGGACCTTCAGAAAGGGGAATCTGGTGCCAAGTCTTCTAAAAGAGTGGTACTACTTAGGTAGGTAGTGTTATGGACGCCATATACTCAGTGCACTAGTAGGCATCCAAAAGGGAATTATCGGTGTGTTGGTAGGGTGTTCTTATTATTATATTGCCGTTTGAGTGGTTGATTGTTCTCCGAGCGTGGTATGGAAACGGTGAGGTAGTCTTGAGGGTCACTTTGGTGTGTATTGAAGGAGGTATATGTATACTTCCTTCATGTCTTACATTAGTGAATTTTAGGATGACCTTAGAAAGGGAGACTCTGACAGAAATGATGTTTATTTCCTCATTGGCTATACTTTGGAAGTTCACTATCTTAGAGTCATTTTAGTCACTGTAAAGTAAAAAGGGAATTCACCGCAATGTTCAAATTGAGTTCAATGTATCATTTTGTGGGTTTACTGTAAAGTGTGCCTTTTGGTTAAACTTATGGAAATCCTTCTCAAGTTGTTTAAGGATGTTTGTTATATTACGATTGTTTTACCCTCATACTTTTCTATACTATCTAAGAAAGGTTTTGGAAGCAAGGTTGAAGTTAGAAGGAAAAGCTTGGGAACGTTTTCTCAAGCAAAAGTGGGTCCTCATTATCATCAAAGGGGATAACTCCTGTCTTCTTAGTTCATTCTGTATGACTTATTATCATGGATCTCTTTTCAAACGTAAAGAGTCGTGTCCCTAAGTTAATACTATGTATCTTTAAGTTTGCTTTGTGACGATGGGATCATAAATATTGATGAAAGATTTACTTTACTAAATTATTCGTGAAAGTTTTATTAAATTTTCGCACTACTGTTTAGTATATGTAATAAATGATCGTTGAGGGCGTATTGTACAAGAACCCCAAAGGGTCAAGTATGCCTTACCACCAAACCAGAGGGTTTCCCTAAACTTCTAGAGGGTACTTTTCAGGTCATGAACAGACTTCTATGATGGTATGGTGTTTGTTGTTGTAGGTTATAGTATGAATTTATTGTCGGCCTGAAGTGATGCATTGCACCAAATATCACTGAAGGGTTACTTGGAAGGTTAAGGAATTAAGAAGAAAAGGTTTCACTGCTAAGAGAAAATAAGCTCAATGTAATGTGAAAGTGCTTACTGTAAAAATGGTCCTAAATTTCCTTTAATGCATTATATGATTTTATATTATGTTTGACAATGAAGTATGCCTATATGAAGTATGTAAATAACATAATGCTTATTGTATAAAGGTTTTATGACGAATTTGTCAAAAAGGCATGAAGTATGATTTCAAGAAAAATGTCCCTTTTAAATGCATGGTTGTCATACTTAGTGCATTCTTATACTAACTCCATTCTTCTTTACCTTTTTACACAAAGAGTAGGTAATGGATGCTTAAAGGATGTCTTTAAAATATGAGGAGCTTTATATATGATTCCCAAGCTCAAATAAAGGAATCCTTAAATTCAAGGATCTCCTAAAGTTATACTTTACTGTATAGTGTTATATTATTATACTTATATATTATGTTGTAAGGGTCGTGTCCCTAAAGTACTCTAATAATGTTGAGTCTAGGATGAGAAAGAGACTTAAAGATATAAATACGTATTAGGACTATATGTTAATAATATACAAGTGAAGTTTATAGACTATGCTGTGCTATTGTGAAAGTTTTAAATTTTCAGCTAAATTACCTATGACAGTTCGAGAATGATAAATACGGGCTGGATAAGACCTGGAGAGGTGAAAGTCGCCTGTTACTTTCAATGGATGCTCTCCCAGCGTCTGACCACAATCTGTATCCCTCTCAAATCAAGTAGAAAGGCTTGGTACGCTGTGAGCGTATTGGAGCAAAGGTTCCGTCAAAAATGAAGGAGGCGAGGGAGTGGTTGTTGAGTTGAAAAATACGGTCTTAAGCACTCCTTTCTGTACGTAGTTGTCTTATCTGTTCCTATACCATCAAACTTCCTTTTCAGTATATAATAACTATCTATAAGTGAAAAAAATATCAGTTTATATGTCTTCAATGAGAAAAGAGGTATATTTATTAATATTCCAATTGCAACCGAGTGTATATTGCATAAAATGATCCTATCCTCTGTTGTGGCCTCTCTTAGATCACTTTGTTCTTTCAAAAAGCGCATTCACTAATTATTTTTGGGATAATTCACAAGTACCCCCCCCCCAACCCTCTGCCCGAAATCCAGAGCCAGACTTTATACTATACTAAGGTCGATTACCCCCTAAAACTATTTGATTATAATTTTGCTACCCCTTGTTCGGCCTACGCGAAACTATATTGTGAGTCCAACGCTGGTTGACTTTTTTCAAAAAAAGATAGTCCACGTAGGCATAAAGGGGTAGAATAAAATTACTTATAAAATTAGTTCAGTGGATTAATAGACCTGAGTATAGTATCGGTCTCTGAGATTTTGGACATAGGTTGGGGAGGTACTTATACATTTTCCCATTATTTTTTATTGTTGGATTTGCTAGCAATCATGTTGCAATGAGGGTTCCGAGCACGGCAGTTATTAATTATACCAAAAGTAATATATGAGAGACTTTCAAGCCGACACTATGGATACACTCAAAAATCAAATTATGGTAGCTTGTTGGTTCTCTGGGATTCTCCCATTTGTCTTTATTAAGTATGATCATTCGCATACAGAGTTTGTTTCAACTCTGTCCATCACTCTCGTGGGATTTTATTAAAAAAAAGTGACATTAAGGTTTCAAAACATAAAAACATGGGTGGTGACATACGTCTAAGTATTGGGGTAGATGACAATTATGTTGATTAATGATAAGGGATTGTGGAGTTTTCCCCCTCAAGTTTATAAGTTGACAGTTTTTATCACTAAATTAAATGAGAGTTAAAAGGGGTAAGTTAACGATACCCTAATAAACAACTTTGGTGGGATTAAATGAGGGAGAAAATGGTAAATTGACTATTAACCAAACATTAAATTTTTAAACCAATTTGGTGGGAATATGAGCCAAAAGAGAGAAGGAAATAAAAGCTTTTTCCCCCGCCTCCACAGTCGTAGTCCTCTTTTCTCTTCGGTCTCGTTCTTTGCTTGCTTCTTTCCGTTCTTCCTGCTCTCTTCATTCTCTTCTTGTCTTCTTCTTATTTTCGTACATTGCGGGTTCTCGATGGAGTGGCTTGTGCTTTATTCTTCTTAAATAGTTTATTTACCTAATATGTAACTGGTGTGGACCAGATTTCATTTTGTTAATTGGAATTACTACATAAGCGTTAACACCATTATTTCTGGGTAAGTAAATTAATAGTAATTTAAAATCAATTCATTATCATGTGATCGGGGTGCCTGCATTTTTTTTTCTATAATTTGCATGGCGTTTCAACATATTGATATGTTGCAACAGTTGAACTATTATAAACATATTAGAGTTCATATGTAGGACAACGTGGGATTTAATTTTCACACAGAATAGTTATATGTAGCAACATATGACTTACATCTCGCACAGGAATAGTCATATGTAGCAAACAGTTGTGATTTAATTTCACAACAGAACGTCATAATGTAGCAACATATGACTTAATTCTCAACAGAATAGTCTTATGTTTGCTACAATGAATAACTAATAAAATGTATTCAACATGTTGATTTATTTTTCACAACAAAAAACAGGGAAATATGTAGCAACATAGAATGTACATCTCGCAACGAATAGTCATATGTGCCTACATATTTTATATAACCTAAAAATGTTTGTAGCACTGTGATTTTATTTTTTACAATAGAATAGTCATATTAGCCAACATCATGACGCTACAATCCGCAACAGAAAGGCATATGTTGCCATACATATGATATTACAAAAATGTAGCAGCATGTGTTTATTTTTCACAACAAGATAGGCATATGTAGCAAACATAGAACTTCCATCTCGCTACAGGGAATTGTTTTATGTTACTAATATGATTATAAACTAAAAATGTAGTAACATGTGATTTATTTTTCACAACAGAAACCGTCATATGTAGCAAAATATGACTTTACATCTCAGAATAGAAATAGTCATATGTGATACGTATGATCTAATAAAATGTAGCACATGTGATTTCTTGTCACAACGGAACAGTCAAATTTAGCAAAATATGACTCAAATAGTCTCCACGGAAAGTCATGGTTGCTACATTAGCTTATTCTTCATAATTGTAATTATTTTTTTTAATTATTTTCTTAAGGGACAATGTCATTATTTGTAGGGATTGATTTGCTGGAATGGGTCGAGAAGAAAAATCGAGGCATATGCGTGTTGGGAGGATAGTATTAAAAAATGAGGAGACGGTTTCCAATAGGGATGTATGTGGAAGAAAACCTTGTCATGATGAGTTCTTTAATTTCGTTGTGCAAAAGTCTGGATTACAATTGTAAATGCAGATCTTGCATGAGTTACATACCATTTTTTCATAATGAGAAGTTTCTACATTTAGAATAAATGATCAATATAGTTGGAGTATGTATTCTGAGGACGAGAAACCTCC
This sequence comes from Solanum habrochaites, assembly GCA_027704765.1. Classification (NCBI taxonomy): domain Eukaryota; kingdom Viridiplantae; phylum Streptophyta; class Magnoliopsida; order Solanales; family Solanaceae; genus Solanum; species Solanum habrochaites. Next base: position 50,845,551 of record JAKWJA010002489.1, on the reverse strand, counting down.
AATATTAAGAGTCTAGTGGAAGAAAATACTATCGAGTTAGGATATAATGTGACAAGGCCAACAAGATATGTTTAATGATGAATTTCATCATGGAGGGATATGAATATCTGAGATGAAATTGGACTAGCGTGAAGGTTTGAAGGGAGGGTGTGAAGCTCAAGCTGAAGGTAGGACTTGGAGAGAAAGTTTCCTCCCACACTATAGTCGGCAAGAGCAACAATCCATATGCTCTCAAAACTTACGTTCTCCGTGGAATTAATGCTTAGAGCATGATGAACAGGATTTGATAATGGGAATCACATTCAAGAAACAACAAAAGATGTGGCAAATTCATTGAAAATGCTGCTAGAAAAAAGATTTTAGACTTAAAAGGTGATCAATCTCGTAATGTGTTTCCGTTAAATGTTCATATTTGGATAACAATTGGGGGCTGAGGCCTGGGAAATTTACAAGTAGTAGACAGGTTTGCCATTAGAATCCTAGAAAAGTATCAAAATGTGGTTCAGAGGCCATCTTGCAAGCCATATCCCCCACCCACGGCAAAAGTCATTTTTTAGGTAAGTACTTTGAAAATAGGTGTCAATGGTAAAGGCATCCACAAGAGAATGTGAATCAACTCGCACGGAAGGGTTGTAAGTAGATATTGGAAATATTTCCAAGGGCATGGGCTCATTGCTATGGCTAATGTTAGGGGAAACATGAGCAAGGGTATGCAGTGCTGAATGGGTACCGGTATATGGCTTAATTCGAATAAAGGAAGCAAGACGGCATTGTCGCTGGATTGAAATAGGAGGTTTCCAGTACTTTTTTTGTAATATGGTGCTTGGATAGTGGTTTTCAAGAAATGAGGAAAAGTAATGCAAGGTGAGGTACATTTCTAAGGAGCAAGTAGAGGAGTTCTGCTATCGACGTTGGCAACAAGATGGTAAGAAATCATATATTTTCAGTGGGCTCTTTCATGTGTCGTTGGCAAGAAATGTGGATGCCTCAATGAAATATTTTTTTCAAATATGAGAAGCTTTGTAGATGGGAAACGGATGTTGTGCATATCTTATGATAGGCATCCAAGTATTCAAAAGATGGTTCGAGATCATGCATCTCATTATGATTGTTGCATGAGATACCTTGGGGAAATATTTGAAATAAATTTCACAATCAAGGTAGTGTCCCAATGTTTATAAAGCATCAAAGGGTAAGATAAATGTGAGTTCAATCACCATTTCAATCAAATAAGAGGAGTTGGTACAAAGGCCGCTATGCTCTTGAAACGTTTATTTGGGTTTACATGGAGTGACAGTAGGGCATTTTGCCAGGAACTATGGTACATCTTATTTGTGTTATTTTATTATTGTTTTTTGTTTGATTGTTATCTGTTGTTGTGTAGATATAACATTGTGACATCAAAACATCGCGGAATGCGACAATTCTATGTTGCTTGTTGAATAGAATTTTTCCCATTGCGCTCTATTGATGAAATAACGGAGATTGCATTGGTATTTTACTAGAGGAGTTATGGAACTGGTGCACTCCGCAATAGTTGTTCCGTTCAATTAAAAAACATAAATCAGAGCGTATGTCAACGCGAGCAACAAGTTGTTGGCCCATCAACTCGCTAACTAAAGTTCAGTGGGTCATGGGGTTATGGAGATGTTGCTACGTTAGACTACAAAGAAGAGAAGAACTTGTACTTGTGAATTTTGATTTGAGGAAAATACCATGTCCACATGCCATGGAAGCGATTCGACTCCAAAATGGTGATGGGTTTGGAAATCAGATTTACTTGTTACTCCTCTCCATACTATTCAGCGGAAAAAACGAAAAAACATACATAATGGCATATGGTTCAAGAAATTCACCAGTGCCAACTGAAGATTCTTGTTGTCTCTTTGGATAGCATAGAGAGAAAAATACCTTCTCCATATGTTGCTCCACGTAAACCCGGTGAGAAGGACATAAAGAGACGGCGTAAAGTGGGTGCATCATTTCCACAAGAAAAAATAAGTGTTCAGTATGTAGGACTTTGTCCACAAAAATACTACATGCCCAAATCGAAATGCCTCATAAGAAGTGTTTAAGATGGTGTTGTTGAATTGTTGAATGTTCTTTCGTATTTTTGAGGATTATCTCTATATATAAATCTTATTTAGAAAGCTCAATGCATATGATTGTTGGTGTCTTTATTTCGTGTCAACACATGTCAAATGTTGCTGAAAGGACTAACTAGATGTGGCAACACATTGCAACAAAGGTGATACAGGGACATCATCTGTAGCAACATATGGCCAAATGTTGTGATTTACCTTGTAGCAACATTTTTGCATATGTTGCACATATAATATATCTAAAAGCACACTCCAACGTAATCATTATTTAAAAGGAAATGTTGTCATAGATGATTATATGTAGCAACTTATAACTTAAATGTTGCTACATATAATCATATGTGGCAACATTTGACTCAAATATTGTGACGGACGAATGTTGAGATATATGGATCAGCTGTAGCAACATTTACATATATTAGATGTGAAAACATAGCAAAAATATTTTACGACGAATCCGTGTAGGCCAACATATGGCACATGTGGTGACGGGAATGTTGGTACATATAATCATTTGATAGCAACATATGATCCAAATTGTTGCTACATATAATCATTTATGTAGCAACATTATACTTTTAAATAATGTACGTTGGGACTTGATTTTAGATATATAGATGTAGCAACATATGCAATAAAGTTGTCACAGACAACTTCAGTTGTAGCAACATATGCCACATGTTGTGACGGACGATGTTGCCACATATAATCATAGTAGCAAACATATGACTGCAAAGTTGCTACGTATAATCATCGGTAGCAATATATACTTTATGAATGGATTACTGGGCTGTGTTTTTAGATATATTAGATGTGGTTGGGCAAACAATGCATAAAATGTTGCTACAGACGAATCATTGTAGCAACATATGCACATGTTGTGTACGGACGATGTTGCTACATATAATCATTTGTAGCTATATGATCAAAACAAATGTTGTTACATTATTCATCTGTAGCAACATAACTTTAAATAATGATTACAGTGGAATTGTGCTTTTAGATGATATTAGCTGTGGAACATATGCTTAAAGTCTCTATAGACGAAATCAGCTGTTTGTAGCAACATATGCCAATGTCGTGACGGAAGAACGTTGCTTACATATAATCATCGTAGCAACATATGACCTAAATGTGCTACTATAATTCATTGTAGACAACAGATACTTTTCAATAATGATTACATGGAGAGTTGATTTAGATATATTAGATGTGGCAACATATGCAACAAATGTCATAGATAATACCTTCGTTTAATACGGACTCTTCAGTTCACTCAATGGGTAAATTCAGAAAAAATGACCAAACAACTATTAGGAAAAATCTTCCAATTGTGTTGTCTGAGGATATATTCCTGAATTTGACGGCGGAAGGTCTTCCTAGGAATGACCTAATGATGTTGTCACCATTAGCATCAGGCTGCAGATGAACAGGAAAAGTGTCTACAATGATGATTTATCCCATCATCACCACTAGCATGGAACTATTCTTGAGTTCTTGTTCTTCTTCATAACTTCATTATTTTTTTCTTGTTGTGCCAAATACTACTGCTTTATTTTCCCCTTCTTCTTCCTGACTTCATTTATTTTACCTTGTTCTCAACTTCTTTTTTCATATTCTTCTCCACGACCTTGTCTGTGTTCATTTATTTTGACAAAATTCCTACTTCGGCTTAAGAAGAAGAAACTGCTCAGTTGCAAGTTTTTTCTGAATGTTAGTCGTATTTTCGTTCCTCTTCTCGAATTTTAGATAATCTTTCTTTGGGATTTTTGGTTGGTCCGATGTATCCATATAAGTTTTCTTTTGTCAGGGAAGCCATATATTGTATCGGCAACCACAAAAAGAAAATATTTGAAAGGCCACATAAAATGAGCTACAACCACAAGTCAAAACAGGACAATAAAGCAAATAAGCACATGCCATTTCAAACCCTAATAAATGGTCATTACCTAATAAGATATATGTCAACGATAAAGTAAAAATATGAGACAACACCGCCTACTATGAGAAGCTGATTTGTGAAAGGAAGGGTAAGAGAAGAAGAGAAGAAGGAGAAGTTGCTAGTAGAGAAGAAATAAATAATTTTGTGGAATACAACACGATATTTACTAGAAAGAGAGGAAAGAGGGAGAGGGAAAATGAAAATTAAAAGTGTTTAATTTTTTTTTATTTTTACAATTCAACTCGACATATGTTGCTATATATAATTATTTGTTGTTACATTATAGACTAATTGTTGCAACATATAATTTTTTTTCGTTGTTTTAATTACTACGAAATTACATATATAGAAGAGAAATAGTATAAATAAAGAAAATTTGGGATACGAAACAACATTTATAGGAGAGAGAGAAAATGAAAAAAGTCGTTAATTTTTTTTTAATTTGACATTCAAACTGTTGACATATGTTGCGTAATATATACTATTTGTGTACATTATACGAACTGTTGCAACATATAATTTTTGTACTGTTTATTACTACCGGAAATTACTATTTAATTAAACACTTCACAATTTTTTATTACAAACCGTTATCAACAAAAAGGTAATCACAAGTGATATGTATGAATAACCCACCTATCTAATCAAGGGTTTGTAAACTCAACATATTTCATCGATCTTAGATTATTATTTTTAAGTTCACGCATCTCTACGTCTTCATTATGACTAACTAATTATTCGAGCCTTTACAAGACCCATAATCCATTGGAGTGAAGCATATCTCAGGGAAGGATGTCCGCATTAAGTCCACATTGAGGGAATTAATCCATAACTCAAAACACTCAGCGGTGAACAGCAACCAAAAATTCACAATCTCTGCATGGTATCATCATCAATCATAAAATATAATAACAACCACATTTCGATAGTCGTAGACAAATAATATTGTGATACTTACAGACTACTGCTTTTTTGTTGGGCACTATCAGTAACATCGATGACTTAAATGGATGAGATTTGTTCTTTCTTGGTAACATTTAAGAACTGACCAGTTGGTTCGATCATTTTTGCTCACCAAAAAATCCACTAACTCAAGGTACTTTGGCACATTTGTAGCCATCTTTGAATATCGGAGGATAGTTTTTCTATTAGACCTATTTGAGGAACATGGAATTATACACTTTTATGACACCATTCCTTCAAATGCAAAGACTTCCAAGACCCAAGAAATTCCCATTACTATTTACAGAGACATAAACATCATCCGTCAAGTGTCAAGGCATTCTAGAAGGTATAGCATACCCTTAATTATGTCAAGGATTTTATCCTATAGTCACTAGAATTGTCAATGAATATTTTGAAAAAAACAAACTTTTGAGTGGTGTGGTATATTGATATTCAGAGGAATATTTTCTTGACTCTACTCAAAATCGTAAAATATGACATCCACATACTGCACAAGTACATAAAACAAGTGTATCAATTTATATTGTATATATTCATGTACTAAACAGCTAATATAAAAGTGATGGAGTTACTTCATCATTCCAGAACCTTATTGGTGAGACATTACGTAGAACCAGTCCTGATTCATTTTCCCTTTTCCTTTTACATACAACTACTAAATCCCAAGTGTCAAAATTAAGTTTTGAACAATGGCTAAGCGTGATCCTCATTGGTTCTCAAACAATTGTGTAATCATGATAAATCATTATATATGGACAAACAAGAAGAAATTAATAATAGTTTGAACGCGTACTTGCCTTTACTTCACTTATTTTGCATGTGCTTATGTAAGGCCCTCTTTTATCCATGGCGAGAAGGATGAATTAGTCAGTTGGACACCCCGCGTCAATTGCTAAAACAATTCAAATGGATATTGGAGATTCACATCACAACGTGACAACTTCGACTTTCTTCACTCTTTTTTGCTTTCGCTTTTATTTATGCTTCTCCTTCTCCTTCTCTTTCGTTCTCCATCTCCGTCTCCTTTGCCTTCTCTTCTTGATCCTTTCCTTCTCACTTTTTGCCTTCTTCATCCTTCCTCCTATTTAGCCTTCATCTCCTTCTTTCTCTTCATTTTTCTTTTCTCCATCACTACTCCTCCTTTACATTCTTCTCCTCTTTTCCTTCTCATCCTTTTCCTTTCCTCCGTTGCCGTTTCTACTTTCTTTCTTCGCAATAATCATAGAAAGTGTTTGAGAATTACTTTTTTCAACTCATACATTTCAAAGGCGTGAAGTTTCTTGGATCTTTGAACATCCAATATTATGAGACATAATTAAAAGATCAGTGAGTTTTAACAAGACTAATAAAATATATGGTTTATGTGTGTTCCACATTCTTCGATAGATAAAAAAGAGCATTTCATGTCTAGAAGATTGAGTTGTTTTTTTTTTGTGTTTTTTTTTTGTCACGGATGATGAAGGCTTCTTGTATCATTTCATTGTGTTCTACAAGGTAATTTAGGAGTTATTGAAAATATGGTGATTTGATTTTACAATCATTATAAAATAATAATAGAGGATGTAGCACCGATAGATAGTTGTTGCGATAAACTAACATTATGTTGCCACATATGTACTGTTGTTGCGCACAAAACATATCCATAATATGTAGAAATAGATGATATATGTGATAACAATCTATTACAGATTTATGGCAAACATTTGAATCTACTATGTGCAAACAACTGACCAACATATCAATTTTAAATTCATATAAAACTAATATTAGCCAGTTTATGTTGCCAATGATAGGATAGGCTGTTACGATAAATTAAATCTATTGGTGCACATATTGTACTGTGTTGCGCAACATATACATCTTATTGTGCGACAGATGACATAATATGTTGAACATCTGTAATGCTTATGCAACAGTTGAATCATATGTGCAATAGATGACCAACATATCACTAAAAATGCTCGGCACCTACGCTAAAATCATTCATCAAAAAAATGGCCACACCAAAACAAAAATAATAGCAACAAAAAATGACTTTTCACTGAATGATAACATTACAGAGTACATTCTCCTCAAAATAAGATTTTTGAGGGTGGTGATTTTCTTTCAAAAATGATAAAATAATACAACCATTAAGGTCGATTTATTCATTTTTAACCACCCATAGTACATTTTATTGTTCTTAATCCAAGAAAAAAAATTTTGAAAATTGTAAAGTATTTCAAAAATAACTTACCCATTCTAGCGACACGATAACAGCTCAGAGAGATGAGAGAGTAATGGAGGACTGGAGGAGAAAGAGTAACGGACTGTAGAGGATTAGAGGAGAGGAAACGAGGGATTTTCGAATTTCTAAGGAAGAAGATGAAGAAAGAAGAAAGAAGAGAGAGAAGAAGAGAGAGAAATAGAGAGGAAGGGGGGCAGATGAAAAGATTTTCTTTTTAGATGATTTGGTTTGAATTATAAAGATGTTTTTTTGTATTTTATAAAAGATTAGAAAGTTTTTTGAAAATGTTTAATGTAGTTCGCGATATAATTAGTTAATTCACATGTTAAAGAAGATTTGACCGGCTCTTGATCAATCAATAAACCAAAATAAAAAAACGGGGACTATTGACACCTTGGCTTAATTTCTCAACTCTCTTTCCCCTTTCCTGTTTTAAGCTAAGGTCCTTTTCTTGTTAATTTTATTTTATTCTTGTGTTGGGCTATTACCCATGTTCCAGCCAAAGGCCCATGTCTAATCCTACTTAAAGATTGAAATTATTCTTTTCTTGATTTTCACTCTATTGGAAAAAGGATTGGAATTGAAATTACTATTTGTAGTTGCGTTTGGCTTTGTAAGAAAAAACACAACTCTATAATAGAGGATGATTGAGAGCAATTAAATTAATTGCCTCATTGGTATTGTCTTTGAAAGACATTTAGGACATAAAAGAGGTTTTTGAGAGAGCTATTCAAACAAGAGAAAAGAGAGAGCAAAGAAAATGATTCTTTTGTTGCGCAGTCTTTTTTCAAACCAAACAATGTTATATATGTTTCGCGATTAAACTAAACGTTGGATAGGGTGAAGTTTTGGAGTGAGTGTTCCTGACATCGTGGTGTTTATTTGAACGGTGGAGATCAGATGTAGGAAGTCAGTTAAGATCCTGTTTTAGGTCCCAAACAGAAGTTGGATTTTGGGTGGTGTTTATGCTATTTATCTCTGTTGGTGTTGTAGCTATTGTTTGTTCTATTAGGCCACTTGTTGTTTAGCCATTAGGAAGAAATTTGTAAACCCTCTTCTAGGATAGGGCAAACAATTTGAAATCTTGATCGATCGGCGTCGGTGGTTACCTTCGGATTGAAGTGGTTTTTCCCCGGTTTAAACCTTGGTGTTCGTATTGTTAGATTTTTGTTTTCATTTTTCCTAAAACAATGTATCAGAGCTACGGTTTATCTATATGGAGGGTAATCTGAGTAAGATGGTATGTCGAAACGGAAGAAACTAGAGCATATGGAAAAGCAAAGATGAAAGATCTATTGTTTGTGAAGAAGATGCATCTTCGGTTTTTCTGCCTATAAACCCGAGATGTGACTGCTGAAAATTGGGAATTTGAGCCCAAACAAGTATGTGGATATATAATACAATGGGTTTGAAGATAATTCACAATCATAGTGTGAATGAGACACATTCTAGATTGTTTTTTTTTAGAATTGTGGAAAAAGTTGGAGACTTTACGCTCAAAAAAACTGCAATAACAAGTTATTCTTGTTAAAGCAATGATGGATTTAAACAAGGGAGGGCAGTTCCTATCATTGATCATATAAATAAGTTTCGGGGTATCTTGATCATCTATTAGAATGAGTGTTAATTTTGATGGAGACCTACAAGGACTTGCTTCTTAATACTATACCAGATCTTGGGAAACTATTCGTGTTAATTAACAAATTCTGCCACTGGGGAAGGTTGACTAGTGTTTGAATCAAGAGGGTAGAAGAAAATCTCAAGGACACATATAAACATTCAGATGGTTCTATATACAGAAGATCGAGGGAGACATAAGACAAGAGATCCGAGGAGTAGAGGTAAAAGCAGAAGCAAGTCAAAATTCAAGAATCCACAAGTATTATATGTTATCTTGTGGAAAGAAAGGACATATTTAAAAGATTTTGTAAACAATTGACGCAAGATTTTAACAGAAGGGAAGAAGGAGAAAAACAATGAAAAATAATGTTGTGTTGTCCAAGATGACCTTCTTGTTTTTATCTTCGCGTTGATTAAAGGTTCACAATTTTGTATCTCAAAATACAAGGTTGAGATATAGATTCAGGAGCCACATCACATGTACACCAAGAAAAGACCATCTTGTCATCCTCTACTTCTGTTAACCTGAGTGTTAAGATGGGTAATCTGGTGTTGGGGAGGTTAAGGTGTTTGTGTGGCAATGTTTGTTGAAAACCAATACCAGATCAACGTTGGTCCTAGAATGTAAGCAGGCTCCATACAGTCCCTCAAATTTGATATTGTAGGACAACTAGATGATGGATGGCTATATATGAACTTGTGCAATGGCAATGGGAAGCTCACCAAAGGCTCCCTGATTTAGATCGAGGAAGACAACATTCAAAATTTAATGTGACACGAGGATCGATTCTTGGTGAATCGAAGAAATTTGGTGGAGAGCGAGACTTTTATACAATTTGTGGACAAGCGGCTAGTCAATAGGAGCATAGTGAGAGGGGGATCACCTGTTGTCTAAAGAAGAATTTGCGTGCTGGAGAAACAAATATCAAGGTTGAAAAGATGTGTTAATGGTTGGCAGGAAAAAAAAAAAGAGTTTCTTTTCACAATAATGACTCCTTCAAGAAAAAAAAAAAAAAAAAGTCTAAGCTATTGAGCCAGTACCCTCAGTTTGTGGGGTCCTTTGCAAAGTGAAGTCAAAGGTGGTGCACTTTACTTTGCTACTTTCATTGATGATCATTCTCTCAGATTTGGGTATATCCTTGAAATCCAAAGATCAAGTGTTTGATGTGTTAAAACAGTTTCAAGCCTATCTGAAAGACCAACCGCGGAAAAAGAAAAAGAAATTAAAATTGTATTCGCACTGGATATATGGCGGAGTATACTAGTCCTTTTGATAAATACTACAAATAGCAAGGAACTGTCAGAAGAAGACTCATCCAAAGACTCCTCATTAATGGTTGGCAGAGCGGATGAACAGAACTTTAGTTGAGGAGAGTTAGATGTGTGCTTTCGAGCTAAAACTTCCAAATTCTTTTGGATGAAGCACTTAACAACGTGGCTTATGTTATCAAATGTCTCCTGGTGTTGCTTGTATGGTGATGTTCCAAACAGAGTTGGTGTTTGTTAAGGATGTTTTCTTATGATCACTTGTGAAAGTGTTTGGGTGTAAGCTGTGTGCATGTTCCAAAAGATGAGAGTCGAATCGAAAATGGATGTTTAAAAGTAAGCAATGCATCCTCATTGGTTATGGTCAGACGAGTTGGGATATCGCTTTATGATTCCAATGATAAGAAACTCATTAGAATTCGTTGATGTTGTGTGAAGTGTTCTTGGAAGATCAAACTATTGAGAATTGACAAGACTGAGAAAGTAGATTCCATTACTGATGAAGAGAATTAGGTTGATGTTGATCCAATTCCGTTATGATACATTTCTGCACCATGAGGGAACCAACGGTTATGATCCAGTAATAATGTGTAGAACTATAAATGTTCCTTACTTATGATTTGGGGGTGATAATCAACCCAACTCATAGGTGAGATAACCATCAGAATGATCCAGAAGAAACCCTGTTAGAAGGCTCTACTAGGATAAGAAAAGCGACGCTCAACACCATTTATTCTCCTAATCAATATTATCTCTGGACTGACATGAAGAAACGAAGGTTATGGATGAAGTCATGTTAGGAATCTAGAGATAAGTGGAAAGACTCATCATAGAACAATATGAGTTTTGTAAAAAGTGTGGCAGGCAGGAAGTCTTGTCAAAGTTTACTTCACTTAAAGTCATTGGCCATTGGCTGGAGGGGAATTTGTTGGCTATTGCCATGTCCAGTAAAAGGCCATGGCCCTAATCCTACTGAAAAGGATTAAAAATATTCTCTTTATTTGGTTTCCATTCTATTAGAAAAGGATTGAAAATGTAATCCTATTCTGTAGTTTGTTTTGGCTTGTAAAGGAAAAGCACAACAATAAATAGAGGATGGTCTTGAGAGAATAATAAGTGCTCATTGGTATTGTGTTTAAAATACAATAAGAACATAAATAGGTTTTTGAGAGATCTTTCAGAGAAAGAGAGGAAAGAAAAGGGTTTTTGTGTGCAGTTCTTTTTCTCTAACCAACAGCGTTCAGCTCATCCCTTCCCGATATTAACCCGTTGGGATCGGCTGAATTTTAAACTGAAGATTTCATTACATTCTTGGTGGTTAGTTATTTTGAGGGACGATGGAGATCGAATTTGCAGCGTCAGCAAGATTCTGTTGAGGTCACGAACAGAAACTGAGTTTGGGTGGTGATTCTATATTTATCTTTTGTTGTTGTAGCTATTGTTTGTTCCTTTTGACATGGTATGAGTCATTTTTAAAAAAATATTTTTAACCTTTATGATATAGTGAAAAATTTTGTCTGTAATCCCGTTGATGGTTACCTTCGATTTGAAGATTTTTTCCACGTTAAACTTAGTTTCTTTATTGTTAGATTTTCATTTTTATTTTTCCGTCACAACACTTTGTTATGTTAAATTACTTTTGTGACTCCACTTTAGGGTTAGAATTTTAGATTATTTTTTTTTGCAAAGTTTTATATAAGATAAAGGATGTGTTGCTAGTCGAAAAGAGGAAGCAAATGATGCCAAATTATAAGGAAAAAAAAAGAGAATCGCTTACGTTGGTTAACCTCACCTACCTCAACTTATTTTTATTTTTTCCCTCTGCTTAGTGTATATACTAGATGGTACTGCCTGTGACGTGCACAGGCCCAACAGTAGTATTTGCGCATCAAATGTTGGCATAGAAAAGTGACAAATATTTGTATTATTATGTATGCTTAAACGTCTCTCTTCAAAGAGTTTCATGTGCTATGATTGAATCACCACATTTGCCTTGTAACAGAGCTAACCTCGTGTCGTGCACCAAATTTAGTTACATAGGTTACACTAGTGGTAGTACTTTCACTGCATTCGACATCAAAGATACCAAATGAAACCATTCTATCTATCTCCCCGTGCAGTGAGCTGAGCAAGAAATAAATTACACGCACTTCCAAAAGCATTTTCCGAAAGCCTAATATTACATTGAACTATTTGCCAGATTTTCAAAATATGAAAATTATATCATGTTCACCCGGTGAATGGATAAAACATGTAACAAGTTATATGCAATAGTAAATTTCAAACTATAAGCAATTAGTAACACATGGTAGGTTTCTTCACATGCAAATGAAGATTGCATGTACTAAACAATACATGCTAAAGTAAATGACAAATTAATGAAGAACATGTATTCTTCAAATATGTATGTGGAACTTGTATGGTTCTCGATTTCTTTTAAAATCTTTTGGTATTGTTGTGACTTGTGAGACAAATACATTAGTATTCATGCGTATTGCAGTTCAAGATGTTTATCAGTTCATCTTAAATGTGAAGGCACATAATGAAAGTCTTGTACTAATTATCCAGAGTGAGCTTTCATGAACTAATACAGATGATAATAGCCAGATATAGACATCTTAACTGACATTAACCCATTAATTAGACCCAACATCAAATTTTGTTACCAACTTTAATTTTTCATAAATAACAATCATATTTCATTTTCCGTCTCTTTTTCTCCTTCACATGGAAAAAAGAAAAAAAACATATGATGCATAAATGACAACCATATGTTTATTTAGATTGAATAAAATTTAGAGAGCTTTAAACAGAACATGGGCTATGCCTTATGCAGCAACTGCCCACTATTAATTTTTATGTTTACTTTGGTTGAATAAAATTTAGGGAGCTTCAAACAGAACATGGACTATGCCTTGTGCAGCAACTGTCCACTATTAATTTTATCTCAAACTATGATCATATAGTACACCTGTCTAAATAAGAAAAAGTAAAACAACATTAGTTGATCTAGGTATATTATCAGACATCCTTAATGCACCAGTGATACTGAGAATTTATAAGAAAAGATGCATCAGTAAATCAGAAAAAATATTGACATGCATGTATGTGTAAAATATTACAATAGAGATCAACAACCTGAAAGAACCATTTCAAAAAGGTTCAGCCGATATTAATAAAGGACACATTATGCTACTTCACCTTATGTTGACATTTTTTTTCTACTACTCTAGTATTTTCTTTTGATGTTCTTCTTCATCAAACATAATTAGCTTTACCGATGAAATTTTGAGACACCGGCTAAGAAGTAGCCAACATACAATAGTTTGCAAGTGTGGTAACTCTCAAATTCACTCTTCTACCTCCACATAATAACCTCTCTTAAATTTGATGAAACGTTGTTAGATATCATGATCAATATACAAAGTACACATCATAAAAAATACTTCGGTAATAATGTTTATACACCTGACATCTTCCTTCTAAAAATACAAAAGAAAAACAGGAGGACATCTACAAATGTGTATGAGATTTCATAATATACTTATAAAATCCTTATAGAGACGAATCAAAGAACAAACACCCTCGAAAAAAATTCAATTGCAAGATTATCACATGAACAACACCAATTTTAGAAAGTATAAAAACAATTATGAAGTTTGCGGAGAATATAGAGACTTGCAAAAGTTTTTTTTTATAAAACATTGTATCATGAAATCTGAAAAGCAAATCCTCTTGCAGATCAGTAAACACTGGTAATCGAAGCTATCATCCTAAAGTTGTATATACTAACACGTATAGTAGGAAATATTAGTGACGAAACATGCACACAAGGACTATATTTATGGTGGAGTGTGGCTTTTAGGCCTACGTGTATATAATACAAAACCTCCACATAAAGATAAAAAGTCATACATATGCTTTTTCTTTTTATCTACCTAGATCATGTTGGATTCAAAAATCACCTTGTAACATTGAATTTCGATTAAGAAAGATCATGTTCATTTATTAGGGGAGCACAAAATTGTTCCTTCTCTTTATACATCCAACTACATTAGCAAATTACCACTTCCGAATCACCTATCTTAACTTGCGTCAATTTATATACATGTTATAAATAATTATTTTCCTTCTGATTTACTCATCTAGACTTGTGCCAGTTCACACACAGGTTATAAATGAACATTTCTCCTCTGATTTACTCATCTGGATTTGCACCAGTTCACACACTCTTGAGTATTCAACCAACTCTCTGATTAAACAAAAGAAGTAGTTCTACCTATTATACATAGCAGATTTTGACTAATCTGCTATTTTTGTAGAAAGGAAATGTATCCATCTATTTTCAATGTGAATTCTTGCAAACATACTATTTTTGACCGCATCACAAATTTTAGAAGTCCTAAAATGTCTTACGTATAATATTTTTTAAAAATAGCTATGTTTTTTTACTTTACCTATACATTGCAATTTACTGTCCTTGAAACGAACGATACTCCTTTGACATGCTTGCCTATATTAACAAATATCATAAATACATCATCTATAAAAATAAAAAAAAAGTTGAACACAATACATATTAAAGATATGGGAATGAAGATGTGAATATGTGAGAAGAGAACCTTTTTCAGTTACATTGTTGATCAAATTTTAGACGCTCATGACATGAATGACGGATCCATGGGGGCAATAAAGACCCTGACAATAACATATTGATTCATATGATGGCTTTTCTATCATATCCTCGGTTAAGCTGGAGAAACAAAATATAGAAATGATAACAAACTTTATTAGAGTAATAGATTTTGTTATAGGATAAGAACTTACTAAAGAGGTTTAGCATATATTTACTAGGCAAAATGGTCTGGTGGACCCTTATACTTGGCTCGAATTATAAACTAGACCCTTCAACTCTCTAAATTTTCAACTAGACACTTCAACTCAAACAAAATAGAAATTTTAAACTCGTATGTCAGTCGATGTTCCTCACTCGATCTGACATGAATAACACATCATATCCACGTCAAAAAAAAAACAAGTCATATCCATCTCATTAATTTAATGATCACAATGGCTGATTTTTACTGTTTATCTTTATTAAACAAACATCAGTTTAAAAAAATGATATTTTTCACTTTTTGCTTTCAAGACGACTAACCAGACGAGAGGTCCATTGACATTTGGACAAACTCCATTTGAGCTTACAATTATAAAATCGATATTAATATCCAATAGAAGAACACACTCAAACTACTCCTCCTTAATACTAACTGCACTCAAAAATTTGAAATTGAAAGAAAAATCCAAATTAAAAAAAAGAAAGATCAAGAAGTATGAAAATTTCAAAATTGTATCTACAATTTAAAAGAGAGATGAAAATATATTTTTTGTTTTTTTTTAAGTTTTGCTTCTGAAGAGATAAAAAGAAGCAAGTAGTTGTTGCGAAAATCATCTTTAATGTCAGTTTGAGCTTTCAATTTGGACAATATTGTTTTTCTTTCGTTTCCAATTATTTTTGTTTTGAATTTTTGATGAACGTGTAGTTTTTATTTGAAAAGTGAGGTGAAGTAAGATTGTAAGAAAAAATAATCCATAATAGAGAGGATAGGAATATAATAATAGAGAGGATAGGAATATAGTAGGTGAGAGATGGGTGGGTTGGAAAAAGAAAGGGATTTTCTTCATTTTTGGGCTGCTGCTAAGAATGTAGTACCATTCCTACTACTTCTATACACCCATTTCACTGAAGAATTTTATCAAACACATTGATCGGATGAATTTTCAACTAAATGTATTATCAATTAATATAATTGAAGAAGCAGAATGGAAAAAATGAATAAAGGAATCATATAGTAATTAATCAAAAATAAAATATGAGAGATACACCATAATACCACTAGTTTGAATTGGATAACAAAAAAATATGTTGTAGAAGATAAGATGATGTGTAGAATCTAAGTTCTATAGAAATTGAAAAAAAAATTGCAGAAAAATCAATGCAAATAAATATAATAGGCAAAAAATATGTAAATTAGTATTATTAGCATATATATAGTCATATTATCAAGTTATGGCAAAGAGTTGATTTTCATTCTATAACATTTAATATATCAACTTATAGTATTCTTTAAATTAAAATATGTAAATATTTTTTTGTAAAATGAGGACGAAAAATACAAATTAAAAAATGATTAATTAAAAGTGGTAATTCATATGAATGTAGGTTACGTTATTAACTGCTACAAAAATGTTGCAAATTTTAAGGGATTTTTAAAATATATTAATTATAGATATGCAACCTTAATTATTAAAATTGTTGTAATGGTAATTATTTTGATTTTTGTTATTCTTTAAAAATTGTTATATTATCATATTTCATAACCGTTATCATTTTTTTTTCAAGAAATGAACTATATTCATATATTCGAATTCTGTCATATTTTATCTTTAAAAAAAAAACAAGTTAAAATGAAGGTTGAAAAAAGTTTATAGTTGATTAATGGAGGACATTGTGGTTCAATTGTAATTAAAAGTGGTGGCAAAATGAAATCACAGGTTAGTTTTTTTTCCCAGATTTTTCGAATGGGTCGTATTTTTTTTTTACCATGTGATAATTGCATATGTTAAATTGATTTTTTTTTTGTGATACATTATTTCGTGTTTCTACTATAAATATTTCGTATATTAAAATGGTATTTTCATGTTAAACAAGCGAAAAGAATGATGTTAAATGTGATTATGGTTAAAATAAAAATTAAAAAAATGTACAGTTTTTATCAAAATCAAAAACAGGTCACATTTCAAACCAGTTTATAGCAAACAAACTCTGTACCACAAAATGACTCTTTACCATTTTACTTTAATGACAAACATGTCATCCCTAACTTTTCATTCCCATTTAAATAAGTGTCTAACAATTGACATTGGATTTTAAGTGATGCAAAATTATAAAAAAAAATCCAAAAAAGTGTTTCATCTAGGAATGTTGATGAAACTTATCTTGACTAAAAAGGTCAACACATCCGCAAAACATTCAGTGTTTTAATCATGAAGACAAAGGTTGTGTCTTCTTCTCCTAAAAAAATTATAAAATTAACTACAATTTAATCATACAACATGTATACCAAACATATGCAGTTTAATCAGAAAAATTCAAACACACTACAAACTAATATTGAAAACTACATAATTCTACACATAGTATACAAAACATTAATGCAGTGAATCAAACACTTCAAAACGTACAACATAATATTGAAAAAAGACATAATTCATTAAGAAACTGTATACAAACATAATACAATCATTCCATTAACATTTCAAATCAACTTACAACTTCTTTCAGACACCAAATATATTCCAACACCCAAAATATCACAAATCAAAACATAACGTATAAACTAATTTATGGCTATTAAATTCAACAGTATCAAAAAAACTTGTTACAAAAATCATTTAACATTTTATCTATACAGAGAATCATAACACAATTCATTACAGTGAATCATACAATTATTAAGTTAATCATACCACAATTCTATAGTGAATCATTTCTGGATACATAAAAAAATACATTGTGCAGCAATTGATATTGTAATTGAAGAAAAATTCTATAATTTAATATAGTGATCATACACAATTCATACAGTATTTATTTACTAAAATTATATTTTAACTATTTTCTACCCACAATAACAGAAAATAAAATAACAGAACATAACAAAATTTTACAAAATTCACTTTTATAGCTTGAACAGTTTTTTGGGTTTAACTGTTTCTCTTCTGTCTTGTAAATTGTGAAGCAATCGATTTCAGATGCTCTTGCCTTTTGGATTTTGATTTTATCAAACTCTCCCACAAAATCAATATTAGAATCTGATGATTCCTCGATTTTTTTTCTTTTCCTCTTCTTTCCTCTTTCTTTCGTCCTTAGCAGATTCATTACTTTTTTTATTTCTTTCCATTTCTCTTCTTCAGTTTTCCGTTGGCTGTTGTTTTTGTTAGTTTTTTTTCTTATTTTGTGATTCCCCTGATCTAGAAGTTAACTTAACAGATTGAAGGTTGATGGAGATGTGTTTGTGATTAAAATTTGAAAGATGAGCATGAAAATAGTCTGCTGCTTCTTCATTCAATCTTCTACTTTTTCTCGGGGTTCGTTGCCTCTTTTCGACATTGATACGAATTTGGTTTATACGCAAGAGATGAAGATTTGGTGCTAAAATGAAGATTTGGAATTGCAAATATTGAGAAATTCTTAAAAGAGAAAAATGTAGAGAGAAGCGATTTGAGAGAAAATTTGGTGTGTTTTGAAATAACAATTTAGGCGGATGTAGCGAATTTTGGTGAAAAGTTTTGATAGGCGCGTGTTTTGGCAGAGGGTAATGATTTTGGACAAAGGTTGGGGACGAAAACAAAAAATTTGGGGAACTATAAAATTTATTTTATTTATTTAGATTAACGTTTTACAGTTTAGTTTTAAAACTATAATATGTGTTTAGATTTTAATAAAAATCCCTATTATTTTGTAGTTATCTTAAAACAGGGGTAAACTATATTAATATTAATTTAAATTACATTAATTCAAGAGTTTTGTTTTAAAAAGGGTAGTAACCTTAAAATAATAAATTTAATTAACTACATTGGTGGTTTTAAATAAGGTAGTGAATATTAAAATAATGTGATTAATTTATTTTAAAAAAATAATGAGAATAATATATTATTCTTGAATGACTATAACTTGCGTAATAGTATGCTATAAGTAGGTTATTATTACAAAGTTTGTTTAAAATTGATATTTAACAATCTTAAATGGGGTGTAGTTGTTATTTTTATCAAAAAGTATTAGACAAAGGATCGGGTAAAAATTTGATAGAAAAGGCGGACAATTCCACACAAGACTTTGAAGTAATGTTTTGGCACAATAAATTAAAAAGGCAGGTAGAGAAACCCCTGAAAATCAAACATTAACTAAGCCAAGAGGGTAATCACCAAAATAAAAATGTTAAGAGGAGTCGAATTCAGAAGAAGATAGGCGTAACCGGAAACAGAAAAGAGATGAGATAGATCAAGTGTAGAAGGAAAAGCCGAGGAGCAGTGTGAGTTATCTATGGATATCTGGCTGGTAAAGTATAAAAAGACAACACACGTGACACCAAAAAGAATACAGATGTCTCATAGTACACTGAATTGCACCAAAGTTTTAATTGGAACAATACAAAAAGTGCCTTATTTGTGTCATTCCACATTTCAGCAAAAGGTACAATTATTATAAGTTGTGTTAGTATAAGGCGATGACCATGTTATTATGATTCTTTTCTGGATTTTTTGTATACTAGTTTCTCGAAAACGTGTGTCACGCGTTTCTCCAACATAATTATTAACTATGTGAAATATTGTTAGAAAATATATAGAAATTAAAAATATTAATTTTATCAATTTAATTTTATTTATTAAATAAAATTCATAATAATTGAATAGTACATTACTATCAAACAAGAAATATAAAAAATAATTATATTACTATGGCCTCGAATAATATGAATATATATGACTAATCTTTAATAATTTCTCAATACGCTCTCATATGAGTAAGTACACAGAGATGTAGCTACTTAAAGAAACTATATCCATAAGAAAAGATTAAAAGAAAAAAATATATAAAAAAATACATTTAAAAACGAATATAAGTCATAAATTAGTAATTTCAGCACTAATAAGAATAGACTAACATATAATTCATAAAGATTAAATCAAAAGAAGTATCACATAAAGTGATAGTATAAAACAATTAAACATTATAAGAAACAAATACTACAATTTATGCCTTCTTAAGACTTTACTTATAAAAATTCTATAGTAAAAAGAAGGAAAAATTACACATGTTGATAATTTCAATAAAGAATTACAGATGTTAGCTTATCACATTTTATTTGTTACATTTATAGCCGAATACTATTGTTAAAATGTTAATATGTATAAAATTGAAATTAAGTATGACAATTTATATGAATTATAATCATTTTTGAAAATATATTTACGTTTCTTTGGTTTAAAAATTAGACATTTGTATTATAATTGTATTAAAAGGTGTGATAAAACTAGTAACTATCATGGAAAACATGGTATTATATGTAAAATGATTTAAATGATTATTTGTAAATATGTATTAAACTTGTCTTATAAAATGAACCTAAAAGTGATTAAATGAAAAATAATATATTGCTATAAATGGTAAATATTTTTATTAGTAGTATATTTATGTAAATTTCTCAAAAAAGAAATACATAAGGAGTAGAGTTTTTTTATGATACCTTCTCCCATAACAAAAAAAAAGTCATCTAAAATGGTAACGATAAAACTATGATACAAAATATCATTCTAATTACAATAAAAAAGATATTAATATTTCAAAAAAAAAGTAAATGAAAAATGCCTAATGATTAACATCAACACGAGCCTAGTGGTAAAGAAAAATTATTTTTCCATCAAAATATGTGAAGCTAAAAGATTATTAGGATAAGATTTTAAAGGTGTTGGAGCGTTGTTTAAGTTTTTTTCAAAGATAGTGGACCCTTACACAGTTGAGAGAGGAAAGATTGTGTTTTACTAATTAATTTACTTTTAATTACACTAAATTATTAGAATAAAAAAAAGGATTTAACAAATTAGTCTATGTAACCGCACTAATCATAGAGAATAAAGGATAAACGCTTTAATAAAAAAAGCTTTATCTAATTAACAATTTTACTCTGTTTAAACTATGAAATCATTCTTAAAAAAATTAGATAAAATATTTTTATATATAAAAAAGTAATTCCTGACAACTTTCTATGAAATAATTTCTAACATTTTTTTATGAAATATTTTTATCTTTCAAAGTTTGACTTTACATCATTTTTTTTAAGTATTTAGTATAATATAATATAATTATTACTAGTAATTAAATAATTAGATATTTAATGACGGTGTCTAGATGCATGAATTTAAATATGATTATGTAATTTTAAATTAAGTTTATTTATTAATATTTAATTTAGTTTAAGGATAAAATAAAGCTAAAATGATAATTTAATTTTTAAGTTAGGAGCTTTCCACTTATAATAATATATGATATGATGATATGATATATTTGAGTGACACACTACATAATAATATAAATGATATTCTTTTGCCATGTATATTGAAGGTAGTGAGATTCAAATAACAAACCTTGGCATACAGAAGTACTAAAGCCAGATACATATTAGTTTCAACGTAGGATATTGTAATTTTTTCATAAGATATGTAAAATAAGATTTCTATCTTTGTTATTGTATTTTTATAGCCTACCTATGTCTCGAGGTGGTATGATCATAGACTATAGTCATTTAATTGAAGTGACTGATATGTAGTCTGTTCACGGACCCAAATCAGGACGCGACTGGCACCCACATTTACCCTCCTATGTGGAGGAAACCAACCCATCTAAACCGTAAACATTTAGAAGATTTACAACAGAAAATAATGCGGAAGACTTTAAATCATAATAAAAAAAATTCAATTACTATTATTATTATCCCAAAATCTGGAAGCATCATCACAAGAACACTATCTTAAAATTGCTAACAGGAATGTATAAGACAAAATAACCTAAAAAGACTAGTCCAGCGGAAGTTTCAAAGGCTCTAAGACCCTGAAGGAAGGAAGACCCGTCCACGCTAGACGCATTAGCTCACCCTGCATTTCGATGAAGTGAAGACTGCAGGGATCTACTAAATGTTGAGTTGAAGTTGACGGAACGTCTTGATGCATTACACAATAACAAAGAGGAAAAATAAAAGTCAGGCGGGGTGTCAGTAAAAACCACACGTACTGAGTAGAATCACGGCAACTCAAAATATGGGGACAGTATTTATATCAATAATAAGGGAAATCAAACTCAATAATTCAACATGTAGCAATAACAACATATGAATTCATCAATAACTACAACCGAGAGTTCACACATAGGACTCAAGCTCAAAACCATACTCATTGGGATTAGTTCATTAGATTGAGTATATTTCATTATCTTCAAGATTCATTTACTCTTTCTTCCTAGTGTGTCGGTACGCGTGCCACTTCGATCCTCTATTTCTATCCCTGGTGCAGGAACGTGGACTCCGATCCTCTTATATCCTGGTACCGGAACGTGGCAACCGATCCATAATCTATCCTGGTTGTTCGGAAACGTGACACCTCCGATCCTCATATTCTATCCTGTGGTAAAGGCACGTGGCACCCGATCAATACTCTATCCTGGGGACTGTCGGGAACGTGACACTCCGATCCTAATTATTCTATGCTGGTACCGGAACGTGGCGCACTCGACACATATCTATCCTGGTTGTCGGAACGTGAGACACTCCGATCCTCATATTCTATCCTTGGTACGGAACGTGGCACCCGATCCAAATCTATCCTGGGTCGGAATCGTGACTACTCTGATACTCATATCTATATCCTGGTACCGGAAGTGGCCACCCGATCCCTAATTCACCAAGCCTTCTTTACACTAAGGTATATCATTCTCATGATAAATGTATCAAGCTTCTTCATATCAGGATATTCATTCGCTTATAAATATATCAAGTGAATTAGGGTTCTTTCAAGATTTGGAATTCAAATTAACTTCATCCATGCTTGTTTAATTCATCACAATTTCTAATCATAATCCGCAAGCATTACACTTAAGAACATAGCCGTGTACCAATATATAACACCTAATATTCACTATAAGAGTTCACTACGAATATCGTTAACATAAAACCAATAACATTACTCCAACCGAAGATTAGTGATCAAGCAAGCAAATTTCCAAGCTTTGTTTTCTCCTCGTTTCTCCTCTTTCTCGTCGACTTTCTCTCCCTTTTTGGTTTTGTTTGTTCTTTATCAAACCCCTCTTATTTTTACCCTAATCAGTCTAAATTAAGAATGAAAAAATATATCGGCAATAAGTAACCACTAATTAACTTAAGGTTACCTATTTTAACCCCCCAAGTAATTAGACCATTAATATTAACCCCAATCTATAATTAAGGACAAAGAATAGTCAAAAACGACCCTAAAAAGTTTGTAGAGGAATCCTATTTTGCCTGGGACTGCGCAACCTGTGGACGGGCCGTAGTGCATTGTGACGACTGTGTAACACCGGTAGTCGCAGCTCCCTCAACCTACGTAGCCGGAGGCCGTACAGCTTTGACGGGCCGTCTGTTGCCTCGTCATGACGGTCAGAAAACGCGGTTTTGTTATTCAAAAATTCTCAAAAGTTGAAGTGTTTTGAACGAAAAAAACTCACGACGGTTCTTCGATGGAGTGACGGCACGTCCTGAATGCGTGGCTCACAATTTACAGAGAGTCGATTTTTAGTACCACATTTCAAAAATTCTAAGAGGTCATGGGACGACACCTCCTCGACGGCCGTCGTTCGGGACTAGACGGGAGTCCGTCGTTACATCCGCCGTCCACCAGTTTTTCGAAATATAAAATCTGTTGCCTCCAAAACGGGACTAAACAGGTCGCCTATACAATAGATACCAATTTACCCATCGTTGTCCCCGAACGATCAAAAGAAGAGAGAAAAACAATGGCGAAAAGGAGCATACCTGAATCTTGTTGAACAGATGTGGGTATTTTGCTTGTATATCGCCCTCCTCCCAAGTTAGCCGTCTTCAACCGGTCGATTATTCCATTGAACTTGATGGACTGCAACACTCTAGGTAACAACTTGCGAACTTCTCATATAATTACTAGCAACTGGTTCCTCTTATAAGTCAAGTGCTCATGCCAACAACACTGAGTCCCACGGATCATTGTGGTCCATATCCATGGTATCTTTTCAACATGGACCATTGAAATACCGGATTGAATCCGGACAGCCCTGGGGGCACGGCTAATTCAGAAGCCACCTCCCCTATTCGCTTTTGGTGTACTTAAATGGTCAAAGTATTAAAACCTGGAGTAGTTACTCTTTTTGCCAAAACGCATCACCCCTTGTCATGGGAGAAGACTTCAACAAAGACTGTTCACCTTCCAAGAACTCCAAGTCTCTAACCTTCCGGTATGCTACTCCTTTTGCCGACTTTGCGACGCTAGAAGCTTTTCTTGAATGCCTTCACCTTTTCTACCGAATCCCTCAAGAAGGATCGGTTACCCAAGGGTCTACACTCGAATGCATCAAACCAAACAATGGGAGATCTAAACCTCTCCCATACAATGCTTCAAACGGAGCCATATCAATTACTGGAAGGATATCTATTATTGATACGAAAACTCTGCCAAAGGGTAAGAAGCTATCACCAAGGGCACAAACCGCTATCACGACATTACGCGAAGGCATATCCTCCAACACTCTGAATCGTTCGCTCGACTGACATCGGTCTGACGGAGTGGACGCAGCTTTTGCAGGTACTACAGGTCAACCTAGTCCCAATTCTGATGCATGTTTTACCAAAATTTAGAAGTAAATAAAATGCGTCCTCGATCTGATATAATGGAAGTGGAATGAGATCCAATGCAAATTCGAACGATTCTGAGATGTAGATTGTTTGCTAACTTCTCTGCATTGTAAGTCACCCTGAACAGGAACGACATGAGCAGACTTAGTTAATCTGTCCACAATCACCACAAAATGGAGTCGAACTGCCCAATGTCTTTGGAAGACCAACCACAAAGTCCATGGCACTTCTCTCCCACTTCCATTCTAGGAATGGGCATTCTTTGAAGTGTTACCTCCGTGGCCTTTGGTGTCCTATTTCACTTGTTGACAGTTGGACACTGGGGCAAATAAGTCAACAATATTGCGTCATTCTACTCACCCAAAGTGTTGTTTTAGGTCGCGATCACATCTTGTTGACCCGGGATTTATAGAATAACTTGAACTATGAGCTGCTGCAGAATAGGGTTGATCAAATCATCATCGCGGGGGTAAAAATACCGCCCGACTCCTAACACACCTTCCTCGTCGATTGTTGCTTCCTTAGCCTCTCCTCGCAACCTTATCTCGATTCGCCTTAGGTTTCTATCATCAAAATTTTTCCCTTAATCTTGTCAAGAAAAGAGATCTTGACTCATACTAGCCAACAAAACCTCCCTTTTCATTTATTTCCACCCTCATCAAGTCGTTAGCAAGAGTATGAAACCTCTCTAAGCCAATGGGGTCCTAGGAGGATTGCAAAGGGAGCCAGACTTCCCATGCTTCCCGCACCTTTCTACTCAAGGCAATCTGCACAACATTAGCCTTCCCCGATGATACAAAATAGTGAGCGGGCGTAGTCCTTCAGTAGTTCCATCCATCTCCTTTGCCTCAAATTCAAAATCTCTCTGAGGTGAAGGACATACTGTAGACTTACGATGATCTGTGTTAGAACCCTCACACTTAACACATATAAATAGTGTCTACATGTTTCAATGCAAACACTACCGCGGCCAATTCCAAGTCATGGTTGGATAGTTAAGTTCAGGCACTTTTTAAATTGTTTGAGGCATAAGCAATCCCGTTCTTCTCTTGCATTAGCACCTGCACCAAACCCGAATAGGAGATCACAATAACACTAATGAAGTTCTTACCCTCTACGGGGCCAAGGTGAGGATAGGTGCGGTAGTCAACAGAGTGCTTGGAGCTTTGAAAGCTGTCTCACCTCATCCGACCATACAAATGGAAAATTTTGCTTAGTCCAAGTTCGTCAGTTGGAAGCCAAATAGAAGAGAATCCCTTGACAAGCGGCTGCCGGGTGGTAGTAGTAGCAACCCAAACAAAAGCTCCGTATTTTGACACATAGTGGTCTTACCCACTTCTTCAACTACTTCGATCTTAGACGGATTCCACCATCACTCCATCCTTAGACACCACGTGAACCAAGAAGGACGATGCATCTAGCCAAACCTCACACTTAGCGAACTTGGCGTAAAGCTTTTTTCTCCTCAAACGTCCAATACCATCTCAAATGCTCCTCATGTTCCTTTTACTCTTGGAGTCTGGAGGATTCAGTATATAATCAATAAACACGATCCAAAGAGATCTAAATATGGTTAAAATCCCATTCATCAAACTCTGAACGCAGGGCAGCCGGGGCTTCGTACGACCAAAAAGACATCACTGCAAATTCGTAAAATGCCCATAACCTGGTTCTAAAGCAGTCTTGGCACATCCGTTGCAGTATTTCAATTGAATGTGATAACGGGTGATCATCAAGTCAATCTTTAGGAAGAAGACACAAAGCCTGGGTAATTGAGTCGCACAAGTCAATCAATGAGGGAAGGAGGAGACTGGCTTCTTTATAGTCCACCTGGTCAAACTGCCGGTAGTCATACACATCCGAAAACTCCCACTTCTTCTTTACGAAAAAACGGAGCACCCCAAGGAGATGCACTTGGTCTAATGAGCCCCTTGCTCAAAGAACTCTTGAGTGAGCCTTTACCTTCTTAACTCAGATGGGAGACATTGGTACGGGTTATTATAGAAATGGGGCGTTGCCCGGTTCAAGATCGATACAGAAGTAGATCCCTATCGGGTGGCCATAACAGGAAGATATGCAGGAATACATCAAGAAACTCACGGACCACCGAACCGACTCAATAGAAGGTATTGGTAGTGTCATCTTGAGATGGGCCAAAGAAAGCTAACACCTTTACTAACATTTGCTTAGCACGAAGAAGAAGAGATGATACGCACCGGATTGGAAGTGTAGTCACCCTCCCCACCCTAACGGATCGTCCAGGGCTGGCCAAGTCCAGTTTTTGCTTACAATCAAAGATCGACAAAATTTGTGAGGAAGCCAAGTCATACCCCAGATTACCATAAAAGTCACCCATTTCTAAAAATTAACCCAAATCTACATACAGTGTGCTCCCCACAAAGTTCACCAAACAAGGCAATCTGTGACTTTCAACTACCACAGACTCCACCACCGTGTAGAAAACGAATAGGCATGTCAAGTAATTCACATGCAATTTTAGACCTTAGCAAATGATGAAGATAACCTATGAAAAAGTGTCATGGAGCCAGGGTCAAATAATACAGATGCCATTGACAATCACAAACCAAAAGATTTACCTGTGATAAAGCAATCAGACGCCTCCGCCGTCACAATCTCCCAGGGAAAAAGCTTAACAATGGGCCCTATCGTTTGCTGGTCCAAGGCGACCCTAACATGTTGCGTAGTAGGGGCTCCATTTTGCCCATCACTCTTGCAGTTGTGATGACGCCATTACCTCGACCACCACGTCCTCCAGAAAAGCGGCTCATACCCATGACCCCCTCAACCTCTTAGCTAGTGGGGTTCTGCCACTCTGGTTTGGACCAATTAACCTCTT
Organism: Solanum habrochaites; assembly: GCA_027704765.1. Taxonomy (NCBI): domain Eukaryota; kingdom Viridiplantae; phylum Streptophyta; class Magnoliopsida; order Solanales; family Solanaceae; genus Solanum; species Solanum habrochaites. The sequence continues at coordinate 50,818,097 of JAKWJA010002489.1, read as the reverse complement.
GATGTGTCCAACCTCCCCACATCATGAAACTTTCGGGGTGCATGCATAGGTCTCTCGGAGTAGGTGGAAGTTCTGAGGTGACCCCCAAAATAAGTACTGTTGGAGACTGAATTGGTCGACTTGAGTTTTGAGTAACCTCGGAGATCTGTCCTCTCGAGTGAGACACCATTAAAACATGTCGCCTCCCCTTCGGAAACCTGTTCGATGTCGATGTCGTGGTGAAGTCGTCTGGCTTCACTCCGTCCACCTCTATCACAAAGTTCTACCACCTCTTGAGGATGTTGCCGTAGCCGCTACCTGTAAGGATGAAGGAAAATCCGCAATTCTGACTCAAACACCTTCACCCCCAAACGGCCGCATCAGTCTTGTGGGAAACAAAGTTGGGTGGTGTATCTGGATGTGAGCGAAATTTAGCCTCATCACGCGTAAACTGTAATCTCCCTTGCTCTAGACTCAAGAACTCGTCCTTTTCTATCTATTCAACGTCCTTGGGATTATACTTCTCCATAAACAAGGGTATAGAGAATTGATTCCCAAGTCATAGGTGGTGCCTGTGGTGGAACTAAATCGTGTGAGCAACACATTTGGCGTTCCCTGATTGAATGAGAGCTCACGAAACTAACGACCAAACCGTTCTACTATACCCATCTTTGTTAGAGCTAATGACAATCAACCAGGAAACGTAGGCATCCTCTGCTTCTTCGCCGTAAAGACTGGAGGTTTCAATTTCAAGACTTACTGAAAAGTTCATGTGATCATTTGTCATAATAGCCCAGTAGTCAGACGTGGGAATGTGACTATTCCCAATGATGAATTAGCGGGGAGCCATAGTAGCCGGCCATGTGTACCTCTGAAACGGGCAGGTAGGTGTTGAGTTGAGAAACCACGGAGGGTGCCGACCTGATCAGATAACCCCCTAGATAAGCAAGTACCTGGGTTGTCATCTCTGGGTAGGTTGGGGTGGCAGTCCTCACTCTTCTGCCATTGTGCATTCTCCCCTTCCTCCACCTCTCTATTAACTCTCGGTCGGTGGAGGAGTCACCGACCCTGTATCAGATGGGTAGGTGCTTGTCCTAGCTCTAGAGGACGTCCTCCCACGACATACTCCCACGGCCTATTGCCGGGCTATTCCTCGAGCTATCAGCCCCAGGGATGGCTCAGTCGTTTCTTGTATTCGTTGGTTGCTGCTGGGTGAGGTCGTTGCTATGTTCTAACATCTTGCGAAATAGAGGAAGATGGTCAGACATAGAGTGAAGTGGTCAGATACCAATTCGTATGGCAATACCATTGACTCTAAGTGTAGCACGAAAGAAGAATGAAAGAGTGAAAATTTCATAGTCTTACTAGAATCTCAAGGAAAAAGTAAAGGCGCCCCTACAGTTTCCTTAAGACTCTACGTAGACCTGTTCTTGTGTATGAGACCAACGAACCTAAGCTCTAATACCAAAGTTGTCAGACCCCCCAAATCAGTGGACGCGACTGGCACCCAATTTACCCTCCTATGTGAGCGAACAACCCATCTAAAACCTTATACATTTCATAGATATATCAACAGGAAAATAATGCGGAAGACCTTAAACTCCTAATAAAAACAATTCAATCCTATTATTATTATCCCCCAAAAAATCTGGAAGTCATTCATCACAAGAACATCTTATCTCAACATTACGCTA
>JAKWJA010002489.1:50720455-50816324 GCA_027704765.1 Solanum habrochaites | reverse complement strand
ATCTGCTTAGATCAGCTTTCTTTCAATGTTCAGGCACTTCGTTGAAAAGGCTTATTTGAAGTAAAATATGGACTGGCGTCAAAACCGTTGTCTAATCAATTCTTGTCTGTCTTACGATATTGTTTTTGTTAGATGCCCAGCTCACTTCTAATTGTTATGCTTTTGACTTCAAAGTGATGGTGGATGTTACTTGTGGCCGGGTAATGATATAAATACAATGAAGTGGTAATTGAGCCCAATTTCGTATAACTGTCTATTCATGACCACTTTGGTCCTTTAATCTGGACCAATCTTTATTAACTTTTAACCTTTTTTTCTTTTTTGTACAATCTTACATGCATTAGGGTGCAGAGATTTGTATTTTGCTTTGCCGGCTCGTTAGTAGGTTACAGGGCTTGTCCTAAATTACTTATCTTCAAGACTTTTTTATGAGGCAGCAGGCACTTACCAAGCTCTGTGGATTTTTATTGCGGATATTGCAATCCGCAATCTTGATTATATAGTTACAGTGTCGGACATGGGCAGCAGTTGCAAATACTTAACTTGACGATTAGGTCATGCTTGAGAAGTGTGAGGTATGAAGTCATCTGAAAACCCTGGAGTTATCGCGGATTTCCAACTCCTACTGCCCCTTCCCTGCCATTTGAAAGTGTGAAGAAGATAATGAAAAATTGAGGCAAAGGCATTAGAACACGTGGCAAAATGGCAAACTGTACCAGCAGGCCCAATTTGAGACCAAGTGAGAGGACCAGAGATTCGATAACTTCCCCGCTCTGATGAAATTAAAGAAGGGGTTCTGACACAAAGTACGAGCTTTGAGGAGAATTGCAGCAGATTGAGATGCTTGAAGAGAAGCGATTCAAGGGGAAGACTCTTGATAACCAGCAAATTGCTAAGCTTCAGACGAAGTCAGCCCTAGAGAAATCACTTGCTGAGCTTGGTGTCCCTGTAGAAAGGGTCCAATCAACAGTATCATCCTCTGTTCTTCCTGATGGAAAAGGGAGCAATAAAGTGGATGTTGTACCTAAGAAGCAAAGCAGAAAGAGCAAACAAAAGGCAGCACCAATTGAGGTAGCATGCAGTCAATGTGAAAGTGCTGAATCCAGCCCCAGAAAGGGTGCCTCGAGTGTTCAAATTCCTGAAGTCCAGTACGAGGTGAGGTTTTATCCTTTTTGTATTTGTTCAATACCTTGGTGTGGAGGACAGAACTTGTTACATGTCAAGTTGTGAACCATGAACCATAAAAAGTATCTCCAGTGTTAAGAGTTTTTCATTTTAATATGTGGAAGGGTAATGATGTGCTGAAGAATGGAAAGTGTGAAATATCTTTTGATATCTTAAGTGCTCAGGTGATACTTGTGATTACTTATAGTGGCAGATATTGGTACAACATGCCGTGGTTTGCTTATGTATTTGTATATTTTATATTCGAAATAGGGTAAAAAATGCTTAAACTATGTGAAATGAATCAAAAAGGCCCTCAGTTGGTAGTTTGATCCATAAATACCTTGTCATGAATAGTTTGGTCTAATAATGCCCTTATTGTTACTTATTGGGTCAAAAATGCTCCTCCAATAACTTTACTTTTTGAAACATTCTTTTCCTAATGATGATTTTTTAATTAAAAATTGCTTATCTACTTCCAATTTAGAAACGATTAGAGATACAAAATATGCATCTTATGAGAAATTTTTTATTGTTATCGAAATGAAAAGTAATGACGGGGTTACTATGGGGGCCACATCCAATAAACATATCCCTTTCAAATTCAAAGGAACATGAGAATTCTTGTTTCTTTCCTTTTAGTATCACTTTTAACTAATAAATAAGGATGAATTAATCTTTTTTCTTCGTAATAACATTTTAACAATTAAAATAGACCAACTCTATGTACCCTTTTATATGATTATATAGATTGTATATATAAGATCATAGTAATCCCATCATTAATTTTCATTTAGATAACGATAAAAAATTTCTATTCCCTCTTTTTAAAAAGGATTGACCTCATTTCCTTTTTAGTCTGTTTAAAAAAGAATCCTTTTGTTTGGGTAAGACTTCAATATCAGCTTGCCACGTGACATGTTTAAAGCCACAAGATTGAAGGGCAATTTAGTACAGTTGACATAGCTTTAATTTAGGATCACATGATTCAAAAGACTTCTTTATTTTCTAAAACTTCGTGTCTGTAAAAATCATGTCACTCTTTTTGAAATGGAGGGAGTACAAAAATAGAAAATATTTTGATTTTCTTAACTTTTCCAAATGAACTTAGGATAAAATTGTTTTAATTAAAAAACTCATGTCAAGGAAAAAATACGTTGGTTTAAAAAGAAAAAAATGATATAGTTATTTGGAAAAAGGACATCTGACCCATTAAGGAACATAGGGTAGATGGACCAATTATTGACGACACAGGGCCATGTTTGTGTACCCGTAATATTGACAAACAAGGGCATTTGGGACCAAACGATCAAACTGAGCGGCAGTTTTGTTCATTTCACAGAATTAAGGGCATTTTGGAAACGGTAAAGGAATGATTTTGCTGATGGAAGTGTATTAGTACATTAATGTGAAGTGTGTTTAAGAAAAACAGTACCAAAGTGCCAGGAAGTAAAAAACAGAAGCCCAAGACTTTCCTCTGTTATTTTTGACCCTTTTCAGTTTTATTTTTTAAATTGAGGAGCTTCTATATAACTACTTTCCGAAGTCTAGTAAATTAGGAATCGGGTTATTTAACTTAAAAGTGTATGACCACTAGTTTGAGGAGGTATTCTTATGAGTCTTTTTGTGGTCTCAAATAAGTCATTTTAGCAAAACCCCCGTGCTCTTTATGCATGGAAGCTTCTTTTATTGGGACATTGAGCTTTTGCATTCTATTTTTCTTGATTTTGTCTGGGGAAACGGTTTTGCTTCTTAATAGTTCTCTTAATAGTGTAGGATGACCACAAAAGGTTGGGAGGAGCTGCTTCCAACTAGATGCAAAAGAATTCTTCCTGTCACGCGAGACCCTTGGATTACCTGGAATCGAACAGTTCATCAGTTGTAGCCTCAAAAAAGAAAAATAGGAAAGGTGGACTCTCCATGTTTCTAAACGGTGCTCTTGATGATGTTTCTAAAGTTGTAGTTCTGCCACCAGTTGTGCAAAAAAGTGAAGGCCCTGCTTGGGGTGGTGCTAAGGTTGCGAAAGGCTCTGCATCTCTTCGAGATATACAGGATGAGCAGAGGAAAGTAATAGATACAAAGCTGTTGAAACTCAGAGACCCAGTAGAAGATCCCTCTAGTGAAAGTAGTGGTGGTAAATTAGGTTGGTTGAGTTTTTTATACAGTCCCAAACCCATTAACCATGTCCCAAAACAGCATTATCTCTGAGTGTGGAAAGAACACCCTCTTGGGCACAGCCTCCGGCGACGCCTCCTCGTTGAAGTCCTTACGTATACGGGATATTCCCACTGCAGCGGTTGGTTATTCTCAACCCCCCCCCCCCCCCCCCCCCCCAGAGGTTAGAATTGTGCATGCGTTTTACCTTAAAAAGTTTTTGGAATCTGAAGCATCCATGTGCATAGTACTATTGTTGTATTACATTGTATTCCAGTTGTAGTTGTCTTGCATGCCTGGTCGATTCTGCTGTTTGTTTTACTGGTAAAGAAGGCCCTTTAGTATAGAGTAACTACTTGATATGTGATAGTAGGCAACTGGAAATTGCTTGTGTTTGAACCCAATGCTCAAGTGAACTATTTGATGATTTCCAAGGAATATTTACTGGCAGCTGGTTTCTAGCTAATTATCTGTTTTATTATGTTGGTCGATTTATAACTGCGCTTGAATTCAGAATCCCAAATCCATCCATGCCTTTTGTTCCTTACATGAGATAATATCTGCCTAAACTTTTCTGTAGGGGAAGCAGCCATTGGCGCTCTCTCATAGTCCAAAGACAACAACTACTGGCTTCTCTGTGATGACTGGTCAAGTCTCACCATCAGAATCTAATTGTCCGAGTCGATGAGTTTCAGACCCAGGAAATTGAGGACACCTCATCTTTACGTTTCAATACAGATTGAGGAAAGAGCCATCAAGGACCTAAAACGGTTTTATAGCAATGTTAGAGTAGTTAAAAACCAGTCAAGAGCCAAATCAGCAAAGCATCTATCAGGCAAACAGGTTTGTAAGAGTTGCCAAGACTGTTAGTAGTTCAATTCTACTGCGATCCCTCTTTTGCTGGTTTTTCTGCCCGTAAATCGGTGTACAGTTTGCCTAATGTTTTTGTGCTTGAAGAGTCTGGTTTTCTGATTGCATCAATTATTTTGGTGGTGATCTACCAAATAATTGGATATCTCAACGGCCGCCGGGTTGTTGTTTTCACCCAATTTCAATAAGGAGCCAATAAAGGGGCAAATTATATGTCTTTTGTCCATGGTATTTCTTGGATTTTAGGGGAAGTCATTACAAGTCCAGTGTTGTCCTTCCTGTTCCAACTCTCTGAGTGTGGGGATTAGGGGGACAGGCTGTGGTGAGGTTTATTCCTTTCTTATTGGTAAAAGCATAAAGCCTTCAAATATTTACTTTAATATTCATTGATTCTTGGGAGATATGGACAGGTACAGTTTTTCCAGTATTATATCAAATTTACATTTTAATTGTCGAACTCATTAAGAATGCTACTACTAATTCCGGAATTCATATTAGTTTCACTTCAGAATTCCGTTTTGAAGTGGTTCCCGAGTATGATAGAGTTCTGAAGGAGGGTAATCTGCAAGTAAAATACTCCCTCTATTCCATATTAACACATTAAGAAAAACAATTTACATAATTCAAATTATACCTTCCATTATTGTCCTTTGTGAAAGCATAAATACCCTGGTGAATATATACTATAATTTGTTTCTTCATATATCAAAATATAGAAACAACTGGTTTTGTATTACATCAGTTCACCTCTTGTGAGAAAGCCTTATAGGTCATTTTAAAGCGCCTACTTTTAGCTCAACTAAGGTTGGATCGTCATGGGGTTTCTTTTATATTTATCATTAAGGATGATTCGAACCATTCTGAACAATAACTTCATCTTTGAGTCACTAAAAAAAACCCTAAATGTGCCAGACTTTCATTATCACAAATTCTATCCCCCCTTCTTCCTCATCAACATGCATGACATGTTAATTGAAAAATTGTTTAAGAGCATCTGTCATACATTGCCTTACCCGGATAGTTATAAGATGCTTATTGAACCATTCTGGAACATAATTTCTCCAGCTATGAGTCTCGACCAAAAGGAACCCTTTGAAGGAGCCAGCCTATTCAAAATCACAAAGTAGATCTTCTACTCTCAACATGAATGATATTGTTCATAGACAACTTGCTAAGAGCATCTGTCACTTACATTTGACTTTATGGATTGTCTTTAAAAAAAGGATGCTTACGTCATAGTCTTATAAAGATTGTATAAGGCGCTTACGTCATAGTCTTCATAAACACAACTCGACCATAACCTTGGAAAAGGATTCTAGTCTTTTGAGTGCAAATATACTAAATGCCTATTATGGTATGTAAAACACACCATGAAGAAGTGTTCCAGATCTAAAAGAAAAACAAAATTCCTTGAACAATCAAGTCATTAGTCACGGGGTAACTCTTCTTCTGAACTTAACCTGAAGCGTAAGTAGACATTACAATGTGCATCCCACTAGGGGTTTGCATTCGGTTTTATACTATTCAGTTTGTTGGATTTTCGATTGTAATTTGAAGACGTGTAAACCCAACCAAATCAAAATAAATTTGGTTTGGTTTTTTGGTTTAGGTTTCTCTTTTGGTGGATTTTTCGGTTTGCTTAATCGGTTATGTCAATAATTAGAAACATAACAAAGTTAATATTTGCAATTTAAATGTGTATATGTATATAAAATATTAAATTTCTTAAATATACTTTTTAATATAAATTACAAGTAAAACGTAAAATTAATATAAATTACAAGTAAAACGTAAAACTCAATACTTAAAATATATCAATTTTAGATGTCCAAACATAAGAAATAAACTAAATCATAATGAAAATAAGCAAAAGGGGATAAAAGTGGTTAACTCACTCACTCACTCATTCACTCACTCACTCACGCACGCACCCACATAAAATTAGTATAAATTATTATCCCCAAACCAAAACCAAGAATCCGACCCCCCCAAAACAATCCGTATAGAATTTGTTTTGTGTGTCCTTGGTTTTTTGTTTTAATCCAAATAGTGCACACCCCTAGCTTCAACACTTAACAAAGGCCTATCTTAGAAGCACCATAATAAACCACAAACCCGTCTAAACCCTCTGGTGAAGTCAAAATTGAGGCTAAAGTTAGTCGATTCTTAAACTCTTGAAAACTCTTCCGATAAGCTTTAGACCACTGAAATTTAACATTCTTCTAAGTCGGTGTAGGCAAAGGAGAAGCAATAGAGGAAAACCTATCAACGAACCATCTTTATTAATGTAGTGGTACTCTAGTTCATTTATGTGTTATTGCCTTTTCTTTATTTAGAGCGTTTCAATAGCGACCCTAAGTCATTTATGACTTGCTGGGATTGATGGTTTGGTCATCTAGTCGTTCGCTTTGAATTCTGTGGCTATATGTTAGGATGATCAGGGACTTGTCGGGGGTGACGTTTGGAGGTGAACTCCGCCCAAAGGGGCTTCCCAGCCTTTTAATTGTGCTTATTTTAGTGACTTATTGAATGTTTGTGTTTGGTTGTGTTCTGAGCCCCGAATTGTTTCCCGTTTCGGGATAAAAGTTTAGGGGAGCTTGAGTGGACCTTTTTTACAAATCAATTTCAGGATTTCAAGCGCGGACATATTCTCGTTTCGACATGTCTTTGATTAATGTAATTTTTGTGTCCAAATGATCATATTGATATGATTCTATTTTTGGATGAGGGTCCAAAATGCCTCTCAACTATTTGAATTGGTACAAAATTATCATTCTACCTTTTGGCTAAAAATTGTCCTTATTTCTAACGGCCCACACTTAAAAGGCGGACGGAATGGCAATATTGTATCAAATTCCATAGTTTAAGGGTATTTTAGGCCCTTATCAATTAAAATAATTTGAACTTATTTAATTTACGAGCTCATATGATTGACCTAATTTAGACTCCATAGTAAAATCAACTCAATGTAGAAATTCTCACTCAAATACAATAGAGCATGAATATAACTTCATAACTTGAACCTAAACACTCATAGTCAAATCACAACAAACTTCCACAATTCGATAAAAACGATAACATTTCTTCAATCACAACTGATAAGAATCAAATGAAGTGCAATGCAATGTAACACGATGCCATATAGAGTTTTTGTCCTAACGATACACACTGACTGTCTCTCAATCCAGGACCCATGGGGGAATTTTCGGTCCATGCACCTATCACATGTGTTTGGCCCGATATCAATTTCCTTTCAATGTATGTTTACCAGGACCATCTGACACTTCTCTTTTCTCTTCAAATCCCCCCCAAGAGCATGTAGCCTATTTCCTAATTCCTCTCATCCTCACAAAGCATCATTAAGACAGTGGTAAAAAATCAAGACAAATCTAAATTTGTGCAATGATCAAGTGTGAGGATGATAAATTAACACCAATATCCGATAACAGTTTATCAAGGCATTTCATCAAGTGAATCATCATATCATCCAATTACCCAAGGCATAAACCAAATATAAAAAACACCAAGATTCTCATTTTTACCCCAAGTTATTATAACAAAGTAATTCATCATTTAACAATACACAATATATACGAAACCCTCCACCGATTCCCATTACTCCTAATTACATAATGGCATACAACGTTCAATACGCTTAACAAAGAGTGAAAAGATCAATTTTCCTCAAGAAATCAATCAATCAATCACTCCAACACTTGGGTCTTCCCTTTCCATCGGGTCTCTAATCAACAAAATCTATTCAAATATGGAATCATAATAAGACTTCACAACCGATACCAAAGATAAAAACTTTTGAAAACTAGGGCCAAATTGGCCCAAAAACAAGAGTTATGTCACATCCCGAGGCTACCCAGGATGTGGACATGAGACATAACATCATGAGTGATCCCAAACTAACCATGCTGTCATATCATCAGCATATTTAAAGATACTGAATGTATAAATACTGTGCGGAAGCTTAAACATGATATAAAGAGAAATTATGGAGAATACCCATTCTAAGTATGAATATATATAAATTGAGAGTTCAATAACAAGTGAAATATTAAACTCAATTAAGACTTAATCTAACTATGTCTAAATTAAAGCCTTTACAAACTAGATATTCTGGGACAAACCCCTATCTAACTTTTAGCAAAACAGAAACTGAAAAAACTGAAAAATAGAAAGATAACATGTTAGTCGTCCTCGAAACATAGGCACTCACCACTGATGTTGCTGTATTGGAGATGAGGAACCGATCTATCCGTGATATGAATGTTGAGGACCTGAACCTACATCGCGAGAAGATGTAGCGTAGAGTATGCGTCAATACTTGAAAGGTGAGGAGCATGCATGATATGATAAAGCTCAATAAAATATATAACTGAACAAAGCGATAAAATAATGATATAATCTGAACAAGATAAAAATACTGAGTACTGAGCTAACTGAACGCAATGACCAAGTACATGTTATGCTGAGGTTGAATACTGAATTGTAATTGATATCCATGAGAGATATCCGTGGAGTCCAATGTATCGCCCCATCGAGAGGACCCAAATACCTTGCCAAGGGTATAAAGGCATGAGTGTCGTGATCACTAAATATGTTTTCCACAGAGGGGACTTATCCTACAAGGGCTCATAGATCTGGGACTATGAGGGTGACTAACCCTTAGTCCACTCGGTATTAAGTGTACTCCCAACTGATTATATAAATAACATATTATGATTGAATTTCTGTAATACTAGATAGCTCAAAATACTTACATGCTTACTAGAAATGGAACATTAATATACTGATAATGAAACATTCATAACTGAAAATAAACTAACCTAGCAAGTGTAATTCATGAATTAAATGAATCTACACAACTAGAGTTCTAAGTTTCAAACAAGAACGAAGAAACAATTCCACAGAAACATGATAAGCTGATATGCATTAGTCTAACAACTGAATCACAACATAAATTTTGAAATTCTATAAACCCTAAGTCTAGCATGATATAGAGAATCAGGAATCAGACTGAATTCTAGGGACCTAATAGGTGAAAGGAACCCACTTATGAAATGACACATAGATGTTGATGAAATTTAGGATGAAATTTTTCGATTTAAGGGCTGCAACCGAAGAAATTTTTTTGCATTCTTGGAGAGGGATTGGTCAAATTTTTCTCCTTCTTTTTATTCAAGTTGATGAATTTTTGGGGAATGAGTTGACAAGGGAAAGTTCTAATTAAGTGACTTGGATAAAACATACTAAAACGACGTAGTTTAGGGGTTAAACAACATAGTTTAGGGGTCCAATGCATAGGGAAAATACCGAGCAACCCTGACATAAAATTTGTCGGGGCCAACCAATGTACTAATCGACGGACCATCGACTGCCCCAAGGTACGTCTTGTGAACCGTCCTTGGCTTTCAAAGAGATGGAATCTAGGAATCTGAGCACGTCTTGGACCACGAATCATGGTCCCAACTCTGGTTCGTAGGTCCTGGCGTAGGTCGACCCTTAGATGATCTTTTTATGGTTTCGGGAAGGAGCCAGAGGTGGCCAACCATGGACCCACCTATGGTCGTGGGTCGTCCTACGATTTGTGGGTGGTGCCCGTGGGTGGCACCTGCAACTTCTGAAACCTACATTATGGTTTGTTTAGGATATGGGGTGTTACCTTATCCCCCCCTTTAGTAACATTCGCCCTCAAATAAAGACTAAACTAGCCAAATAATGGCGGGAAAGAGATATAAACCCCATTACTAAGTACTAGAAACTGAAATCTAACTGAACTAAGTTTCCAAAAACATGAAAATACGCTGAAAATGCAAGTATAATTGAAGGAACATGATAGTAAGATTGAATCTATGCATGAGTAACTGAAAGACTTGAGAGGAACTATTACCTTAAGCTGAAATGGAATCAGAAGGAAAGAGATAAGGATAGTTGGATTTCATGGCTGCTTCTGCTTCCCAAGTAGCTCCTTGACAGACTGAATCCTCCAAAACCTTAAATGAAGTGACTTATTTATTTCTCAACCTTCGAACTCGATGGTCAAGAATCTCAATTGGAACATCCTCATAAGTGAGACTATCATTCACAACACACTTTCCAATGGTACTTGGGATGCTGGGTGACCTACACACTTCTTCAACAACGAAATGTGAAAGACCGGATGCACAACTACTAGTTCTGCTAGCAACAATAACTCAGAAGCAACTTTACCAACTCTTCTTAAGATCTTGTAAGGGAATACATATCTAGGACTAAGATTCCCTTTCTTGCCAAATATCATCACCCCCCTCATAGGTGACACTTTAGGAAGACCCAATCATCCATTGGAAATCCTAGTCCCTTCTTCTTACATTTGCATAGGACTTCTAGCGAATGTGGGCTATCTTAAGTCTATCTTTAATGAGATGAACTTTTTCCACGGAATCATGAACCGAATCTTTCTCCATCAGGTTCTTCACCTACTTTTCAAAACCACTCAATTGGAGATCTCACTCCCAATCTTTTTCCATACAATGCCTCATAAGGGGGGCCATCTGAATGCTGCAAGGTAACTATTAGTAGTGACCTCTATAGAGGGAAGGGTATCATCCCAGAGTAGCCCTTGAAGTCGATCACACAAGCTCTCAACATATCCTATAAGGTCTAAATGGTACGCTCCGCATGACCATCTGACGGTGGATGAAATGCTATGCTAATATTAACCTTGGTACCAAGACCATTCTGAAATGACTTCCAGAAATAAGAGGTAAAATGATGACCTCTATTTGAGATGATAGACAGAGGAACCGCATGCAACTTGACTTTCATTAATGTAAAGATTGACGTAGTCGTGCATTGAATATGTAGTCTTAATAGCGAAGAAATGAGTAGACTTAGTAACTCTTTCCACAATCACCCAAATGGAGTTATGTTGTCTACTAGTAGGAGGTAAACCTATAATGAAATCCATTTTTATCTCTTTCCACTTCCATATAGGAATGTTTATCTCTTGAGTTATACTCCCTGGTTTTTGATGTTCTACCTTCACTTGTTAACAATCAAAGCACTTAGCCAAACAATTTGCTATATCCCTCTTCATAACATTCAACCAAAAGACATCCCGCAAGTCATGGTACATCTTAGTGGCGAATGATGAATAGAATACCTGGAGTTATGGGCTACTGAAAGGATCTCCTGTCTCAACTCACCCACCTTAGGAACACATAAATGACCATGATAGTGAAGCATACCATATCCCTCTTAGAATAAAATCTCAACTCTCTGCTTATGAACTCCACCCTCAGTTTAAGCAATATAGGATCACAATCATGTCTTTCCTTAATGTTCACTACTAATGAAGATTCTGAGCCATTGTGAACTGTTACACCACCATCGGATATGCTAATAAGGCGACTTCCCTGAAGAGCAAGCTAGTGAACATCTTTTGCTAGTTTTTTTCCTTTATTCCTATACATGTGCTACACTACCCATAGATAGTATGATGAGAGCGCCTTCTACTATATTGGCATTACCAGGATGGTAAAGCACATTCATATCATAGTACTCGAGGAACTCAAGCCATCTCCTCTGGAGAAGATTCAACTCTTTATGGGTGAACATACACTAAAGGCCCTTATGGTCTGTGAATACATCTATGTGAACACCATACAAGTAATGTCTCCAAATCTTTAGGGCAAATACTACTGTTGCAAGCTCGAGGTCATGAGTCGAATAGTTTTTCTCTAGATGCATCAAAATAGATCACATAACCGTTTGAACCCTTTGGAAGAGTCAAAACAGGAGTTGTATTCAACCTAGATTTTAGTTCTATGAAGCTCTTCTCACACTCATATGACCACTGAAATTTAGACTTTTTCTCAGTTAACTTAGTCAAAGAAGAAGCTATGGATCCTTCCACGAACCTTCTGTAATAACCATCTAGGCCCAAGAAAATTTTAAATCTATAGGAGAGGTAGGTCTGGGCCAATTTTCCACTGCCTATATTTTCTAAGAATCCTCTCGGATCCCTTCACTAGATACTTTATGCCCAGGAACTGCAACTGATTGCAACCAAAACTCATAATTGCTAAAGTTAGCAAATAACTAGCAATATTTGATGTTTTTAGGACATCCTTCAAATAAGTTACATGTTCTTCCTTATTCCTAGAGTAAATAAGGATATCATCAATAAGGACGATAACGAACAAGTCCAAATATTGCTTGAATATCTAGTTTATCAGATCCATGAAAGTTGCTGGAGTATTGGTTAACCCAAATGACATAACTACAAATTGATAATGACCATACTGAGTTCTAAAGGTTTTTGTCGGAATGTGACTATCTCTGACTCTGAGCTGATAATCACTGTATTTGAGATTTATCTTTGAGAAATGGCTAGCACCCTGAAGTTGGTCGAACAAGTCATCAATCTCTGGGATAGGGTAATTATTCTTGATTGTGACTTTGTCAAATTACCGATAGTCAATGCACATTCTGATAGAACCATCTTTCTTTTTCACGACGATCACCATGGTGCACCCAATGGGAAAATATTGGGTCTGATGAAGCCATTATCGAAAAGGTATTTTACTGCCCTCTCAATTCCTTAAGCTCAACATGAGCCATTTGGTAAGGAGGAATAGGAGTAGGCTGGTAACTAGATGGAGTTCAATTCCAAATTTGATTTCCCTTTAGAGAGGAAATCTAGGAAAATCTACAGGAAACACTTTTGGGAACTCCCTTATGTTATGATCATGGACTTGAATTAAAACCTCCATTGGAGACCAAGCTCCAGAACAACCTAGGGGATGAATTCTAATTCTTTCTTCTCTAAATTTTCGTGTCTTCTCGTATATTAAGGTATGGTAATCCGTTATCCTTAGTTAATATTTCATCTAAGGAGTTCTTTCAAAGGTTTGTCAAAGAGATTTGATCATCAAAATTGTTGTCTTTCAATCTAGCCATGGGTTCATTGTCAATTGATTTCAAAAGCATTTTAATGATGAATTTGTGATTAGCTACTGTTTTTATGATGAATTTCAATCCAATTCCATAAAGAAATCACGATCCTCCTAATTTCTAAAATTGGCTTATAATGTGGGTATTGTGATATTGATTCCGTGTTAATGTGATTACATTGAATATCCTATTGCTATTGTTATCTATGTAAATTGAATACGAATTGGGGAGGAATGATCTAAGGTTATCATAGCTTGGGGAATTAGGTGAGTTGACCTAGATTCCTATAATTAGTATAGAATTGACCTAGAATTGCATTGTGTGGTGTGGTCCACTTATAGTGGCAGTGTTTACATTCTTGTCATTCTGTATATGTTATAATATGCATGATGTTGGTCTTATTGGCTATAGGATGAAGGTCTTACTTGCTATGCATGTAGTGCTTATACTTGTCTTGTTGAGGTATGAATTAAGTGATAATGCTTGTGGTTGGGCTTTCTTTGTGGGTTTGTTAGATGGTGAGGTTCTGGGGGCAGCAACGTAGATGCACTAGTAGGCTTGATGGGGGTATGAGTTAAGGTCTTTATGATGCATTAATGACTGAAGTTCAAATATTGCATTTGATGACTATGTGCTCTTTTTATGGTATTGATAGATGTGTTAGTTGTCCTATAGAGTAGTGTTCTTATGATATGCAAGCTTTTACGAATTTATAATATCTGAGTTGATAAGGTTGGTATTAGAAGTAGTGTTCACCTGGTGGACCTTAAGGTGATTGTTTGAGTGTGGATGGTAGAATGGGACACTATTAATGCATTACACCAAGTATTACTTAAGGGTAACTTTGGTGGACAACGTAATTTTACAGGTCTTAAGAAAATAAAATACGAAAAACAGGTCATTGTTGGGAAGAACACTTATAACTATTTGGTTAGTTCCCTTTTGAACCTATTCTAAGAGCGGGGAAAAAAAGAAGTAAGGATTTTATTCCGTAAGTTGGGATTGTGCTTTTACCTAAAGTTGACTAGAGGGATGTATGTACCCCTTAACACTTGAAGAGAAGGAGGGAATTGATGTTGACCTACTTTAAAGTGGTTAGTTGCCTTTTAGGATTGAATCAAAGTATGGTCATCCAGAAAAAGTGCTTAGATTAAACCTTGTATGTTTGGTTTTGACTTTCCTTGGCCTTGGTGTTTAAGGCATGATGCGTGTTAGGCTTTCCCCAGTGAGGGGAGAATTACCTTGATATTAAGGTGTTCAAGTGACTTAATGCCTTCTTTGTTGAGTTACCTTGAAACTTCTATATGTGAGAATAACTTGGAGGTGATTGCTAATGAAGGGTGTTCTTAAGCTTAAAACCCAAGAGAGAGATTATATGCTTAATTATTAAGGTTGGTAAGCTAAGGTTCTCTTCAGGTTGAGATAAGTTGCTCTAATGGGTTTACCCTAAGTGGGGGATGTTAATGTGAATATTAAGGTTGTTGATATCCCTATCTTTTCCTTCTATTCTTATGCAAGCTTAAAACCAAAGAATTCCTAGTAGCTTGTCCTGGATAGGAGTCTTGCATATGAATACAAGTTGCATGTTCTCCATATACTATGCATGTCTTAAAAACATTGTGCTATGCATGTTCTGAAGAATTCTTATTGCATGAAAATGGATTTTCGATCAAATTCATGTTTCTCATGTTGTTATGAACATGCTTTGATAACACTATTAATGGGGTGGTTGTTTGGACTCACAATGAGAAGTGAGTTTTTATTAAATAAGAAAGGATGAGTACCCGTAATAAAATGTGGGCTTGAAAGTGTGAATGAGGATACTCGTGAGGAGTGATGAAGGATCGCCAATGTCATTTATGTGTGCCTACTGAATGGCTAATAAATTTCCTAGATGATGAATGTTTATTAAAATAGTATCATGATAGGAAAGTGAAAACTATGTGAAATAAATTTACAATTGTTGTGATGTGTGTGGTTGATTTAACATTTTGCCTCAATAAGGAAGAGAGTAGAGAAGTATATAAGCATGCTTGTTTAAAAGTGGAGGAATTTCTTATAATTGAATTATTGACATTTGTGCATTAGTTGTATATGAAATTTATGGTAGCATGTGAGTATGTTAAGGAGAAGGGTGTTCCTCCTTCAACATAACTAAACATGGTAATGTACTGTGTGGCATTGATGGTATTCTTTCTAGGTGATAAGGATCTTTGTTGATCTACAGTACTCATGAGCTATGTCCATTAGTATGAGTTACTTAATTACCTCTTGAGTGATTATGTTGAACATGTCTTTGTGTGATTTATATGATATTGCATGTTGAGTTCTTAATGAAATGAAATGTAAAGACCATGTAATGATTAGGATAAATATGTTCCTTGTATGAACATAAGAAATGCCTATGTGTTTGATGCATTAAGGAGTAAGGTTTTACTTGCTTGTGTTGCATTGAGTGCATGATGGTAAGGAGTTGGTTTTCCTTGTAAGTTTTGTGCATTGAATATTATGTGATGATATTTGGAATGTTGTGACCTCCTATATGAGTCATTGAATCCTTGAAAATGTTTAAAATGTTCCAAGTGTCATTCGAGGATGAATGTTCCCGAGTGTGGGATATTGTAAAACCCTCAAAATTGAACTAAGGTAGATAGAGCCTCACATTTGCATTAAAGAGTTAATAACATTTTACAGAAGTTTTTTACAGATTGTATAGTTAATTTGAAGAGGTTTGGAAGGCAAATGTCCAAGAACGACTAACACATTTGGAAACTAGTCGTGTTATGTGGTAGTGTGGCTTTGCATGTTTTATGTAATGTTTGGTTCCTAAAATGACATGGTTAGAACCTAACATGTATATAATCGTATAGGGTCGAAACATCCGGGATGACTCCCCAAGGACCACCCAAAGGGTTCTTAAGGACGATCCAAAAGCTGGCAGTACACTGCCTTGGCTGTAGCAATTGATTCCATGCAAAAGACGCCCCATGCATTGACCAACGTCCCATCAATTGGGGGAGTTTCTACACACTAAACATGAAAGATCATCCCCCAAATTATGAGCTTCAGTCATAAACGAGGGATGTGCAGGACGGTGTTGTCATTCCATCAACGGTCCGTTACTGCCATCCGTAGTTTGGATCTGCAATTCTGTCTAGGCGCTGCCAAGTTAAATGGTGAATTAGGAAATTCACCTACTTTTAGAATAAGGTATGGGCGGTTATATTATCCATTTTAGGCATATTAAGTTGGTAAATAATATTAAAACCCCATTCCCAATTCATTCTTCAAAATAAAAAACCTTTCCCTCTCAAAACATAACCTCAATTGGAGACCAAGCTCAAGAAAATCCTAGGGGATGGATATTCTTTCTTCTATAAATTTTTGTGTCTTCTCATGTATTAAGGTATGGTAATCCTTTATCCTTAGTTAATATTTCATCTAAGGAGTTCTTTCAAAGGATTTTCAAAGAGATTTCATCATCAAAATTGTTGTCTTCCAATCTAGCCAGGGGTTCATTTTCAATTGATTTCAAAAGAATTCTAATGATGAATTTATGATTAGATACTGATTTTATGATGAATTTCAATACAATTCCATGAAGAACCCATGATCCACCTAATTTCTCAAATTGGCCTATAATGTGGGTATTGTGATATTGATTCCATGTTAATTGAAATGAGATTAGATTGAATTTCCTATTTCTATTATTATCTATGTAAATTGAATAAGAATTGTGGAGGAATGATCTAAGGTTATCATAGATTGGGGAATTTGGTGAGTTGACCTAGATTACTATAATTAGTATAGAATTGATCTAGGAATTGCATTGTGTGGTATGATCCACTTATAGTGGCAGTATTTACATTCTTGTCATTCTCTATATGTTATTATCATGGCCTTGAAGGCAAATTTATGTATTATGAAGTGTGGTTATGATGATCACACATGTGAAGTTATATGCCTACTCTTCCATTCTAGTTTATGATCTAGGGTGTATTGATAGTGTTATGAACATCTAAATGAAGATCTCAGGGTTAGGTATGTCATATTTTAACAGGATGAAATATATAATGCAGGGGGACCCCCTACCTATGTACCCCTATATGATAGTGTGGTCTTATATGCATGATTAGGAGTCTTTTATTCAAATGGTTAATATGATCTTGTATGTGTTGTTTATTGTCCTTAATAATCTATGTGTGTGTGACTTAAGACTTGAGGGATGTTGTACATGTGTTGTGATCTTTAGAGGGTGGCTTCCTCATTGCCATGTTGCAATTATGCGACTATGTTGACCAATACACACACACATCTCATGCTTTAATACAAGTGTAATATGATCATGAAAATATGAAGAAGGTTTATTAACTAGGATGACTTGATTGGTGGACTAGTGTAGGTAAGGGTATGGGACTTTACCTATACATTGCAGATGTGTACCTTGATAGGATAATTCCTATGGTGAGTTGTTTATGCACTTGAGTTATGAAAGTATGATTAACTTATGAGCAAGGTAAATCTGAGATGATGATAAATGCATCATTCTGAGGGATTAGAAGTGTAATAACCCGCAAGTACACCTTAGAAGAAGGGAGAACTCTTGAGTCATCACAAGGCGTACTTGACCCTTCGGAGGTCTTGTACTAGCATCTTATCCATGATTCATTACATAAGACATGAAAAGTAGTGCGGAATTAAAACATTTCACAACATTAATAAAAATGAGGAAACATCTTTTACTAAATACTTAAGAGTAAGTCTCATCTTCACAAGCCAACTTAAAGACACATTTTAAATAACTTAAGCACACGATCCTTTATATTTATAGAAAATACATAATAAGTCTTATACAAGTCTTAGTGAGAAACTAAAGAAACATAGACTATGTCCTCGAATATATGAGGACATACCGAGTCTTGAGAGAGTGGATTCCCAAGATTTTCCTTCTATACTTCCACTTGCTTCCAACCTATACTTATAGAGTTTTGAAAAATATGGGGTTAGTACAAACATTGTACTAAGTATTGCATATGAAAAAACATGCAAAATCGGACATTTTAGTTGAAACAAGATTTCATGCTAATTAAGTAAAACTTCATTAATATAGAAGTAAAATAACATCTAAATCATTATTTAGCACATAGAGTAGAACTTTCATAATTTTAACACAAAGATGCTCATTACAGTGAACTCAAGAATCTTTACAGTGAACTTTTTTTCATAGAAACTCATAGTGAACTCATTTCCTTTGAAGTTTCCCTAACCAAGGTCATCCTAAGAATTATTAAGGTAAGACATTTTTTGAAGGAACCGCCCATACAATGCCTTCGATACACACCTAAGTGATCTCAAAACGGATAACCATATAGGACTTACTTCGTACGGGAAACAAGTCACATTCTATAACTAGACACTAGAGGAACATACTCTATTATTTAAAGGAAAGATAAGAAACCCATTCTCCAAGGAAAGCCCTCAATTAAAAATAGTGCAATGTGAGATTAACATTCCATACTACTACTTACACCTAGTGTCCTGGAAAGATGTCCTATATTAGGTAACGTTCTACCTTCATTATACAAGACATAACTTAAACATTCTTTCATAACATTAGACATTAAGTCACTTAGCTTCATTCACATCACATAATGACCCATTCATACATGCATTTAAAAGCAGCACACCAAGGAATCCCCTTCAAGTGTCCCTTACTGTGCACTGGGATAGATTAGCCTCCCACACCACAACCTACTCTAATTATCGTCAACACAAGCAAACCCAAACAAAAACTAAAGTAAGTCGATTCAACTTTAACCAAAAAGATCATGGATATCAACCATAAAAATACTTGAAGCAATTTTATCACATTTAAGGCACATTGAATAGGGCACAATCTATAAATAAGAACCATCACCTAAGACAACCTCCAAATCAGAAGGCACATTCAATAAAGAACAATCTACATATAAGAACCATCACCTAAGAAAACCTCTAAATCTCACTAGTGCAATGTACAAATAGAATCCCATAATACTACTCACACAAAGTTATTCGAGAAAGTCAACCTAGACATTGACACATCACATAAAATAATTACAACACATACATTTAATCATTAAACATAAGACCGACATACTTTATTAATGGTCATATAAGAACCCTTTCATTCATTACATTTTAGTCATAACTCATTTAGTTCATATCATTGGTAAAACATCCTCACAATCCCTTCACAAGCTTACTTGTGTAATGTACACATGGATTTCCATACCCCTACATATACCAGGAAAACCCATTTAGAAGCCATAAGTGAAATTCACATGCATAATTATAATTCATGTCTTGACATAAGTAAAGTAAACCTTAACATGCATTCATATTACATACATGAACCATAATCCTTTTTTCATAAAGGAACCTAATCATAATTTTCCTTAGAGTCCACTTGTGCAATGTATAAGTAGGGTCCATAGTCTTATCTACACTAAGTAGCTCTTCCAAGGAATCTTGATTAATGTTCATAATCTTATATTAGTTCATTTCTTAACTTTACGGAGACTTAGCCATAACCGACATAGTCCATGTGAGCTAGATGGAATCTAGTGTCATATAACTCCACACAGGAAGAAGACGTTCTACTTGCCATGCTAGAACCTACATAATACCTATCTAGGTGGATCCACTAACTAGAGCCTACGTGGGAACGTAGTCAAAGAATAGTGACACTACTTCTAGAAAACTGACCTATTGCATTAGTGGAGAGGCTTTCATCTCATGAGTATCACTTAGATTAGACCACCTATTGCATTAATGAGGGGGTTTTCCTTATGTAATTCCACTAGGTGCGAAGTTGAATCGACCTCTTTAATATCTTTAAGACGTACAGTCATTAGTGCATAAGGTAGGCTTTATGGGATTGTCCCTAGACGTAATATAGCTCGAAAGGTTTAAGATGAGAATGAACTTTCATCATAGAACCTACATTATGTAGGAATGTCCTCTCAAATAAATTCATAAAATAACCTAGATTAGAGTATAATTGAGGAAGCCCTACAAAAGACTAAATTTCACTAGATTATCATAGCCTTACTCATTTCTATATTCATGTGTGTCTATACATTTGTTTGAAAGCCTTTCACATAAACACCTCTAGAAAACACCTGATCATACATCATTTATCATATAGATTATATGGATAATAATAGATAAAGGTGCATATGAGAAATATCATTTCAATTGACACCATGAACATATCATACTCCTAGCATGAGATGTGCGTGTGTACATATTGGTCATCATGATCACATATGAGCAACAACCTACTTACTGAGGAAAACACTCCACAAGAATCACAACACATATACAATATATATTCCTCAAGTCATGAACCACCTCCCATGGAACATTAGGGAATATAGCTCACAACCCACATTACTAAGGAGACAAGAGCATATTCCACGTTTGAATAGAAGACTCCTAACATACATAAGACCACACATTAATATAGGGTTACATAAGTAGAGGTCATGTTACAATGTAAACCATACCTTAACCTAATATCATCATTAACATAATACTTTACATTACAATACACCTAGTTCATGGTAGTAGATGAAGCTTACCAAACTAAACTTACCTAATTATGCTAGCCATGATATCACTCCTAAATTATTGACCTCAAGTTCTATGATCCACAAATGTATCGATAGACAGGACTGTACAAGACCGCCACCAGAAGGGGACCATACCATCAAAACTCAATTCAAGACTATAAACTGAAATTAGTTCAACTTACAAAATTTCAAGCCATGGTCATATATACCAAATCTCAAGAATTAATAAGAATTGATATTAAGATGCAATAGCATTAAACAATACATCGACAACTAATACCAATTTGGATAACCATCTAACAAGATTACAAGAACCCAATTTATTGGCATAAAAAGAGAGGTAAGGAGATAATGGTCATCATGGGAATTTTATGAATATTCATCTATAAAACATTGATAATCCTAAATCATAAGTTTAGAATGAATTTGTAAACCATTTGACATAAATGAACCCATTTGTTAGATTGAAGTAGAATTTTGGTTGGTGATAAATTCTTTGGAAAGTTTTGGATAAATCCTTTAAGATGTAAGGTTAACTAAGGATCAAGGGTTTCCATACCTTAATACAAGAAAAAACTTGGAATCCATCCCCTATCTTAATCTTGAACTTGGTCTCCAATGGGGGTTTTGAGATAATCATATTTGAGAGGGAAAGGTTTGATTTGAAGAATAAATTCTAATTTGGATTTTTATGATTATAACCAAATTAAAATACCACAAAATAGGTAAAATAACCCACTTTTTAATTGGAACGTGGGGTGAATTTCCTTATTTACCCCTCACTTGGCCGAGACTTAATAGTAAGTTGCAAGTACATTTAACGGTTGCAAACGACGAGCGTCGTCTAGTTGACGAGCCGTTCTGCACTTCTTGGTTTGTGAAAAATGCTCATAATTTGGGGGCTAATCTCCCATGAATAAATGTGGAGCCACGCCTCAATTTGAGGGGGAGTCAATCAACCTACTGAGCATCGACAATGGGCGTGGTTTGACACTATTTTGGTAGCCTCTTGCCAACCTTTATGTCCTCCTAAAGCACCCTTAGTGTGGTCCTTGGGGAGTTGTGCCCAGACGTTTTGACCCTAATCACGACATCTGCATACTAGGGTACACCTTATAATTTTAGACTCCAAACAACACTTCAAAACAAGGTAAACATACAAAGGCACACCAGGACACAAACGACTAGCTTCTGGACTTCTTGGTCTTCCTTTGACGTTTGACCTCAAACCATATCAAACCGACCATTACAAGTTGTGACTCATCTTATAAATAAGTTATAAACTCTTAAGGCACATGTGAGGCTCTAGATTATCGTAGTTTGTTTTGAGGGTTGTTACATTATCCCACACTTGGGAACATTCATCCTCGAATGACTCAATGAGCCAATTAGAAACTCACAATATTCAATTATTAATACAACATTATAGTCCATGCAACAACACATAAGGAAACACTAACTTTATACAATTATGCATTTAAAGCAACATAAGCAAAAAATGGACTACTCCTATAATTGTTTCAATGCACACATGGCTTATCATTACTCCTTTTCAATTTGTGGAGGGGGAAAAAAAAATACCTCTCCCCCCAACTTAAGCCATTTATTCCACTCATCATTAAAGACCCTAAAATGTAATAACTTCAATTACACACATAGGCATGATCAACATTACAACTTATGAGGCAATTAAGTAACTCATACTACTACATATAGGTCGAGGTAAGGGTTAATATAGATCAATAAAATCTTTATCATTTAGACATAACACCATCAAGGCATACATAGAAGAATTTCCATGTTAAATAAAGCTCAAGGAGGGACTACTTGCTCTAGTCAACATCCCCAGTTAGTTTCATTGTGAAAGTTCATATACAAGCATGTCACAAGGTCAATTCAATTTTATGGGAGAAATTCTCAACTTCTAACCAAGGTATGCTTGTATCCCTTCATCATGAAGTAAATGGATTATCCATAGACACGTCACAAATAGGAAGGTTATTTCACAAAATTTCAATTTCTTGCGTTAAACACTAGTTTTCAAAAATAATAATTAGAAGATTATTCAAAATCATAAGGCACACCTCAATAACATTGGCTAGGAACCCTCGTATCAGAGTGGCATATATTAAACTTCCCAAATTACTAAAGGTCCCCCCCCAAACATTTTAAAGGACTTATATTTTTCGTCATTTAAGAAAAACTCAATACCTCATCATAGGGACAAAACACATCAAATACAAAAGTGATATCAAACGTATGTCATTAAATTTTCTCTCGAAGTCAAACTGACATTTAGCATACAAGATGACACAACAACATAAGAAGCATGAAAGGTATCAAAAATCCTTTTTTATGCATTAATGATTTTTCATAACATGCATAACATATGGAGAAACATGCAACTTCCACTTATATGTAAGACTCCACAACATGGACAAGCTACTAGGAACTCTTTTGTTTCAAGATTAAGTAAGAATAGAAGGAAAAGATAGGAATATCAACAACCTTACTACTCAAACCATCATCCCTCACTTAGGGTGAACTCATCAAAGAGTGATTCATCTCCTCCAAGGGAACCTTAACTTACTAACTTTACTAATCAAGAACAACATTCGCTTCTTTGAAATAAGTTTATGCACACCCTTCTTAACATCACCTCATTCCATCTCTCAAGAAGGAACCATTTCGTACTAGATCTTCACTCACACTCCACTAGGTAAGGTTTCAACAGGTTATAAATGAGTATCTAAGTTACTCCACTTCATATCTATCACACGAAGTGATCTTTTACATAGAGAAGTTCAAGCAAAATCAAAGTAGGAACATTAAGGACACTCAAAACCTTACAATCTAGGAACATTATCCCCCACTTAGGGAAGCCTAATGAATTATTCATCACATCATGGCCTTAAACACCAAGGTCAAGGCAAGTCAAGACTAAATCTCCATGCTCCTATCACAATGTGATTCTACACCAATGAGGATTTTACTCCTACCCTCATAAGAAGCTTACTAATTCAATCATAGATAGGTACTAATCAAGCCACCCACATTCCTCCATGTCCAACAAAGTAAGAAACCTCATAATAATTCAGTTGGGTCCTACTACCAACAATATGAGGACCTTAAATATGCCATCAATATAAGGGTAAACTCCAATTTCATAAATTCTACTACATAGGCATAACAGGTGAAAGTAGTTATGAAATCATTTACAAGGTTATCACTAGTAGTCATCTCTAGCCTTTAGAGAATTACTCCCTCCAAATTAGGACTACAGAATTCCGGATCGAACAAAAACATATCACACATGGTGGAAATATCAAGATTCACTACCACTTTTCTACAGACTTAAGGTAACCATCATCTCCAGGAATAATCTTAGGGGAACTTAGAAGAGATTTGGCCTTAGAAGCCTCCCTTTTTTTTTTCTAATACTAAAGCAAGATAACTTCTAGACCATTTCATCCCCTATCATCACTTTTGGTGGAACCTTCCAATAAACCATTCTTAGGTACAATCTAAGCACTTCCATCAATGAACATACTTAAGATTAATCTAAAAAGCTAAGTGACCACTTTGAAGTAGGTCAACATCTATTTTATTCTTCTCCCCATGAATTAAGAGGTGCATGATATCCTCCAAGTCAACCTTAGAGTAAAACATAATCCCAACTTATGGAATAAAATCTATTCTTCCCATCTTTCAACCGTTAGGATAGGTTCATATAGGAACTAATCAACTAGTCATATGGGTTTTCCCATTAACCAGCATACTTCACAATTACTTTACTAGATACTACACACTATCTTCCATTCTTAGGAGTAAGCCTATAAAAATACTCCCAATCCACATAAGGACAACTACGAAGCAATAATCATATAAAAAGGGAAACTTTCCATTCTTACCACATTTTCTACAAATTTTCAAACATATACCATAACAATATACTATCATCCCTCATAACCATAAAGCAACCTATCATTCCAAAAATTACTTCATTCTATCATAACTACTCTTAACATAACATCTCAATTCTCATAGGTCACATATAGCCAAAATTGGCGCACATCAAAATATTCCAAATTCACCTTCACAAATACTTCTACAGTCACAAATCCATAATAAGCATCAAAACTCACCTCTTGTCCCTCAAGCCATGGAACATCTGTAACACTTCGAAAATTCTAGACGTGTTGTAAAGCTTAAAATTGGTGTAACGAGGTCTAAGTACTGTTTTTAGGTCCATTTTTATGAATTAGGGTCGTGTAGGACGTTTAAGAACCAAAACATTTAAGAACATCCGTGACGTCTGAAAAGTTGGTTCATAAGGGGCTAGTGTGTCTTAGCTTGTTTGACTAGTTTTTAAGAGTCGGAATTATGGAAATTAGTAAAAATATGTGTAACACGTGTTAGGGATGTTTCATGGTCGAAACGTCTAGGTACGACTCCCCAAGGACCAACCAAGGGCCCTTGAGGAGGACCCTTACGTGTAAGATAACACTGCCTGGCAGTGTGCAATTGACGATTAAGAGGACGGGGCATGTGTGGACAAACGGGTGTCGATGCCTCCGTTGTTACACACTTATCTATGTGGAGAAATCCCCTTACCTTCACAATCTCTGAACTCATCGACGGTGTTCAATATGAGAGGGGGGTGAGCCCGTCGACTCACAGATGGCCCGTCGATCAGGGTTCCGTCTGTGAGGGGTCAAGTTATATGATATTTTAAGTGTTAAGTCAATTAATTAAAATAAGTGATTAGGGGTTTGTTAGGTATTAAAGGTTACTAATTAACTAACTAATAACCCATATAAAGTCCCCAACCCCCAATTAAACTAATTAGACTCAAAAAATCAAACTCTCCACCTTCTCTCTTCTTTTTCTCTCTAATTGGAAGACTCCATAGAAGCTAAGTTTGGGAGGTGAATTGGGGGATGGAAAGGGATGAATTAATTACCAAATTGTCGTCAAACATTAAGGTATGGGATCTATTCACCCTTGAGACTCTTCCTTCAAGGGGTTCCTTCAAAAATAGTTTTCAAAAGTTAAATTTCTTATGGGTTTCATCAAATTAAGAAATTGAAAATATAAATTGAATTGTTAATGGTTTATTCAGGTCGTATTAAGTAGATTTTTATGTATTTTAACTTAATTGTGATACTTGTGAATGGTTTAACACAAATTGAAGTGCATGATCCTCAACCCTTAACCCTAGATTGTAATCTTGACCTATATGGTATTGTGGTATTCACATTGAGTTAGTTATCGATTAGATCACTTTACTATGGTGTTATTATGGATAAGTTAAGATGAATTGTGGAGTTTTTATGAAAATTCTTGATATGTGATCTAGGGCATGAAACCTATAGTGAAGTTGGCTTATGTATCTTGTCGTAGACTACAATCTATTGTTGAATAGTGTTATAGAGATGCTATTGACATTGTATCTTATTGTTTATCATCTTTTTATGATGATACTCTCGTAGTGGGTTGAGTTGTGGGTTGATGGTAAGGCCCTTGTGGTGAATTATGGAGAAGGCTTCGTAAGTCTTGAAATTCCTATTTCCTACTTGAACTTGTGATTAGTTATGGTTAAGTCATGATATTAAGTTGGAGTGTGACTCATCTAGGGTTGATAGTATGATAATTGCATTGAAATGTCTTAGTCATTGGCCGTGAGGTTGCTTAGGGTGTATATGTTTTAAGGATGATGATGTGTATCATGATAGGATGTGTAAAGTGTTTTGAACCTACTTTATATGATAATTGTGGGAAATGACTATCCAGTCATGCAATTCTTATTGAGATACGATGATAATGCTTATACAAGGGTTAGACCCTATGACCTAACTTAGGTTATGATTATAATAAGAATTAAAGGCATTTCAATGATGAAAGGAATTAGCATTAGCACCCAAACCCTGAGGGAGGAACTACCTAACAATGGAGATGATGATTTCTGATGGAGAGGAAAGATTCACCCTACAGTTGCCCATGTGAGGTTGACTTCCCTTTTTAGGGATATTTCATCCGAGGGATTCCCATGAGAAGATGCCCAATTACCACTGGTATGAAGAGGGACACCTATATCTTAGTTCTCGAACTATGTTGCCACCATAGGATACTAGCTAGTGGACTCCACTAGAAAGATATGTTATATAGGTTTTACCTTGTCCGATAGACCACCTTCCACGGATCCAAGGTCTTATGACCACACGGATTACACATTTATCTCATGTGGGTACTATGTCGGTTAAACCAAGGTTTCAACTAAACTAAAAGAAAAATAAATGATGTATTAAACTAACTAAAGTGACTGAAGGGTTTTGACTGCTTAGGTAGGGGTAGGGACTCTACCTATGTCTTGAACTAGTTTACCTTAATAGAAGCTTTAGGAAGTTGATATTATGTATATGGATGATGATAAATGTAAATGACTTTATATGATGATTTTTATGCTTATGAACATGAAATTGGTGTTGATTGATAAAGTATGAACTTATGAGTATTTGAAGGACATATGGTGTGAAGTATGATACTAATTATAGTTCGTGTAGGGTTACTTGATTATGTAGGGTTATGGGGCTTTGCTTAGTCACTGCACTTGTTGACTCTATGAGGATTTATAATTAGTTTCCTTACTTTGCTATTTGTGTGATAAACTTTTATTCATATTGCGATTCTATTACTTGGTGATAGGGTTATATGAGATTATGGGTTCAAGTATGATTGATATGCATATGATTTATTTGACTTGTTGAACATGCCCAATGATTGTATGGTTTGATAATTGTGCATAAGTATTTAAAAGGGGTAAATTGGCATGATTTTAACTAAATGTCCTTTTTAGCATGTTTTGGTGTTATATGTGCATATGGTCTCATACTTGGTACATGTGGAGTACTAACTCCATTTTTTTTCCTTTTCCCCAACATTTTAGGTTCTAGTCGTTGAAGGGTTCTAAAGGCGACTTTGTTGAAGGCTTGGATATCTCTTTCATCCAAGTGTGTAGGTCCTCACTTTCCGAGGGCGATACCAACTATCTTGCTTATGAAGTTACTTATTATGAGTTTAATACTCCTTTATGTTCACTCTATTTCCATTGTGTACGAATTGTATAAGCCTAAGGTAGCTTCTTCTTTTGATCGGTAGGGCTATGCCATTTGTAACGATCCGATAAGATGGTATGAGATGAGACAATCATAAGACTTTATTCTATCTTATATATGCAGTGCAATAAAAGTAGAAGGCTATGACGTAAACACCTGTCTTACACGACAGGGTCTATGTAACTCAATAATACATAGATGATGTGTATGGAGAGTTATATTGTAACCTCCAAGTAGAGTTAATTGAAAATTTTTTAATTCTTCCGTATTTTCGATCGATGAATGTGATGATGTAAGACTAAGAGGCTAGTCCTAGTCCTCAAAAAGGACGCCGCCGCCGGTTATGTCTAGGGGGTAAACCCGGATGTGACAACATCATCCCTTTCATTCAATCACATCAAAGACCACCAGACAAGGAAACATAAGAGAGACATCATATAGAGTTAAGTATTATGGCACGACACAAAAGTAATGAAGATAGTGAAACCGTCCTATAGCCTCTCACTCATAGATGTGTCACGACTCACACCGATTAACAAGACTTTACTAGACGTGGCATTATGAGACTTTGAAACATAAAAGACCATTCCCAAAACCTTATGCTCTGATACTATGTTTTTCATGACCGGGGAGCATCCCATACAAGTATCCGGCGTCGTCAACCTCTCAGAGGTCTTGGACAATCCTCTTAGCCTTCATCATCTGCCATTTCATAAAAAATTAGCTAACTAAGACTTTTCATAGCAAAAACAATGCTAACTTTTCATAGCATAACACAATGCTAAAACATCACTTTATTTAAAGACTCTAAGTACATCATTGAGTTTCATCTTGCCATCTTAAGACACAACTCCAATATAAAAGAATAATCTATACTGTTACATGAACTTAATTAACATCTTGACATGAAGGTCTTTGAATCATAAGGACACACTTGAACTTCGGAATAGCTATCCAAGCTATTCATTCAAAGAAATATCCCTCTAGTCCATCACCACCTACACTTTTGTGTAAAAAATGAAGAAGATGTTATTAGTAAAAGAATACATAAGTAGGATAACCCAGGCAAAACATGATCTAAGAGGACATTTAGTTGAACCCATGCACCATGTCCTTTATAGTAAAACTTCATAACTTGATAAATAATACAATATAATTGTCAACATCAATAGACATGGATATCACTATACAAATACTTGAAGCCATTTTTCACATTTAAGAAGTCACATTCAACTAGGGCACTTCTACATATAACTACCATCACCTAAACAACTTCCAAATCTCACTAGTGCAATATACAGTAGCATCCATAATACTGCTCAACCAACTGTCATAGAGTCCACCCGAGACTTAGAACCTCATCATCCTAAATAAGATACAAACACATACATTTTAATCATTAAACATAAGACGAAATACTTCATAATGGTCATATAATAACCCTTTCACTTATTACATGTTAGTCATAACTCATTTAGTTGATATCATAGGTAAACTACCCTCACAACCCCTTCACAAACTTACGTTTGCAATGTACACATGGAGTCCTATACCCCCATATATACCAAGCAAACCCATTTAGAAGCCAAAAGTGAAATTCGCATGCATAATAATAACTCATGTCTTGACATAAGTAAAGACAACATTAACATGCATTCATGGTTACATACATGAACGATAATCTTTATTTCATAAAGGAACCTAATCATAACTTCCTTTAGAGTCTACTTGTGCAATTATATAATATGGCGTGGTCCTGCAGTCCATTCCCTACAACTAGTAGCTCTTCAAAGAATCATGACTAATGTCTATAATCTTGTCTTAGTTCATTTATTAATTGTAGGGAGACTTAGCCATAACAGATATAGACCATGTAAGCTAGATGGAATCCGGTTTCATATAACTCCATACCAAAAGAAGGTGTTCTACTTGCCAAGGTAGAACCTACATAATACCTATCTAGGTGAATCCACTAGCTAGAACCTATGGGTTCAGTAGTTAAGGGATAGTGAGATTGCTTCTAGAAACCCGACCCGATTGCATTATGGAGAGCTTTCCTCTTATATTTATCACTTGAGTATGACCCATCCTATACAATTTTTACAAAACAAGGCTTCTTTTCCTTACGTACATATCCACTTGGTGCTGAGATTTTGAACTCCCTCTTTTAATATCTTTTATCCTTGTCTTATCATTAGTTCAAACGTAGGTTTGGGACTAGCTCCCTCATACGCCATATAGATCAAAAGTTTCTAATATGAGAATGAACTTTCATCATAAAACCTACATTATGTGAGAATTTCCTCTTACGTAATCATAACATTTATAACATGACCTAGATTAAAGTAGAATTGAGGAAGCCCTACAAAAGACTCACTTTAACTAGATCATTATAGCCTTACTCATTTCTACATTCATGTGTGTGTATACATATGTGAGAAAGCATTTCATGTAAACACCTCTAGACAACACAAGATCATACTTCATTAATCATATAATTACATGCATAATAAGATATAAAGGTGCATATTAGAACTATCCATTCAATAGACACCATGAACATATCATTCTCATAGTTATGCATGAGATATGTGTGTGTACATGTCGTTCATCATGATCACATAAAAGGAAAAACCTAGTTATTGAGGAAAACACCCTACAAGGATAACAACATATATAAAATTTATATCCCTCAAGTCATGAAACACCTCACACATGGAATAGTTAGGGAATATAGGCCACACCCACATTCCATCATAGGAGACAAGATCATATTCCACATTTGCATAGAAGACTCCTAACATGAATAACATCACATATTTATAGAGGGTTACGTATGTAGAGGTCATGCTACAATGTAGACCATACCTTACCCTAATATCATCATTCACATAATACTTCACACTATCAATACACCTAAGTCATGATATTAGAATTGAAGACTACACACCTAAACTTCATAATCACACTAGTCATAATATCACTCCTATTTACATTTATTGACTTCAAGGCCATGGTCACAACATGTACAGATAGACAAGAATGTAAACATCGCCACCATAAGTGGACCATACCATACAGCATTAATTCCAAGACTATAAACTAGGAATTAGGTAAACTTATCAATTCTCCAAGCCATGATCATCATAGAAAAATCATCAAAAAAATTCATAATTAATTGATATAGATTGAAATAGAATTAAAAAATACATCACAATCTAATCACAATTCGATTAACATCTAATCAAGATCACAATACCCATTTTATAGGCTAAATTGAGATGTTAAGGAGATCATGGGTTCTTTAAGGAACTTCATTGAAATTTATCATAAAAACGTTGATTAATCATAAATTCATCATTATAAAGACTTTGAAAACCATTTGACAACGGACCCATGTTTCGATATAAAATTAGGATTTTGGTCATAGAAACTCTTTGGAATGTTTTTTATGGAACTCCTTATATGAAAGGTTAACTAAGGATCGAGGGTTACCATACTTTAATAGAATAAAATAAACTAAATTTTGAGAAGAAAACACTTGGAATCCATCCCCTATCTTGATCTCAATCTTGGTCTCCAATGGGGGTTGTGAGAGAATCATATTTGAGAGGGAAAGGTTTGATTTGAAGTAATGCATTCTTATATGGGGTTTTTATGATTTGTACCAACTTAAAGTAACCCAAAATAGGTATAATACCTATCAAAAACTTTTAATTGTAACCGGGGTAATTTCCCAATTCAACCCCTCCACGTGACCGTCGTAAAATTAAGTTACAGTCTATGTGAAGGTTGCAAACACGGGGCATCGTCTAGTTGATGAGTCATCCTGCACTCCATGGTTTGTCACAGAGTCCCTTTATTTGGGGTCTAATCTCCCATGACTAAGTGTGTCCCCACCCCCTATTTTATGAGGCGTCATCAACCTCCGAACATTGCCATGTGGCTGGTCTGACACTATTTTCGCAACCTCTTGCCAACCTTTGTGTGTTCCTCAACCACACTAAGGGTGGTCCTTGGGGAGTCGTGCTTATACGTTTCGGCCCTAAACACGACCATATACATATTAGGTACCCCCCAATCACTTTAAACTCCAAACAACACTTCAACACAAGGCAAACATACAAAGACACACTAGGACACAAACAACTAGCTTCCGGATGTCTTGATCGTCCTTTGACGTTTGACCTCAAACCTAATCAAACCAACCATTTAAGTTTGGGACCAAGCCTTATAACAAGTTATACTCTCTAAGGAATATGTGAGGCCTCTATATTTCCTAGTTCGTTTTGGGGTTTGTGACAACATAAGTACCTAAAGCATGACCCATGCACCTAATTGATCTCTTAACTCTAAGGATTAACTTCTTAAAGTAACTTGATTCATGTCTTAGTCAAGACATGGTCCCTCTTAGTAAAAAAAAGGCAGGGGAGATTGAAGTGAGCAGGATCAAAGGACAGGGGAGAAGTGGTGGTTAGGGAGTAGGAGTAGGTGATTGGGGGATTTTAATTATTCATCATGGAAGGCAAACTCAAGCAACAATCTAAGCTCAAAATTTATTGTAACTTATTATAGCTTATCTTTGAGGGAAATGAGGAATCATCTCTTGCCTTCTTATGAAGGATCATGGGTAATCACATCTTGTCCTTTAACTTTGGGATCATGGGTAATTTCCTCAAGTCCAACTTGAATTATAGGGACATGGGTAATTACCTCTAGTCCTACTCTTAGAAATATGGTTAATCACCTCTGATCCCTCTCATTTAGGCATTGTTAATCGCCTATAGCCCTCATCATTTTTCCTAGTTCCTTATTATATTCATTTTATGTGAGAAATCCTTTCAACCTAGTAGCATTCATGTAAGAAACCATTTCATAGTTATACACAACAAATCATGTAGGAAAATCCCTTCCACAACAATCACTTCAATAAAAAAATTAATAACATGCTTCCATCTCAAAGCAATTCTTATCATAAATTATCACATATGCTTGAATCTCAACACAATACATATTTAATTTTATTTATCCTTTCACAATACACATAAATTTAGTTCTCCTTTCATAGATTAAAAATCATTTCAAATAAATTCCTTCTTAGAAACATAGGTTAAGCATGGCTACATGAAATTTCATCATAAAAACATAGTGTCCTCTAATTCATGCATAATAAACCAGAATTCAATCAACTGAATAAACATTCATAAGAACCCATAACTTGAAACAAAACCCTAGCTCAAATTAGGGAATTTTTACTTTTAAATTTGGAGAACTTTGACTCTCTATGGATGCAAGTGTTTCATGGATTAAAATCTATCATACCTATCTATCAAAGCCAAAAAGTAATTGAAGAAAAAAGGCTTGAACTTGAACCCTAGCTCGAATCTTCTTCGTCAAACTTCAAGAGAGAGAAAGACTCAACTTCTTTTGGTGAATTTGAAGTCAATCATGTGAATGAATTAATTTATTGTTTAAATAACTTATATAGTCCCTTTGGTTAGTGGTAACGACATATTATTAGCTAGACTAATGGTAAAGACCCACAAAATAACTCCCAAAACAATAAAACTTCTTACTCAGACAACGAGGAAGACCTACATGCTGTAGTTCAACCAATGGTCAGTCCTAATCGACCGTCGTATGGCGTCACAAACCATAATTTGAGGCCTTGGTCAATGGACCTCACCCGTGGACCGTAGACTCAACGATGGTCTATTTGTGTAGGCTGTGGCTCGTAATTTTTTGAGTGGTTTGGTAGGCCAATCCATGGACTAGACCTACGGTCTATGGTTTAGTTCAAGGGTTGTGGTTACCCTCCGTCGGATGGAACCAGATTGTTCTAAAAACTAAAATATTGCCCTTTTTCGAATATGAGGTGCTACATGATGCCATTAATGGCCTATCATTCTCACCATGGCTCATATAGGCCTACGTGGGTGGGACACCTACTAGAAAGGTCTTGGAGACTTACCAAGTCGCCCTTCATGGACCGTGGTCCCCTTCACAACCCATCTAGGCTTCTTGCAGGGTTCCATGGTCCAGTTTTTTAGCCCCTGAGTTAGATTATTCCTCATTGAATGAGATTCAAAATATCACAAGAAATGTACGAACTAGACCTAGCAACTCGACATGCATAATATTACAATCAACAAATGCACATACCAAGGAGGAAAATAAACTCCAAGCTAAGCATTTTCAACATATTCATGAAGTCTATATGCAACTCTCCTTTTCATGCAAACCAAAACATATAGAAATCAATCAAGTTAACTTAGCTTCTCAAAATTCAGATTTTTTAAACATGCATAAATGAGGAAATCCTGGGAATAACTAAGACACATGGTTAACCCACAAGAGTAAAACCATGAAAGAGCTAAATACCTCAAGCTAGAGTAGGTATAAAAGGAAAGAGGTGAGGATAGTGGGACACCGTATCAGCCTCAGCCTCCTCAGTACCACCCTCAACTGACTCACTCCTCCAAAGAACCTGTAGCGAACCAATCTCTTTGTTTCTTAACCTTCGAACTGGTCGGTCTAAAATCTCAACTGAAACTTCCTCAAAAGAAAGATTCTCTCCGTGCCCTAGACCCTTTAATTAAGGGACAGACGATATATGTAACATATTCCAACATATTTCTTCAATCAGAATGACTCTAAGCTAGAAAAATGGCAACCGATGCTAAGTCACTAGAAAAATCAAGTTGAAAAGCAAGCTTACCGACACGCTTCAAAATTTTATATGGTCCCACATAACGGGGACTAAGATTCTCTTTCTTTCCAAGTCTCATTATTCCCTTCATGGGTGAAACTTTTAGGTAGACCCAATCACTAAACTCAAACTCAAGATATCTTCTCCTTACATTGACATAGGACTTTTGTCGAGTTTGAGTTATTTTTAACCTTTATCAAATAAGTTAAACTTTATCCGTTACATCATGTACCAACTCGGGACCTATTAAGGAAAATTCACCCACATGAAACCAACATATAAGAGATCTACACCTCCTACCATATGGTGCCTCAAATTGAGTCATGTTAACACTT
The DNA here is from genome assembly GCA_027704765.1 of Solanum habrochaites. Lineage (NCBI taxonomy): Eukaryota > Viridiplantae > Streptophyta > Magnoliopsida > Solanales > Solanaceae > Solanum > Solanum habrochaites. The sequence continues at coordinate 50,781,412 of JAKWJA010002489.1, read as the reverse complement.
GAGTGGTAGTTATTGTTTTATTCAAACTCAATTAGAGTCCAGTAATCATCTTAATTACTCTTGAATTCAATTACATATGCTCTCAACATATGTTCCAAGGTATGGATTGTAAGCTTTTATTTTTGGTCAGTTTATGGATGAAAGTCCATACTAAGCGTAACACGTGTACCAAGACCCTTTAGGAAAGATCTCCAAAACTGAGAAGTGAATTGAGTACCACAATCAAAGATAATAGATAAGGGTACTCTATGCAACCTTACCATTTACCTCAAATACAACTTAGCACCATTCTCCACTGAATATAACACCTTGATGGGACGAAATGCGTTGATTTTGTCATTCGATCCCCTCCAATCACATTCAACCACTTGTTTCGTGTTGAGGCACCCAACAATGAATTCCGTATTCAAATCTTCCCACTTCCAAGTATGGATGTTAATATATGAAATTCAACCTCCCAACATTTGATGCTCAACTTTTAGTTGTTGACAATAGAAAATTTAGCCACAAATTCCACAATATCATTTTTCATTCCATTCCACCAATATATCCCGCACAAGTGACGATACATTTTGGTGGCTCCCAGATGAAAGAAATATTGAGAATTATGGACTTCTGATAAGATTTTCTCTCTAAAGTCCTCTACATTGGGGACACACAAACGAACTTGGTACCTAAGTACACTATTTCACCTTTGTGAGAAATCCTTTATGTACTTTTTAAGGACCGCTTCATTTCAATCAAGGTTACATCGAGATCTTTCTTGGCTTTCACATCTATCACAAAATATGATTCTAAACCATTGTGAACCATAACACCAATTTTAGCAAAGTCGATTAACAGAGCACTTAATCAGGTCAAATATGACATCTCTCAACCAAATATTTTTATCCTCCTCACGTGAACAACACTAAAAAAACAAACAACAAAAAAAAACTACCCACATAACTCGATAATTGAATTAGAGTGTAATAACCCCCCCCCCCAAATGAGTTAGGTTTCTAGAGACTACATGTTTTTCTTAATTAATAAGTGTTATAAATTGAATTATCCATATTTGAGGAGTATTAAGTGTAAGTGATTTGAAAGTCCAACTCAATGGCAACCAAGACGTTCGCGACTAGTCCGTCCTTGTGCCTCATGTGTCTATAATGTATATGTGTATGGTGATCAGCTTTAAAAGTCTAAAATAATTTATACTATGTTTTAATGTAAAATATGAGTTTCAATGAAGTTTTTAGAGGTCATTTCCATGACTCCGCAGACATTCGAACTTTACCCTTGAGACGTTCAAGTGGTGGTCTTGATGGGGCCAGCCTGTTTGGACTTGTTATGTGCATTTTGTTTTCGGTTAAACTTATGGGGAGGTCATGACTTTTTAAGTATGGTATTTACGTTGAAAAAGTCTGGGTACTACTTTGAAAGGGCCCCGCAAAAGGGCCCACAAGAAGGACTCAAAGGTTGTCGAGACATTGCCTTGGCAATGTCAATCGACGAACCAGACAACGCCCAATTGGTTGAACAATGGAACATTGGTGGGGTCTAGTTGATGGAAAATTATCTTGGTAAAGGATAAACCAAATACCAGGCCAAGTTCCAATCGATGGAAACCACAGACACAACCCAGAGTCTCACCTTCTCTTTCCCTAAGTCCGTCGATGGTAGCCTGCAACTGGTGCCTTGCGCACTGTTTTATTAAGGGGTGAATGGAAATTTACCCCACGTCCTAAACTGACTCTAATTGAGTTATTTACCTATTTTTGGGTGTATTAAGTATTCTAAAACGTGACTAACCCATTTCCAATCTCATTCACTCAAGTTGAACCTTCCCTCCAAAACAAATTCTCCCTAGCAACCACCATTGTTGGTGAAGCTCCAGAACAACTTGGAGCTTGGATTTACATGGATGATTCATCAATTTTTAAAGGTTTTGATGAATATATATGTATAGTGATCCTTCATATCTAGTTATCCTTCCATCTAGAGAGTTAATCTCAAAGATTTCAAAGAGGAAAATATGATCAAAGTTCTTCTTCTTCAATCTATTCATGGGTTCTTTCTCAAAATATTTTTAATGTTTAAATAATGATTAATTTATTTTAATGTATTGGGTTTAACGTGATTTTAAAATCCAATTGCCATTATGAAACCCATGTTCCTTCCTCCCTCCCTAAATCGATTTAGAGTCCTTGCTGGGCTTGTGATCTTTACTTGTTATGCGATTGAATTAATGAATTCTATTATGGTGAATTGTCTATATATAAACTGTTTTTATGTGAATTAATGTTGAAATTTATGTTTGAAGGATCCATGTGGATCATTATGAGGGATTTTGAAACATGCTTAGCTTCTTTTCCATGTTTCAACTGTACATTGGCCTTTTTGTTATTTAATGTTGAGTTGATTGTGTAGGGATGTTTGTCTACTGGTAACTTGGATATTATGGATGATTTTTTAAATAATGATTCAATGTGATCAATTTCGATTAGCCTGTGATGCTTCTTATTTTCCATCGATTTCTAAAGTAGCATTTCACTGTGATCTAGAGGTTATGTCAAATTGTAGTATGATTTTGGGAGATTTATGTTGTCATTAATGCCTTAATTGCTATATTAATGAGTTTGGGGTAATAATTTTTTTAGGCCAACAGAGCACAGGATTCTTTCTTGGAATCAATTGATTATGGGCTTCTAGCCTATCAATTTTGAATGTTGTAATGAAACATAAATTTATCTTACTTAGAGGGTATATGAAGGCATGATTTAGTCTTGATCATTAATGTCTTAGCTACCGCCCTAAGTTTGGTTGATTGGTATATTATGAAGGCTAATCTGGTAATCACTAGTACAGAATTTTAGCAATTGATTTATAACTCTAAGACCTTCTAGTATACGTGTGATGCCTTGAATTATGTTATAGTATGGTCTTGTAGAAACACGTGTACTATTTCTTCTTCTATATGCTTTAAGTACTTTTCAGATGCTTCCCTATATATGAATTGTTGATAAACAAGGTGTATTGATCAATGAATATCAAAGGCTGAGAACTAGTAAGAATGTTTACTCCTCTACTTTTCTTATGTAATTGTAGTTGATGAAGCCATTGTATCGGCATTGTGTGGTCATGTGTCCACTTTATGGTGGAGTGTTACTTTATTTTCATATATATGTGTTGACCAGTTCCTTGAAGGCAAATTGAATGATTAGATGAAGGAGTGGTATGATGATTCACTGATGTGTACTTGTTCTAGTCTTCTTTTCTAGTTGTGAATCTTACGTGATGTTACGATTATTATGATCATGAATGGCTATGTTCAGTTTTATATGTACTTGACTGCCTCTGATGAGGTCTTATAATGTTATATGTTATGCAAAGCTAAGAAAAAAACAAAATAATTACATAAAGAATAACATACTATAAGAATGTTGTAGTCTATATAAATGAGTCTATGTTATCGAACCATTCTATAATGTTTTGATGTATCGTCCTAGGACTCCTTGTAGATGTACTAGCATAGCCAAGGGTATGGGACTTTGACTATGTATTGCAAATGTTCACCTTGATGGACATGTCTCATAGGTTGACCTATCTATCTAAGGACCATGCAATAGGAATTGTATGGAAAGGTTCGAATATATGACCTATGTGCTATCAGTAAGTATATATTGAATGAAACCATGCTTTTCATTGGTGGTCCTGGAGTTTGATATAAAGGCTTGCTCATATAGGTACACATGTCGACTTATGCATTTGATTAATGAACATGTGTGCATTATGTGTTATGTGAAAGTTTGCTCATATATTGTATACACATACACATATGAATGCTTATCTAGTCAAGAGGAGCCTTTAAAGGTTGTGCTCAGTTATCCTAAACAGATAGTTCTAATAATTATGCTAGGTCCATGTGAAAGGATCTTCTCCATGATTTATGTCGATGACTTTCTCTATCACTATGAGCTAAGCAGTGAGGGGATGATCTCCTAAGCCTATATTTATAAGTAATGTTTTATGAGGACTTTATAAAGGGACTTAACTTAGCAACCGTTGACTTGAATATGAGTGTGTGTCCTTTCCCAATGTAGAAAAGGAAGGTCTACCATAAAGCTCAGGAGGTGGATAACCAGAATTCCTCAATATGCATAAAATGGGTTCCCATAAGTGAACAACCATAATTCCCCCATCTTGGCATAAAGAGAGTTTTCACATGTAACTCCAAGTTTCATAACTATGCTTGCAACATAAAATCTAGTAATGTGAGTTAACTTAGTATGCTAGCATGTGTTAATGTTCTACCTTGTCTAGGTAGGAACGCCTTCGATTGGTGTAAGGCTCTACAACACCAAATTCATGTTTATAGCACCGTATGGTGTTAAGTATCGTTAGCTATAGTTGTTCCTAAGTAAAATGGATGAAGGAAGTAAAATAAATAAGGTATCCTAATAGACTGACTTAAGGTAAGTTTTACTTAGATAGGTGGACGTAATGAACCCATCATCTAACATTGCACAAGTTCCCTTAGGAAGTCCTATTAGATGCCTATGTGTATGTTTCTAATATCTGATGCATGGCATGGTATTATTGTCTATTAGTCAGAAGATGTACAGGTATAAGTTCTATGTGATATGGTCTGATCTTATATGCACTAATGTTAGTCCTAATGACTATATGATGAAGATTGTTGATACGAAGGAGTTGTCCTTAGTTATTAGCTGTGTTGAAGTATTAAGATTTTGGTCTCATGAAGGATTACTAAGAATGCATAGTGTTCTTCATATGTTCATTGCACTAGTATACAAATATTGGGGTCATGAAAAAGTTCTAATAATACTGTAATGTGAGTGACGACATTATTGTGTAAGTTGAGTAGCTACTGTATGTTTTCTAATGCCTTGACCTAAATGTTCCTTTGATAGGATTGTACTTATATGATGATATGTGATACTTATGTAGGTTTATAGTATGCTTTCTAGTGACCTTAAGGTTGATACATTCAGCACAAGTACACTAGAGGGTTACTTGGGAAAGTTAATGAATAAAGGAAATAATGCCTCACTTTAAACGTGAAAGAGCTTACTGTAAAATACTTTAAAAATGTTAAATTCCTATATGGATCTATGTAATGTTTTGGACTTTTAATATTTATTGAATATGCGAATGATATAATTGTTATTTCCTAAAGGTTTTATTAAGATTTACTCTCGAAATGCATGAAGAATGTTTTGAAAAAATGTTCCGGTAAATTCTGGTTTTGAATGGTTTTATCAGTATACTTAGTGCATTCTTGTACTAATCGCATTCTTTCTTCTATAATTTTTACACAAATTGTATGTGTTGGGCCTTAAAGATGTCCTGAATGGTGAAGATCTTTATAGATAGAAAATGATCCCCAAGCTCAATGAAAGGAATCCTTAAGTTCAATGATCTCCTACTTATGTCCTTTACCTTACTGGAAGTGTAGAAGGTGTACTTAATTATGTTTTAAGGGTCGTGTCCCTAAGGCTATTGTTTGTTGAAGTTTAAGATGGAAAAGAGACTTAAGGTCTAGAATATGGTATTGTATAGTTTCTATCTATATATATATATATATAATATATATATTCTAAATATGAAGTAAAGTTTCTACCATATGATGTGCTATGAAAGTTGTAAATTTTCCGCTAAATTTCTATGTCAATGTGATGATGATACCATGGGATTGTATATGACCTAAGAGAGGTCAGTATCTCCATGTTTACTTTCATGGAGTGTCCTGTACGTGACCTAGAGCATGCCGCTACCAATTAGCTAACAGGTGAAGAGAACACTCATGTCATAGTCTTTCAATAATTCAAGTCATCTCCTTTGGTGAAGATTTAGATCATCCTGGTTAAACACATATTGGAAAATCTTGTGGTCATTAAAGACATCCATGTGAACACCATATAAATAATTCCTCCAAATCTTTAGGGTAAAAACAACCGCCTTTAAGTTTCAAGGTCATGGGTATCATAATTCTTTTCATGAATATGAAGTTCCCATAAATCATCGGTAATGACTTTCTCATTTTGCATAGGGACATATCTTGACCCAATACTCAAGGCATCACAATAAACCACAAACCATTTGTCCATTCTTGTAAAGTCAATACCACAGCGAAAGTAAGTCTATCTTTCAGTTCTTTGAAAAACTATTTTTCACTCTTTGGACCATTGAACTTAACCCCATTCTTCTGACTCAATTCGTCAATTGTAACACTCGAAGATAACACTTCAACAATCTTTTATTAGTAAGCTTGATCAAGAACTCTTAAACCGTAGTCTGTCATCTTAGTATCCTACCCCCTCTATACCCTCACGGAAATAATATTCCACGAAAGTCATAAACCGTAGACGAATCATATTTACTAAACTTTACGTAGATTTGCCGGTCCTTGAGGACTTGCAACACAATCCTCAAATGATTAGTATGCTCGTCATCACTTCTAGAAAAGATTAGTATGTCATCAATGAACATTATAACAAATATTCCAATGTATTGTCTAAAAACCTTATTCATCAAATCCACAAATGCGGCCAAAGAATTAGTCAAACCAAACGGTATTACGAATGACTCATAATGACCATACTGAGTTTGAAAAGTTGTCTTCAGAATGTCATCTTCTTTCACCCTAAATTGATGATAACCCGACCGAAGGTCAATCATAGAGAAATAACTTGATCCTTCAAGTTGATAACACAAATCATATATCCTTGGAAAAGGGTAATATTCTTAATCATAACCTTGTTCAATTGCCGATAGTCAATACCATACATGGAAATCCATCTTTCTTCTACACTAACTCTGGAGCACCCCATGGAGAGATATTCGGTTGAATGAAACACGTATAAAAAAATTGTCAATTTTTTTTTAAATTCCTTAGGTTCTACTAGGGACATAGGATAAGCAAGAATAGGAATAGAGAAGTTTGCGTATTAGGGAGAAGGTCGATATCAAAGTCTATTTCCCTTTCGGAAAGAAGACTTGGTAAATCATCTAGGAACACTTCTAGAAACTCATTTACAATAGGGACCGACTCAAGGGTAGGGGTCTCAAAATCTATATCCCTCACCCTCTCTAGATGGCAATTGTAACTCTTTGAAATCATCTTTCTAGATTTCAAACAACAAACAAACTTACCTTTAGGCATAGAATTTCCCCCTTTCCACTCTAGGATGGGTTCATCTTGAAATAGAAACTTGACTACACGAGTTCTATGATCAATAGAAGCATAAATTCCATGCAACCAATCCATACGAAGGATAATTGATGGTTTACGATTTTGACTCATTTAGGGCGTCATATTCAGAGTTTTAGTGTCCTCGATGCCTATTTTATACTCTAAACTAATGTCAAAAGTGTAATTTGTAGAAATTAATACAAAAAAGAAAGGCAATAAAACCGGGCAAAAAGGAGAAAAAAAGCTAAAGAAAAGCAATGTTGATGTTCCCCAAAGTAACACAACGAATCGGCAAGTGGTTCTTCAGCTCGCCAAAAGTCATAATAGAACAACTCTTAGACAAAGACAACTCGGCAAGGATATTGGTGTTTCGGTGAAGCACTGAATGGATCGTGATGGAGGTTTTGATCGCCTAAAGTCACAAAAGGTAAGTAGTGATAAGCTAAGCCAAAAGGCAATGGAAAGGTCACCTCGGTCATCCTGCCTGGTTGGCAATGATTTGCTCCTAAAATTCAATTTTGGAACATATAAATGTAATTTTAAAAAGAAACCAGAGGAAGTCCATAGATGTGGAGAGTTATGAAGTTTTTAGTAGGTTTCTCATTATCTGGTTTGGTTTTTGATCCCGAACATTCTTTCGTGTCTTTGAGTAGAGAGTTTAATTTAATTCATTTGAAGACTTTGTTTGTTTGGCCAAGCTGATGAAAACATAGTTGGCAATAATTTCTTGCTCTTTATTATGTGTGGCTAAAACCCTCTTTCTTAGGGGTGTGATCATGTGATTGATTGTTCCAATTTTATTATGGTTGTTAGTATCTACTAATTTTATTGTTGATTTGAAATGGATTCAATTAATAGTCGATTTTTACTTGATAAATTGTAGCTGCAAATGCAGTTAGCATTAAAAGCTTGCTTGAGAAAGAGGTTTTAGAGTGAAAACTCTTAATTGATAATTTTAGTGATTAGGTTATTGTGGACTTAGCCTGAGAAAGTGGGTTTGAATTCAATCCTACTAATCAAGCTTGAAAGAGTAGATTGATTGAGGTTTTGGGTTGTTTATATTCGTTGGGCTTGTCGAGGTTCGCGAGAACTCACTTGATTTGTAATAGTTTATTGACAAATAGCTATTACACTTAGAGGCTAACCTACGCACTAAGATCAATAGACATTAATTGTCAAACCGCTGCCATTTACTTTAATGTGTCGAAAATTTTTACTCCTAGCCCACATCTTCGTCGTCCCGCCTTGCCCTTGGGTTGAACCAGACGTTAGAAGCGACCCTTAAGTTGATAGCTAACATAGCGTGGTCGCGGTGAATCAACTCAGTGCTCCGCGCGCTGCGCACTTCCAGGATGCCCTGCGACAAACGCTGCTTTAAACCTCTCGATGACTCTTTAAGAGTCTCCACAACCTATACTCAAAAAGTTCGGAGGATTCTTCTAGTGAAGTGCCCTCACCTCAGATGCGATCAGCCAACGTTGGTTGCAGGTCTTGGGGCCATAATACTCTGAGACATACTTCAAAGCACCCTAACTTTGCATAGTCAATGCTTGTGCCAAAGGTCAGGCCGTAACTGAAGGAGTTTGAGCATGATCTCTCTTTCCACATTCTCTCCCAGATTCCGGGAGCTATGCTCATTGAGGAGTCATATCCTGTAGAGCATCCTATAGAAAAAAAAAAAAAAACCAAAGGAAAAAGTCTCCGGATTAAGACCACTGTGTCGCCGCCGGGCAGGGTGTCGAACACATGTTACCACCCAAGTATGTCACAAACGTGAAATACTCATTAAAAGGGATAAAACACGTCCTACATCGTAAGATGATGCTCACAGTCACACCATGGTAAAACCAGGTGGGTACCGACTGATATGCAACACAAAATCAACGCCACTGTGCCAGTACTGGACTACAGTCTTGGAGTCTCAATCTTCAGCCTGCCACAGAACCAAGACCACCGCTAATTAGTTCACATCCCAATGCACGCGCCACACCGGCTGTAAATACATTATTCTCAATAACGGCGCAAAGCCCAGACGGACGCTACCCATTACAATGCACTTTAGTTGTCAGCATACAATATAATTTCAAATAAAAATTGAAAAACAATGCAACAGAGAAAGTGTGGAGTGAGGCGAGTTTTAAACTCTAAGCAAGAGTCTCAAAGATATCTCTAATAAAGATTTGATCGCCCTACATGAGGCAAAAATTAAAAAAGGCAAAAGGAAAATCAACCGTCCTCAAAATATGAGGGATCACACCAACTTCAATCTTCTATATGATATCCTTGCCATGGAAGTGTGAATTTGTAAAGTCGGTCCCTACATTTGGAAAAATGTAGGCAAGAGTATGTGTTACTGCAAAATATGTAAAAAGTATGATATACATACATAAAGCATTTCAAAACATGAGAAAAAGGGACATTTTCATATAGTGCAATGACCAAGCTATGTCATGAAATTAAAAGAAGTAGAGGACATAACTCATAGAACATGATTAATGCAAATAGACATTATATTGTGTCACATGTGAGATATTTCTTGAAGTAACCTTAAATCATTATTGTGGGAGATTTTCCTTTAACCGACATATAAGACCATGTGAGTTATCAACATGGAATCTGGTGTCTACACTAACGAAAAGGGGTGTCCTTATTTCCAAGGTAAGATCAGGAACTTTTAGCTTATGTGTATCAACTAGCTAATGTCTATTTAAGATAATCATCTTATGGGGGAACATAGCCATGGTATAAATATATTTCTTCTAGAAACCCTACCTAAACTACAGGAGAGTTCCCATCTCAATATCCTCGATGGTAAGCTTAAATCCAATGGAATAGTTAATTTCTTAACTTGCCTTCATTATCCATGGAAGGACATCATCTTGCCAATCCAACTTAAGTCATGTGTTATCCATGGAAAGGTACAATTAACTCAACTCCTTATCTAGATGCATTTAAGGTGAGAAGACCTTTCAATCATCGAATTTTTTATGTGAGAAAACATTTAATATCAATGCATGAGGTAGATATGTGAGAAATCCTTTCTCAACAATTAACCACAAAAACTACATATATGCTTTTACTCTCGGCAATATACATAATATCTCATCAGTTCCATAAGAATATACATGATTCCGAAATTCACCTTTCATAGTTTAAAAACCACTTTCAATCATATATATCTAGAAAACATGGGTTAAGCATGGGTTCATGGGGATTCATCTTAAAATCATAAAATTATATCATTTCATGCATAAAAGTTTGTAAATAAATCATGTAAATCAACATTGAAAAGAACCCATAACATGGAAGAAAAACCCTAACTCAATTAGAGATTTCTAACATAGTATATTGGAAGATTTAGGAACTCCATGGAGGTAGGTTACATGGAACAAAACTATCATACCTCAATAAAAAAATCTTGACTTCAACAGTCGAATTGGAGACTTCACTTTCAAACCCTAGCTTTCTTCTTGAACTTCAAGAGAGAGAAATATTTTAAAGGAAGACTTGTTCTTCTTTTAGAAATTTCAGAGATTCATTTTAATTGGGGAATTTGGGGGGTTAAAAATGTTATATAGGGCTTTAGGTGAACAATAAAATAACATAGTATTAGGCTACAAAAAAATAGGAAAAGATCTAAAAGCCCTTCTTAAAATAACTTTCGACAGCATTGACGTTGATGATTTACGGCTTATGGTTCCATCAAGAGAATGTCCTGGTCGGCTATAAATGGGTTTAGAGACCCTAACCTTGAGACCTTAAATGATGGGACCCACCCACGGGATGTGGTCAAAATGACACGTCGTGTGTTCCAAACGTAGGTCTTAAATATTAACCTTAGAATTTCTCTAAGTTTGGGATTCACCTACCAACCCTACCTACGGCTCGTGCATTAGATGATGGGCCATCCCGGTGAACCTTAAAGAAAGAACTAAAACTTGACATTTTCAAAAACCTGGACTGGCCAACCATAGAGATGATCTTAGAACTATGAGTTAGTCCACGGGTCGTCGATGTATTCGTCGGTTCTGGCACCAGGTCCTTCAAAAGTTGAAAATTCCACCCTTTTGAATCTGAGGTGTTACATTACACTTTGAATATTAATTATTTATACACCTCGTTATAGTTGAAATATTATCGATCCTCCACCTCGTTCAGTTGGAATATTATCAATTTATCCATCTCATTACATTTGAACTATTATCGATCCATTGACCCAATTACTGTTGGAATTATCGAACGATCCACCTTGTTATAGTTTGAATATTATCGAGCCTCCACCTCATTAAAGTTAGAATATTATTGAGCTATGTACCTCATTATAGTTATACTTTATCCATCCATCCAACTTGTTACCGTTAGAATATTATCGAGTCATCCACCTCATTATAGCTAGACTATTATTGAACCATACACCTCGTTATAGTTGAACTACTATCGACCCATCCACCATATTATAGTTGGAGTATTATCGAGCCATACACCTTGTAACAATTGGACTATTCTCAAGACATCCATATCGAATAACATCCACCTCGTACAATTGGAATATTGTAGAGCCTCCACCTATTTAAAACTGGAATATTATTTAGCCATCCATCTCATTACATTTGGACTATTATCGATCCATATACCTCATTACAGTTGGACTATTATGGATCCATCAACCTTGCTATAATTAGTGAAACATGTTTTCAACTTTAACGGGCCATGATGGGTTAGGCCTAAATTCATCTTTCATAGTTCATAAGCTTCATCATATAATGATAGTGTAAAAATAATTTATCATCCACTATTTCATTTAAATTATGCTACAAAAAATATAATTACATCAATTAATTCATAAAAATATAGGAAAAAATTTATTGAATCATAATTGGAAAGAACCCATGAAGATTGAAAATAACCCTATCTTTGAATTGAGAATCTAATCTTTTAAAATTGAAGATTTTAAAAACCTGTGTAGGAAAGGAATTATAGGTGAATACCAACATACCTTAGAGTTCAAGGACCTTGGTTCTTGAATTTGATACCTTGGTTCTTGAAACTTTAACACCTCGGAAAAACTAGTATGTAAAACTAAAGCCTTACTAGTGTGTTGTTGAGTTTGATGTGGGATTTTATGTTGTTAAATGACTTCCTAAGCTTATGTAGAAGGATTAAAATTAAAGTTACTACTCCATTAGTACCAACTATGGGTCCTTGGGTAGGACCAAAGTCTATTCCTAAGGCTTCTCCAAAGAACAAAAATCTGTCAAATTTTCATGACCCATGGATAGGACCTACGGGAAGTAGGTCCCTCCCCGCCTCGTGGGGAGGATTTGTAGGTCAATACCCCCATTATTAGAGTTGAATATACCATACATGGCCTTGCAGGATGGGGAGTGACCTCACTCATGATCCCTGAGTCCTAGGTCGTAGATGGCACCTATATTGATGTAAGATCCCGAAAATGACTTAGGTGAACTAGATACTAACATGTTTGTCATGGTGTTACAAGGTACTAAATAGTTCTAAAATATGGTATTGAATCAGTGTTTAAGATTTTAGCTGCATTGGAAGTCAAACATCAAGGGATGACCAAGACGTTTGACGACTAAGTCACCTATGTGCCTCATATGTGGTTCTATGCTCTATATTTGATTCATGAGGTATAAGGTCCCTTAATTGAGTTATAGACTCTATATATGTAGTGTGTCAAGTTCATGAAGTTTTGAGGTCAACATCCCAAGAACTCCATGATGTTTGAAAGGTTTGCGTTGAAAACAAAACCCTATGTGCTAGGCATGTTTTTCGTCAAAGGTTTTAACGTGTGTTGTTTTGGATGAAATTCATACGGAGGTTCGAAATCATGTAAAGGACCATGTTTTGGGTTGAAACATCCGGGAAAACATCCCAAGATCATCCAGGTCTTAGGAAGGACCAAGTTGTGCACAAGCTTCCCAAGACAGCCCTAATCACGGAGGCAATCGACGCCTATGGGGTAATCGTCATTTGGTAATTATCATGGAGAGGTATGTACACGACCCTACTTCTTCCTCCCCAACCATCGGACCAGACCGTATGGTCCGTGGTCAAGGGATGGGGGGGGGGGGGGGGCGGGCCATCGTTTGGCAACCGTTTGTGGACTACTTATTGCGTGCAATTCACTTAAAGTTGAGGGATCACTTGGTAAAATCACCACCCACTTCAAAATAATATATTGGTGGTCCTTAAGAGGGTATTTTGGCGGGGTATATTAAACATTTATTATAAGTCTTTAACAAACTTAAATAAATTCCATTCTTCCAATCAAACCCCAAAATCCCCTAGAATTGCCTAGAACTCCATTCGATCCAAAACTCAAGAAAGCTTGAATTGGAAATGAGTGGATATTCTTTGTAAAAATTAAGAATTAATTCATTGAGGTATGGTTTTTGATCATTCAAACTTCCCCCCCCTTCTTGGGTTGTCATCAAGGATCCCAACTTTCAAATAAATTCTTAATTTTTCAAGTTGAATGGTCCAATTCCAATGAGCTACCATGGGTTCGTGCATTATGGTTAATAGCATTGATTATGATTCGAAATGTTATTGTCATTGAATAGTTTAACCTAAATAACCTATGACCAGAATCGATGAACCCCTATTTTGCTATGTTATGTGTTTACTTGATATTGATCTAACGTTTATATATTTTATGTAGTTGCATATAGGTTTGTTGATTAATGTAATAATTTTGCAGTAAGTTGATATCTAGGTTGTATTAGAATTATGAATATGGATGAAATTACCTCGTTTTCATGAATATTGATATAATTGCTTGAATTGTTCGTTATGGTCATGGGGTGATGGCCTTATGATATCTAATTGGATGGTTTAGCATGAATTGGAGGTATTGAAGATGGGTGGTGGATACGCTTCCCTATTTTTCCTTTATTTGTGTTTATTTAGACTTCAACTATTTGTGATTGCTATGGTCCACTTATGGTAAGCGGTGTTAGGTGGCTTTTACTTGCATGAGGTGGTCCTTATCGGCGTCGATGTGAACTAATCAGATGATCTTGGCCTTGTCGGCAACTACTTAAAGTAATGTGGTTATTTTTGTAGTTTATTATTTTGAAGATGACATATCTCCACTATGATAATTAATTGTGAAGTAGTGTTCTTCTAATGAGTTACTCTATGTGATCATGTTAGACTATTACTAGGGCTTTGTTGTGTATGGTCCTTACGGTTGATGCTTCGTTTTTCGTACTTGACTATAGAGTATAATGATTCATAATTATGAGGATATGAATGTGTAATAGATGACTTAAGAAGATAAGGTTTCTTCTATGTCTTCTAGAATGCCATTTAATATATGTTAAAGTGAAGTTGTGTGTCCTTTCTTGGTTGCTTGTGTCGTTAAATTCCATTACTTGAACATGTATGAATAAAATATGTGATGTTTGACTTAGTATCTAATCCTCTAGTTTTGTTTGTATGAATGACAGTGGACCCTTAAATGATGTTAATAGGGTCCTTTATGTTAAACCTTGAACTAGTGGTAAAAATTTGAAACGTTGAATCGAAAGTCGTACTGGTAATCCTTTAAGGAAGGAATATAGACTTAAGCTTGCTAAGGATGGGAAGGGAATAATATCAAACCTACGGCAAGTCTGATAGCTTCTTGTCCGCCATTGTGAGGTAGCCTGGTGGACCTTTTCTTTTGGTAGGGGGGTAATGTTATTAGGTGAGAAAACTTGATATTGACCCCTTTATATGAACCTTAAGTCTAAATTACTCTATGAGAACGAAGGCTATAACCGAGTGAGTATGTTTAGGAAAGTAGTTCTAGTTAAAGAATGAGAGTATATTATAAAGCATGCCTTTCATATTCATTAACCATGTGCCTACATGGAATATGTCTAAGTTCTACCATTGGCAAGTAGAACACCCTCATCGGAGTAGGTTAGAACTTCGACTTCCATGTATTTCTATCATGGTACATGTCAGTTATTGCCTATTCTCATCATATGGAAATACCTATTCGTCATTGAAATTTATATGAAGTTTAGGTGGTGGTATGGGACTCTATATTTGATTGCACATATGCTTGAGGTGTTAGTTGGAGTTCCGGTCCTTGTCGAATAACATCATTTGAATTCCCTGATATGTTTAATGTATCCTATTGAACTAGTTAAAGTATGACTTAAATTAAGGAAAGTTATTTGAATGAATAACCCGTATCTAGAGTAGTTAAGGGTCGCTAGTTAAGGTGTAAGGGGTCATCGGCAATGGTCACTTTGTATCTTACCTAGATGAGTCTTAAAAAATGAATGTAATTAGGGAGATGTTGATTGTGTGGACATGATCTAGACTTAGGTAGTCTAAGATTATTTAGGTGTCTTGAAGAGGTAAATCATGCCGTTATTTCTTGATTTACTTAAGTACGTCTTTTGATATCCTTTATAAGAGAATGTCAATATTTATTATATGTTTGAGTGGTTAAGTGACATAATTCTATCCTAGGTATCTTAGGAGCCCTTAAGTGTGGTGGTACGGGATTTTATGGGTGGTCGCTTCACAACTCACTCAAATTAGGCTTAAAATCACTTTGATAAGGAAATCTCATGTTTAATAATGTTGTTGATCTTGTAAGTGTGCATGTATCTTATTAGAATAAGGCTTGAGGTCATGTAAGTATATTAGGGAAAGTTTTATAGGCGGTCTCTCGTTGTGTTGCCTTAATGAGTCTTAGGAAAGATTTTAGTAAGAAGACTACATTCTAAAATTTTTAATTGGAAGTAAGAAGCACTTCATTGTAACAATCACTGATTCCTGTAACAGTTGAATTTACTCACTGTTAAGTTTGGCTTAATTATATGGTAAATTATGCTTTTTAAATTGCTTCTTCTGTGTTTTTTAAGTTAGTAAGTTGTTTCTTATGATTTCATATGATTTTTAATGAAAAGATGCATAGTTCAAATAAAAGTGAAGTCCGTTTTCATGATTTTCCATGCATATGTCATCCTTAGTACATATGGTTGTACTATCCATGCTTTCATCTATCTCTATATTTGTTGGTAGGTGAGAGCATTTGGGAAGCAACCTTGGACCGGCGAATCGTTTCAAGATAAGTTGAAGTATGTCCTCATTTGACTTGAGGGCATAAATGTCTTTTATGTTTTTTATTGAAGTATTGTGATAGACTAAGTATTTCTATATTCTTATTGTGTATGGGGCCGTGTCCCAAGTATATCGTGTCTTAAGTTTGATGCGATTGAGACTTAGTATTTCCTATGATTTTATATGAAAGAGTTTTTAAAGACTATGATATGTTTTGTGAAAAGTTTTAATTCAACACTACTTTTCATTATGTATATGTGATGAATGATATGTAAGGGCTTTTACAAGACCTCCAAGAGGTCGAATACGCCGGTCGCAATCCGAGATTGACCTTAACTTCTAGGGTGTAGTTTCGGGTTGTGACAAGCTTGGTATAAGATCATATGATATGAAAGTAGCATTAGGAATAAAAAAGTCTCATCTAGTCACGTCTACTAGAGTCTTGACCATCGGAGTGAGTAGAGACACATCTATGGGCGAGAGGCTATAGGACGATAGAGTTTTCCTTCTTTTCTACTCCTATGTCGTGCGGTAGAGTAAATTTTATAAGTACTCTTTTCTTATATTTTTTCCCCCTGTGTTTCTAGAATTAATACAGGAGATCAGCCCTGCTAGGATAGTTGAGAGATGATATGGCATGAGGAGATTCTTTCTCAAGTTGAGCAAGTCCAAAAGGTGCTCAAGTCTCGGTTATCAAGTCCCAATTGGAGGTCAAGGTAATGATATTCGGTGGTTCACCCGGAGTTGAGTAATAGTGATATTAGAGAGGTTTTGCTTGCTTAAGCCCAAGTTGTGACTACTCAAGCGAATTTGAGTATGGTGCCTAGGGTGAATGTTCTTGAGAGAACTTTGACGTCTAGGTTTACATACTTTGTGAGGATGAATCCTCCTATATTTCTTGGCTCTAAGGTGGGAGAGGATCCCCAATAGTTCCTAGATGGAGTGTACAAGGTGTTAAGTGCCATGGGGGTTACATCTAGGGAGAAGGTGGAATTGGCATCGTACCAATTGAGGGATGTTTCTCAAATATGGTAAAATCAATGGAAGTATAATAGGCTAGAGGAGTCGGCTCCTATTGAGTGGGAAGAATTTAAGGAAGCTTTTCTTGGTAAGTACTTTCCTGTGAGAGAAGGGAAGTTAAGGTAGAGGAGTTTATCAATCTCAAGCAAGGCAATATGAGTGTTGAGGAATACTCTTTGAAGTTCTCTATTTATCCTAGATATGCCCTTCCTTTGTTTCTATTCCGAGGGATAAAATGAGTCATTTTGTGATGGGTGTCGGCCCTCTCTAGTAGGGAGAATGTCGTACGGCAAATGCGACCATGAATATATGACCGAGATGAATCATAAAGTGGTATGCCATCAATTAAAGAGTCCAAACTTAAGAGGATGTCTAGAAACTTTAAAAGGAGTGGTTCCAGTGATCAAGGGCAACCTAGGTTTAAGAAAAGGGCTCAAGGTCAAGTAGAACCTAGGAGTGCTAAGGTAAAATTGGAGAAAGGAGGTAGTTCTCGATATGTCAAACCTACATGTGTCACTTGTTGAAAGAGGCATTATGGTGAGTGTCTAAGGCGTACCGGGAGTTTCTATGGTTGTGGTAATGAAGGACACAAGGTGAGAGATTGTCTTCACATTGATTCTAGAGGAAAATAGGGTAAGCAAGTTAATCCTAGTGTTCCAAAAGATGATGCTCCAACAAAGAGGCATTTCTATGCACTCCAGACTAGAGTAGAGAAGCCGGATTATGATGATGATGAGGGTAAGTCCTTACATTTCTCTTTTTAGTGATATGAAGTTCCTTCTAGTTCCTTCTAAGTGGTGGAGATGGTGTTATAGATGGGATAGAAAAGTCATACAAGCATGTTGCATGTGCATGGTGTTTAGGAGTTTTGTTGAAATCGAATATCATAAACTTCTTCCATTGTGCATTTTATGAAGCCATGATTATGTTTTAAGATGGTATATGATGTTACCTTGCATATTAGCATGTTTTTATCATGAATTGCCAAGAAGTTTGGATTTTTTAAAAAAATTTCCTACATTCACCGTAAGGTACTATTTGCTCACTGTTTAAAATATCAAAATTTGACTAATTGATTCTTTGGGTCTAAAATTATGTTTGATGTGGGTAGAACAGATTATATGCCGTATTGATATTTAATTAGAAATGAGTTTTAGTTATTTGGAATAAGCATGTGACTTTTTACCAAGATGAGTTTATAGGATGTTTGTTGTTGAAATTGATATGTTCATTCTTAATAAATGTGTTATATGTTGTTCTAATCTAACTTATTGAATCTCTGTTTCTTAGAAGGGTTCGAGAGTGGCAAGTGGCCTTCGAGGACGAATATTGTCCAAGTGGGGGAGAATGTAAGATCCCAAAAGTGACTTAGGTGAACTAGAGCCTAACATGTTGGTAATGATGGTATAAGGACCTAAATAGGTATAAAATATGGTATTAAGGCAGTGGCTAAGTGTTTAGGTGCATTGGAAGTCAAACGTCAAAGGATGACCAAGACGTTTGACGACTAAGTCACCTATGTGACTCATATGTGGTTCTATGTGTTTATGTGTGATTCATGAGATTATAAGGTCCTTGAATGAGTTATTATAGCATATATAGTAAGTGTCAAGTTTGTGAAGTTTGAAGGTCAAACTTCTATGACGTTCAAAAGGTTTTCCTTGAAACGACTTAGTGTGTCTAGGTATGTTTTGTCGAGTTTTACGTGTTCGTTTTGGATGAAATTTATGTGAGAGGTTATAAACTCATGTACAAGCATATTTGGATTAGAAAAATCCCCAAGGACAATCCAAGGGTCCTTGAGGAAGGACCCAAGTTGGTGCCTAAGGCTACCCAAGAAAGCCCAAACCATGGAGGCAATCGACGCTCAGTGGGTCAGTCGATGCCCCGTTTGTGGGGTATCATCCTTTGTGACTTATACATGGGAGAATATATGCCAAAAACCATCCTCATTCCCCAACAAAGGACCAACAGTACAGTCCGTTGGTCAAGGGACGGGCCGTCGTTTGGGTACCGTTGGTGGACTGCCTTCGTGCGTGCAGTTCACTGTAAGCTGAGGGGTGAACTTGTAAATTCACCCCACTTCCAAATAAGAATATTGGAGGTTCCTTAAGGGATTTTTGGTATTTTAAACATGTATATAAATCTTTAAAACTTTGAAGAATTCATTCTTCCAAATCAAAACCCCAAAATCCCTTAGAAATTGCCTAGAACTCCATTGGAGCCAAAACTCAAGGAAGAGCTTGGATTGGAGAATTTAGGAGTGGAGATTTACTTATCAAATTGAAGAATAATTCATTGACTTATGGTTTTTTTGATCCTTCAACTCTGTTCACAAGGATCCAACTATTCAAGAAGTTTTTCTATTTCTAAAGTTTTTTCAAAGTTGAATTGGTCCATTTCATGATCTACATGGTTCTTGCATTAATAGTTTTTAATCTTGATTTGGATTTAACTATTTGGGTTTGATGATTTTAACCTAAATAGCCATGACCCCATGAATCGGATGAACCCCTATTTTGACTATGTTATGGGGTTTCTTGATATTGATCTAATGTTTATATATTTTAATGTAGTTTCATATAGGTTGTGGATTAATGTAATATTGTGTAGACTGATATCTAGGTTGTATTAGAATGATGAATATTATTAAAGTGACTATTTCCTGATATTGAATATAATTGCTTGCAAGTGTTTCGTTATGTGTGGCCCAGGGGTGAATGGCCTTATGATATCAATTGTATTATTTTGCGTTGGGGGGAATTGAGGTTTAAAGATGGATTGGTGTAACGCTTCCTAGTTCCTGTATTTGAGGTTGATTATACTATAATTCTATTGTGGATTTGTATGGTCCACTTATGGTGGCGGTGTTATGTGCTTTAAGTGCAATTGATGTGGCCTTATCGGTGTTATTTTAAGTAATATGATGATCATGGCCTTGTCGGCAACTACTTGAAGTAATGTGGTTATTTGTGTATTTCATTATGTGAAGCATGATGATATCTACCTACATGATAATTAATGTGAAAGAATATATGTTCTGCTAATGAGGTTATCTAGGTGATCATGTTAGACTATGACTATGGCTTTGTGTGCATACTCTTAGGGTTGATGCTTGGTTATTCCTACTTGACTATATGATTCTACGATGGTCATAATTATGATTATATGATAGTGTATAGGATGACTTAAAGATGAGAAGTCTTAGTTCTATGTGCTTCTAGAATGACATATAATATATGTCAAAGTGAAGTATGTGGTGTCTTGCTTGGTTAACGTGTGTCTATTATTTGATAAATGTAGGAATATGAATATGTGATTTATTCACTTAGAAAGCTAAAGACTCTTGTTCTTGTATGTATGAATGACGTGTGACCTTAAATGATGTTAAGAGGGTCCTTTATGTGAAACCTTGAACCTAATGGTAAGGTTATGAATGTTGAAGTCAAAAGCCGTAATGGTATCCTTCAAGTAAAGGAGATGATTAATTTAAGAATTTCTTGGATGGAACGGAATCATATCAAACCTTAGGAATGTCAGACGAGAATTTTCTCCATTGTGAAAGGTGGCCCTATTGGACCTTTCCTTTTGGTAGGTAAAGTGTGGGTTATGAACTTGTATGGAAACCCTTTTAATAACCTTCAGTGAATAATACTCGAATGGAAACAACGAAGCCTAGCACCCCCGGAGTGATATGGTAAGGAAGTAGTTCGAGTTAAGAATGGAGACTAGAATTAACAAAGCATTCCCTTCATATTTCTTACTGCATGTGCCTACAAGGGATTTGTCTAGTTCTACTCATTGGCCTTAGAACAGCCCGCATCGAGTTATGTTAGAACTGCGGGTGAAGGCCTGATCATTATGTGCATGTCGGTTATCTCCTATTCTCATCATATGGAATACTATTACCATTGGAGAAGTTTTATGAAGTTTAGGTGGTGGTATGGGATGCTATCTAGACATTGCACGATAGGCTCTAAGGTGTAAGTTGGATTTCCTAGGTCTTGTCCAAGACCATTATTTGAATGTCGTTTATGTGTTGAATGTCTCCTATATGAAATACTGAAAGTAATGACTTAAGTTAAGAAAGCATGTTAAATGAATAAGTACTTATCTAAGTAGTTAGGTTGTCAGTTTAAGGTTGTGAAGGGGGCATAGAAATGGTCACTATTGTATCTTACCGGAATAAGTCTTAAGAATGACTCTATTAGGGAAGTTATTTGTGTGGTAGTGATCTAAACTTGGTAGTCTTAAGGATTAGTATAGAGTCGTGAGAATCAATCATTGACGTTATTCTTCTTGATTTACTTAATAAGTCTTACTGTAAAATGTGTAACAGAATGTCATATTATCTATATGTTGATGTGTTAGTGAGAATGATGTCTATCCTAGGTATCTATAGGATCTCTTAGTGTGTCTGTCGGGATTGTAATGTGGGGGGCGCTTCACAACCACTCAAGTGAGATTTAGAACCCAACTTTATTGAGGAAATCTCATGTTCATATGTTTTGATGTCTTGAAGTGTGCCATGTGTCTTATTAGAAGTAGTCGTTGAGGATCATTTAGGTATGCTTAGGGATGTTGTATGGGTGGGTCTCTCTTTTGTTGCGTGAGTCTTTAGGATAGCTTTTGTGAGAAGACTACAAATGCTAGAAACTGTTAAAAAGGAAAAGAACACTTCAAGTGGACCGTGAAGCAATTCACTGTACAGTGAAGTTTTAGCTCACTGTTAAGGTTGGACTGAAAAAATATGATTAATTGTTTAAATGTTTCCTATGTGTTTTAAGTTGGTTAATTTTATTCTCATATTATACATGATTTTTTAATGAAAAATAGCATATTCAAATAAATTCCTTTTTTCACATGATTTTCATGCATTATGCCATACTTAGTAACATGGGGTTGTAGCAATCCCTGCTTCGCATCTATCTCTTAGTTTTTGGTAGGGGATGAGCATTTGGTAAAGCACCACTGGACGTAGCATCATTCACGAGAAGTTGAAGGTGGCCTTATTTGACTCGAGGGTGTAGATGTCTTTTAATGTTTCTTATGAACGATGGTAATAGACGAGTATTTAATATTCTTATCGTGTATGGGCCGTACCCAGTATTCTCATTCCTAAGTTTTATGAGATTGAGACTTTTCTGCCTATATTTATATGCGATAACTGATAGTAGGGCTTGTACATACCTCCCAGAGGTCAAGTACTCGTCCGAAATCCGAGATTGACCCTAACTTCTAGGTGTGGTTTCAGGTTGTGACACTTGTTGTCCAATATCGGCCCGAAATTGACACCTTTGTAATTCTAAGGTGGTTGGCATTAGGTGGTCGGTTTATATTATTGTATTTTCATTGTTATTAATTTTAAACTATGCAATTAAACCCTTTACAACTCATAATTTCCAAAACCCAAAATAAAATCACCTCCTCGCCAAATAATAACTCATAGAAACCGTCTATTTGAAAAAAAACAGTGAGGTTTGGAGCTCCTGAGTTCACTTTTACTTCAATTTCGTGGAGATCTTTTCGCTCAATGGTTAGTTTGCATCTAATGGTAATCCTTCACCCATCCCCTCTATACATATTGTCAAAGCTTCAAAATCCCCCCAAGTTAGGATTTTCAAATCCAAGTCATTGGTTCAATTTCAAAAACATTTTTTTTAATTGATGCTTAATTAATTATAATTAAATTGATGAATTGAGGGACTTATAGAAAATTTCTCATGAAACCTGAATCCCCCAAAATCTTTAATTGTTAAATATGATTGTTTGATTGACTATTGAAGCAGTTCCTTGATTATGTCTATTTCATTTGAGTTTAGTTATCATGATATTTTTCCTGTTATATGTTATTATTCTAGATGTTTTTGGTTTGAAATTTTTTTCATGGTGTTGGAGGCCTAAAGTATGAATAATGGATGTACAATAATTATGTTATGTAAATGCTTTGTGATTTCATGAAATTAATTGTGATCATATCACGAATGCATTTATGTTACTATTGAAGGTAATTCTAAACTATCACTTTTTATGATAATGATTATAATGTAGAGTTTTATTCACTGTAAGAAAACATCTAAAATTGGTTAAGGCTTAGGACTCCTCCTTCTTGTGTAAATGAAAGTGATTTATTGAAGTACCTTGAATTGGGAGGCTTAGGGGTCTTCCTCTTCTTGTGACCATTGTATCTTGAACGAATGAACATAGAATCGGTATAACTAATGGGTGGTATCCCTTTAATTTAACAAATAATACACCTTCATCTGTTAATAACCTATCATGGTAACTTCTTTCACAGAAATGACTAATGACGCATTCTTAGGCTTTGTCTTGGAGCAATACCCACTAGCCATTCCTTATCCAAGGGTCCAATAAAATATTTAAGGCTGATCTGACTCAATGGGTCAAGGAATTCCTTTCATCGGATTCATAATGAGTTAGTCTAATAATGTACCCCCCAAGCGATAGGTGAATTACATTCCTTTTCCTTTTCATGTGTGTAATAATGGTAGCTTAGGTCTATAGGCCGCTGGCATTCCTGTCAGTATATAAATGTAATGAGATGACGTCTCTATGGGAATGTAAGCTTAGCATCGAGTGGAATTTAATATAGAAGCTCTCCCTATGTTAGATCGGGTTCAATGACTCTTTCTAACCCATATTATGATGTGCCCCCGTAGGTATTGGCTATGCTCCACCTAAGCTAAATGTTACTGGTTTCTACCTTAGGAAATTAGACCCAACTCTTTTTAGGTATGGGGACATAACACAGGAGTCCATTTGATATCACATGGTCTATGTCGATTTAGGTTTTATTCCCATCATGTGATATACGACCTATGGTTACTAAGAGTATCTATGTAGTGTAATGTATTAATATGGGAATGTCATTCCTGCATTGCGTGAGTAGAATTGGAGGGCTATGGTGTTATTCCGCCAATGTCTTAATGTTTAATGAAATGGAATTGCCTCCTAATGAAGTTAAGAGATGTTTGTGACTTAAACGCGTTATGTAATGTGAATGTTGTTACTTTGAAAGTTAGTAGAGTTACTTGACCATGTTGGGTCATATTCACGTTGGAACCTCCGGGGGTACGACTCCAAAGACACTCGCAAGGATCCCTCAAGGAGGACCCAAAGGTTGTCGAGACACTGCCTTGGCAGTGAATCGACGAAGCTCGTCAGTCCACCAATGGCCCATCGATGCCGAGGCATCGATGGACAGTTAGCCTGGTGAAGAATTAAGGTTGTTGTCAAGCCTCAGACCCAAAAAACGGCCTGCAGTATGGTCCGTTGATGGACCTACTAGGCATCGTTTGTGCCCGTCGATGGTACCTGCATACTACAGCCTGCGCACTGTTTCTTAAAGGGTTGAATGGGACATTCACCCCACGTGCTAACCTGACCATAGTTGGTTTATTTGGTTAGTTTCGGGTGTATTTAAGTCATCAAAAACGTGACAACATCATTCCCAATTCAATTCACACATAGTAGACTTCCCTCCAAAAATATTCTCTCTAGAACCTCCATTGAAGGTGAAGAAACTCAAGAACAGCTTGGAGCTTGGATTTCCATGAGTTCTTCACCAAGTTTTAGAGTTTTTCTTCTACGTTAAGGTATGCTGATCCTTAATCTCTAGTTAATCTTCCATCTAGAGAGTTCTTCTCAAAATTTTCAAAGAGAAAAATATGATCAAACTTCTCCTTCTTCAATCTAGCCATGGGTTCTTTCTCAAAATGTTTTCAAAGTCTTAATCATGATAAATGGATGCTAATATGATGATTGTAACGTGGATTTCGATCAAATTGCATGATGAACTCATGTCCCCTTCAACTCTCGTTTTAGCCTATGTATGGGCATTGTGATCGTGACTTTGTATTGATTGAATTATGATTCTAGCACGTTGAATTGCTTATATCTATTATTACCTAGCATGTGTACTGATGGTGAATTGTTGATGAGTGATCCATGAATGTGAAGGTTTGAAGGTTTGAATAAGGCAAGTCTATAATGTAATGTCATGTGATCTTAATTATAGCTTGATTGTTATGTAATTCAATTATGTTAAATTGATGGTTAACTACTTCCTATGATATCATGTGATGATTAATTATGTATTGTTGTTCCAATATGGATTGGGGATTGAAGAATTGTTCTCTATTTCCTATTGATTATTAAAGCGTGCTATTCACTTTAATCTAGATTTTATGGCACTTGTAGTAGGATTTCGTTTAGGTTATGATTTATTTAACTACAGCCTTATGTTGATATTATTGATGAATTCTGGGTGAGAGTCTTTCATGATCAAAGTAAAGGAGTCCTGGTAAGGATTCATCTAGGTTTTTTTAGCCTAATGATTTATAATATTATATAACCATGGGTTCGTTCTCAAAATGTTTTCAAAGGCTTAATCATGATAAATTGATGTTAATAAGATGATTGTAACGTGCATTTCAACTCAATCACATGACGAACCCATGTCCCCTTCAACTCTCGTTTTATCCTATGTATGGGCATTCTGATCGTGACTTTGTACTGATTGAATTATGATTCTAGCACGTTGAATTGCTTATATCTACTATCTAGAATATGTATTTATGGTGAATTGTTGATGAGTGATCCATGAACGTCAAGGTTTGAAGGTTTGAGTAAGGCTAGTCTATAGTGTAGTATCTTTTGATCTTGATTCTAGCTTGATTATTATGTAATTCAATTATGTTAAATTGATGGTTAACTACTGATTATGATATCATGTGATGATAAATTATGTATTGTTGGTCCAATATGGATTGGGGATTGAAGAATTGGTCTCTATTTCCTATTGATTGTTAAAGCATGCTATTCACTTTAGTCTCAATTTTATGGCACTTGTAGTAGGATTTCGTTTAGGTTATGATTTCTTTAACTACTGCCTTATGTTGATATTATTGATGAATTATGGGTGAGATTCATTCATCATCAAAGTAAAGGAGCCTTGGTAAGGAATTATCTAGGTTCTTTTAGCCTAATGATTTATAACTCTATAAACATGATGTGATATCAATTCTAGGTAGATAAATCATGAGTTAGAATTGATTATTATGTCTTTAGATACTGGCCTAGATTGATACTATTGATGAAATATGGTTGATGATCAATGCAAGTGAAATTGGTTAATGATACATGTCCTACCTTTTAGTATATTGGTGATGTATTGTGCTAGTTTGTAGTATGGTCTTGTAGTGGATTATGCATAATTTATTTTATGATTAAAGTACATTTATCTACTTCCCTATATATGAATTGTTGATGAAAAAGTTATATTGATCAATGATGATCAAAAGGTTGATGAATTGGTAAGAATAGCTCTTGCCCTCTACTTTTCTTATTGTATTGATAGTTAATGAAGCCTTGTATGCGTTGTGTGGTATGGTCCACTTATGGTGACGATGTTTACTCTATTGTAAGTATATATGTGATTTGAACATAGGCTGGAAGGCAATTGCATTATGATTGTGTGTTGGTGATGATCACTATATGTGAAACCTATGCATAGTTTTCTATTCTAGCTATGATCTAGGTTGTATGGATAATGTTATGAGCATGTAAATGATTATTTTAACTTTATGTATACGTGCTGCCTGATGAAGTTCTATAATTTCCTATGGGAATTACAGTTAATATAGGTGCATAAAGACTATATCTTACTGTAATGACCTTGTAAGTCTTGAATTAATGAGTCTTATGCTATGCTTATCATTCTATAATGTTATGTGATGTATCATTCATTAATATGACTTTATAATTGTACTAGTATGGTTAAGGGTATGGGACCTTGTATACGCATTGCACATGTGTACCTTGATAGGATAGTTCCTAGGTTGGTCTTTTAAGTACATGAATAGGAATGCATGAACATGTTATGAATATGAATTCTATGTTATGATGTTAAGTCTATGATATGATGAATCATGAAGGTGCATAGTGTCTTGAAGTGTTTATATGAAAGATTGCTCATACAGTTACATATATATACTTATGCATTAATGTATAATCATGTGTAGCCTTAATGTGTTATGTGAAAGGTTTACTCTTGTATAAGATTACACACACACATGTATGATAATCTAGTAAATGGAGGGGCCTTGAAAGATGTTCTCAAGTGTACCCTAAACTAGATAGGTGCTTACATATGCTATGTTCATGTGAAAGGGTTTCTCACATGATTTAGGTTGATTAACTCTCATCTATGACCTATGAGCTAAGCATATGAGGAGTTGACTATACTAAGACTAATTTTATAAATTAAATTTAATAAATAATTTTTAATAAAAAGGGAACTTAGCTTAGCACCGAGAGAACTTGAAGTTGAGGGGTGTCCCTTCCCATTGGAGGAACGTAGGTCACCATAGTCCTCACAGGGTGGATAGCCTCATATTCCAAAAAGGGGATAGAATGATGTTTCCATGACATCCCCCAAGTTCCTTAAACTATGCTTGCCACATATGATCTAGCAAGTGACTTCACTTAGTATGCTAGTATGTGTTAATGTTCTACCTTGGCTAGGTAAGAACACCTTCCCTTGGTGTAAGTCTCTACAACACCAAATTCCATGTAGCACCAATGGTCTTAGTGTTGGTTAAGGCTATAGTTTCCCTAAAGGAAAATGGACAATGGAAGTAAATGAAAGGACCGCTAGCTAGGATAACCTAAGGGTAGTTTGCGTAGTGTGGTGTAGGTATGGTACTTCACCTATGCATTGGCACTGGCTCTTGGGTAAGTCCTAGGAATGTGTTCTACTAATGCTGTGGAACTATGTCTATGTTCCTTAATTCAATGACTTTGTAGTGTTGTCTACTTGTTTTGATGAAATGCATGGTAGAGTCTAATATGAATTGGTTTATTATCTATGATAAATGTTGTCTTAATGAATATATGGAAGGTATTGTTGGCATAAATTAGTTTCTATATGCCTGTTGATGTATGAAATAAAGTGTTAAGGCTTGTGGTCTCATGATAGGCTTACTAACATGTTGTGAGGTTATGGGGCTTCACATGGTACATTGCACTAGTAGACTTAGATTTTGGTATTGTGACTAAGTCCTCGATAATGTTGCTAATGTAAAGTGAATTAGTAATTTTTGCAAAGTGGGGGGAAAAAATAGAGTTCACTGTAATGTCCTATGGTCTTTCACTTGAATGGGTCGTTTACTGTGCTATACTTCTATGATGGTATGTGTTGGCTTGTGTATGTTATATGTATGATTTCTTGTGTCCTTAAGGTGATGCATTGCACCAAGTATCACTAAAAGTTTACTTGGAGGGTTAAGGAATTAAGAAGAAAAGGATTCACTATAAAGAGAAAATAAGCTCACTCTAATGTGAAAGTGCTTACGGTAAAAATGGTCCTAAATTGCCTTAAATGAATTGTATTATTTATATATGTTGACCTGAAATATGCCTGTGGTGAATAATGTAAATAACATATCTTATTTATAAAGGTTTTTATGGAAGATTTTCTCAAAAGCATGAAGTTTGATTTCAAGAAAAATGTCCCTTTAAATCTGTTTTTTGCATAGGTTGTTCATACTTAGTTATTCTTTTACTAACCTCCATTCTTCTTTACCCTTTTTACACCAAGTGTAGGTTTTATGGATGCTTAAAGGATGTCTTTAACAGATGAGATTTGATTATGTGATTCCACAGACAGGAAAGGAATCCCTTAATTCAACAAGGATCTCTAAGTTATGGTTGACTGTAAGTGTTATATTATTAATATACTATTATGTTGTATGGGTTCGTGTCCTAAAGTACTCTAATAATGGTTGGTTCTAGGATTAGAAAGAACCTTAAGGGTCTAAATATGAATTATGACTTATATTTTTATAATACGAAGTGAATTCTAGTCATATCATGTGCTACGAAAAGTTTTAAATTTTCAGCTAATTTACCTATGACAGTTCGATAAATGACAAATATGGGCTTGTATAAGAACTCCGAGAGGTAAAGTACGCCATGTTACTTTCAGGGGGTGCTCCCCGGTCGTGATACAATCTGAATCCCTCTCAAATCAAGTAGAAAGGCTTGTTACTCTGTGAGATTATTGGAGCAAGGTTCCGACAAAATGAAGGAGTGTTGTTGATTTGAAAAATAATGGCCTTTAAGCACTCCTTTATGTATGCAGGTGTATCTATCTGTCATATTCCATTTCAACTCTCCTTTTCAGTATATAATAACTATCTATAAGTGAAAAATATCATGTTTATATGTTTACATTAAGAAAATAGAGGATATTTCATTTAATACTACAATGCAACTCGATGCATATTGCATAACATAATCCTATACTCTTTTGTGCCTCTCTTAGATCACTTTGTTCTTTCAACCAGCGCATTCATAATTATTTTTGGGATATGCACAGTCTCCCTCACCCGATGCCTCAAAATTGCAGAGACCACTTAATACTATACTTAAGGTCCTAATTACCCCCCTAAACATTATTGATTAATATTTTCTACCCTTTGCGGCCTCCATGTACACTATCTTGTGAGTCCAACGCTGGTTGACTTTTTTTTCAAGATAGTGCCACGTAGGCATAAAAGGGTAGAAAATTACTTATAAAATAAGTTCAGGGGAGTAATAAGACCTTAGTATAGTATATGTCTCTGAGATTTCGGACATAGGTTGAGGAGGTACTTGTACATTTTCCCATTATTTTTTATTGTTGGATTTGCTAGCAATCATGTTGCAAAATTTAGGTTACGAACACTGCAGTTATTAATTATACCAAAAGTAATATAAGATACACTTTTCAAGCACAGACAATATGGATACACTCAAAAATCAAATTATTCGTAGTCTTGTGTGGTTCTCTTAGATCTCCCATTTGTGTTTATTAAGATATGATTCATTCGCATACACAGTTTGTTTCACTCTATCAATCACTCTCGTGGGATTTTTAAAACAAAGTGACATTAAGGTTTCAAAATAAATGGGTGGTGACATAAGTCTTAAGTATTGGGTGTAGATGACCATTATGTGATTAATGATTAAGGATTGTGGAGTTGCCCTCAAGTTTATAAGTTGACAGTTTTATCCATTGAACTAAATGAGGTAAAGGGTAATTTCCAATACCCTAATTAAACCAACTTTTGTGGGGATTAAATGAGGGGGTAAAATTGGTAATTGACTATAACAAAACCTAATTTAACCATTTTGTGGGAAATATAAGAGCCAAAAGAGGAAATAAAAGCTTTTCCCACTGCCCACCTCCTGTCCGTCGATATTCGTTCTCCTTTTCTTCTTATGCCTTCTTCTTTGCTTGCTTTCCTTTCCGTTTCTTCCTTCTCTCTTCATCTGCCGCTTTCTTCTTCTTCTTATTTTCGTACATTCGGGTCTTCCTGGTAGTGCTCTGCTTTGTTTTTCTTCTTGATTGGTTTTTACTAATATTTAACAGGTGGACCCAATTTCATTTTGTGTCAATTGGAATTACTACGAAAGCGTATACCCATTATCTCTGGTAAGTATAATTAATAGTTATAAAAATCAATTAATTATCATTTGATCTGTGTGTACCTGCATTTTTTCATAAGTTGCATTCGTCCTCGTTTCCAACATATTGTTATATATGTTTGCAACAGTTGTACTATCATAACATCTATAGTCATATGTAGCAACATGGTGATTGATTTTCACACATAACGGTCATATGTAGCAACATAATGACTTACATCTCGCACCGAATAGTCCTATGTATCACATGGATTTATTTTTCGCAACCAACTCATATGTAGCAACATATGAGACTTTATCTTGCAACAAAATAGTCATATGTTTTCTACATATGACTATAACTAAAAAATTATCAACATGTTGAATGTATGTTTCACAACAGAAATCATAAATGTAGCACAACATATCATTTACATCTCGCAACAGAATATCATATGTGCTACATAGTTAACTAAAAAATGGAGCACCATGTGATGTATTTTTCACAAAAAATAGTATATGTAGGCAACATATGACTTACATCTCGCACATAATAGTCATATTGTTGCTACAATGATATTAACTAACAAATGTAGCAGCATGTTGATTTATTTTTCACAACATTGTCATATATATCAACATATGACTTACATCTCGCCACACGAATTGTTATATTGTTGCTACATGATATAAACAAAAAATTTATCAACATGTTTGAGTTATTTTCACAACATAACATTCAATGTTGCAAAATATTACGTACATCGCGGCAACATAATAGTCATATTTTGCTACATATGATATAACATAAAACGTAGCACAATGTGATTTAATTTTTCACAACAGAACAGCAATTAGCACATTGACTCAAATATCTCCAACAGAATATTAGTCATATGTTGCTTTACATATGCTTTATTCCCTATAATTAGTAATTATTTTTTTAATATTCTCAGGTACAATGTCATTATTTGTAGGGATAGTTTTTTCGTGGTGAATAGGGTCGAGAAGAAAAATCAATATCATATGAGGTTGGGAGGATAGTAAAAAAATGAGTGAGAGCCGGTTTCAGTAGGGAACATAAAACAATTATGTCGGAAGAAAAACATTTGTATGCTGAGTTCTTTACTTTAGTTGTGCATATCTGTATAAAATTGTAAACCGCAAGATCTTGTCATGAGGTTCCATTCCCCATTTTTTTTCATAATGAGAAGGTTTTACCTTTTAGAATAACTATCAATCTAGTTGAAGTTTTATTTTGGAGGACAGAAAAACCGCCAACTATTAAGAGTCTACGTGGAAGACACTCCTATCGAGGAGGATCATAATGTAGACCAAGGCCAACAAGATATGTTTTAATGGAATGAATTTCAGCCTGCGGACATGAATATTCCTGATGATGAAATTGGAAAAAGGTGAGGTGAAGGTGAAGCTCAGCCTGAAGGGTCGGACCTTTGAGAGCAATTTTCCTCCACCCTATAGTTGGGCAGGCAACAACCATGTGCGTCGCAAACTTCACGTGTGAATAATTTAAGGATGAGTAAACAGATTATACGGAAGACATTCAAGACAACCAAGATTGGCAAATTCATTGAAAATTGCTTGCTTGAAAAAGATTTTAGACTGAAAAAGGTGTATCAATTCTCGTAATGTTTTTCCTTTAAAGTTCATATTCGGGGATTCAATGGTTGTTGAGGCTGTGAAATTTACAAGTAGTGACAGGTTCGGCCATAAATCTATGAAAAGTTCATACACTGTGTTTCAGACATCTAACAAGCCATAATCCCCACGCCACGTCAAAATTCTTAGGTAAGTACTTCGAAAATGGTTTTACTGGGAGGCCCATCCACAAGAGACTGGTCAATAACTCCGCACAGAATGGGTTGTAAGGTAAGATATGAAGATTTATACTGCATGGGCGCATTCTAAGTCTAATGTTAGGGGACCATGAGCACGGTTATGCAGTGCTTAATGCGTACCGATAATATTCTGAATTTTTGAATCTAGAAAGCAAGACGGCTCATTGTCGCTAGAAAAATGGGAGGTTCCAGTACTTCTTTGTATCATATGGTTCTTGGATATTGGTTTTCAAGAAAAGGATAAAAGTAATAGACGTTGATGGTCATTTCTAAGGAGAAAGTATGGAGGCAGTTCTGCTATCGCCGGTGGCCAACAGATGCCGAGAATCATAATATTTTTCACAGTGGCTTTCTGTGTCGTGGACAAAAATGTGATGCCTCCTATAATATTTTTTTCAAAATATGAGAAGCTTTGTAACTGATAATGATGAGTGTGAATATATAGATAAAGGGCTCCCAGTATTGAAAGATGGTTTTCGAGAATCATCCTGCATCTCTTATGAGTGTTGTCAATGAGACAAAGAAACTTGGGGAAATATTTGAAATAACTTTCCAATTCAAAGGTATGGGCCCATTTTTATAAGCACAAGGCGTCCGATTATGTTGGTTTCAATGACCATTTCAATCAATAAGAGATTTGGTACCAAAGGCCGCCGCTGAAGCTCTCTTGAACGGTATTGGATTCAACACATGGAAGTAAGGCAATTTTGCCCGGGAAATAGGTACATCTTAATTGAGTTTAATTTTTACTTTATGTATTTTGTTTGATTTTTATCTGTTGTTTTGTAGATATAACATTATGACATCAAACTCGCGGAATCTGTTGAATTCTATGTTTGATTTTCTCATTGCTCCGCCTATTGAATGAAAATAAACCAGTAGATTTTGGCATTGTTTTTTTAACCAGAGGCGATGGAACTGGTGTACTCCGCATAGATTTGTTCCTTCAATTGAAAAAGACATATCTGAGTATGTCCAAAACGCAAGCAACCAAGTTGTTGGCCCACAACTCGCTAACTACAAGTTCAGTGTTACTGGTTATTGAGATGTTGTTACTGTGGATCACAAGAAGAACTTGTACTTGTAGAATTTTTTATTTGAACAAAATACCTTTGTCCACTAAATGCCATGGCAGTAATTCGATCCCAACATGGTGATGATTTTGGAAATCAGATTTACTTCGTGTACTTCCTCTCCAAACTATTCAGGTGAAAAAATACATAATGGGCATATTGTCAAGAATTCACCCGGTGCCAACTGAAGAATTCTGGGTTTGTTCCCTTTGGATATCATACCGAGAGAAAACATAACCTTCCTGCCATATGTTGATCAATTAAAACCCGGAAGAACATATAATAGACAGCTTGGGTTTTGTGAATCATTTTCAACAAGAAAAAATAAGTGTTCAGTATGTGTGACTTTGGGCCACAAAAATACTACATGCCCAATCGCAATGGCCTCATAAGAAGTGTTAAGCCTTGTGTTTGAATTTTTATTAATGTTCTTTCTTATTTTGAGGATGATCTTTCTATTATATAAATCATATTGAAATGCCCCAATGTGTATTTGTTGCTTTTCTTTTGTTTCGGTGTCAACACATGTTCAAATGTTGCCTACAGGATATACTAGATGTGGCAACATATGCAACAAATGTTGCTCCAGGCGATCATCTGTACAACATATACCTCATGTTTGTGATTCACATTAGCAACGTTTATTGCATATGTTGCCACATATAAATATCTAAAAGCACACTCCAACGTAATTTATTGATTTAAAAGTATATGTTGCCATAGATGATTATATGTATCAACATATGACTGAACTGTTTTGCTTACATTATCCATCTGTGGGCAACATATGACTCAAAATTGTGACGGACGAATGTTCGATATAACGCATCAGCTTTAGCACACATTTGACTCAAATGTTGCTACCTATAATCAGTCTGTATTAACTATATTTTAAATAATGATTACGTGGGAGTGTTTTTAGATAATTAGATTGCAACATATGCATAAATTTGCTACAGACGAATCATTGTAAGCAACATAATGCCACATGTTTGACGGCGAATGTTGCTACATATAATCATATGTAGAACATATGACTCAAATGTTGCTACAATATATCATATTAGCAACATAACTTTAATAATTATTACGTGGGAAACTGTGCTTTTTAGATATATTAATGTGGCAAATATATCCATAAATGTTTGCTACAGACGAATCAGCTGTAGCAACTTGGCCACATTTTTGTGAACGAACGAATGTTGCATACATATTAGCTATGTAGAAACATATGACTCAAATGTTTTGCCTACATATAATCATTTGAGCAATATATACTTTAAATATAATTACCTGGGACTGTGCTTTTAGATATATTAGATGTTACAACATAGCAATAATGTTGCTATAAGACGAATCAGCTGTAGCAAAATATGCACAATGTTTTGAACGGACGAATGTTGCTACATTAATCATTGTACCAACTATGACTGCCAATGTTGCTACATATATCATCTGTAGCAACATAATACTTTTAAATAATGAATTAACGTGGGACTGTGCGTGTAGCTATATTAGATTGTTGGGAAACATGCAATAAATGTTGCTACCAGACGAATCAGCTTAGCAACAATATCCACATGTTGTGACGGACGAATGTTGCTACATATATCATCTTTAGCAACATATGACTCAATTGTTCTAACATATAATCATCTATAGCACCTATCTTTTAAATAATGATTTCGTGGGAGCGTGCTTTTAGATATATTAGATGGTGGCAACATATGCAACCATGTCATTAGATAAACCTTTCGTTTAATTACGACTCTTCAGTTACTCAATGGGTAAATAAAAAAAATGACCAAAAGCTATTTTCGGGAGGGAAAATCTTCCAATTGTTTTTTCTTGAGGATATTCTTGAATTTGATGAAAGGTCTTCCAAGGAATAACCTAATGAGCTGTCCAATCCTTACCATCAGGCTTGGGCAAGATGCCAGGGAAAGTGGTCTGCAATTGATGATTTAATCCCTCATCACCACTAGCATTGAACTCTTCATGAAGTTCCTTGTTCTTTTCTTCATGAACTTATTTATTTTTTCTTGTTGTGCCACAACTAGACTTCTTTATTTTCCCTTCTTCCGACTTCATTTATTTCCCTTGTTCCGCAACTTCTTTTTCCATATTCTTCCTCCACTGACTTGTCTTTGTTCATTTCTTTTTGACAAAAGGCTACTTCTGGCTTAGAGAAGGAAACTGCTTTCGTTGCAAGTTTTTCTGAAAGTGTAGTTTTTCGTTCCCTTTCTATGAATTTTTAGCATATCCTTCTTTTTGGATCTTTGTTGGTCAATGTATCAATATAAAGTTTTTCTTTTGACAAGGGCATTATATTTGTATCTGCAATCACAAAAGAAATATTTGAAAGCCACACACATGACTACAACCACAAGTAAAAACAGGACAATAAGCAGATAAGCACATGCATTTCAAACCCTAATTAAATGTTAACCTTACCTAATGAAGATATATGTCAACGATAAAGTAGAAATTATGAGGAACCAACACCGTCTTACTATAGAAGTGATTGTGAATGAATGACTAAGAGAAAGAAAGAAGAAGAAATTTCTAGTAGAAGACAAGAATAAATTTTGTGAATACGAAACGACCATTTAGAAAGAGAGAAAAGGGAGGAGAGGGAAAAATGAAACATTAAAACCGTTTAATTTTTTTTTTTTTGACAATTCAACTGTGACATTGTTGCTAATATATAATATTTTTGTTTGCTAGATATATACGAACTGTTTGTCAACTTATAATTTTTTTCGTGTTTAATTACTACCCAAAATTCATATAATAAGATAAATTATATAAATAAATAAATCTTGGTGGAATACGAAACAACCTTTAAATAGAAGAGAGGAGAGAGGTAAAATGAAAATAAAGTCTTTTATTTTTTTTTTTAATTTTGACAATTCAAACTGGTGGACTATGTTTCTAAATATTTACTAATTTTGTTGCTACATATATACGAAACTGTTGCAACATAATAATTTGTCGTGGTTTATGACTACCGAAATTTATACATTTTTAATTACCTTCACCGAAAATTATATTTTACCACTTATCAACAAAAGGTATTTCACAATGATAGAATATTCATAACCACCTATCTAATCAATGGTTTGTAACTCACCTTTTCATCGATCTCGATGTTTTTTTTAAGTTCTACTACGCATCTCTGGTCTTTCATTATTACTAACGTAACCATTTCGAGCCCTTACAATCCCATAATTCCATTGGAGTGAACAATTCTCAAGAAGCGAGGATGGTCAGCAGTTAATTCCACATGAGGTACTTGTTAATCCATTTACACTCAAATTACTCAGCGTATGAAGCAACAAAAATTCCACAATCTCAGCATGGTATATCATCAATCAAAAAATATAATAACAACACATTTCGATAGTCGTAAGACAAAATAATATTGTGATACTTATAGTCTACTGCTTTTTTGTTGGGCAATATCAGTAACATGACTGACTTCAAATGGCTGAGATTTGTTCTTTCCTTGGTAACCATGAACTGTTCCTTCAATGCAACGACTGCCAAGACCCAATGAAATTTCCATTACTATATACAGAGACATAAACTTCATCCGTCAAGTCTCAAGGCATTCCAAAAGGTATAGCATACCCTTTCATTAAGACAATGATTTTATCCTCATATTCACTAGAATTGTCAATGTTTGTTTTGAAAAAACAACTAGTGGTGGTATATTGATATTCAGACTAAATCTTTTTCTTTGACTTCTTACGCAAATAGTAAAATATGACATTCACATACTGCACACATGCATCAAACAAGTGTATCAATTTAATTGTATATATTCATGTACTAAACAGTACATATAAAAGTGAGAATGGATTTACTTCATCATTCCAGCACCTATTGGGTTGAGACATTACAGAGAACCAGTCCTTATTTATTGGAATTTCAACTACTAAATCAAGTTCGTCAAATTCAAGTTTTGAACAATTGGCTAAGTAGTGATCCTCCTTGTTTCCTCTTCAATTGTGTAATCATTATTAATCATTATATATTGAACAACAAGAAGAAATTAATAATAGTTGAACGGCTTTACTTGCTTTACTTCACTTACTTTTTTGCATGATGCTTGTAAGACCCTCTTTTATCCATTGCGAGAAGGATGACATTAGTTCAGTTGAACCCTCGCTGTCAATGTTAAAACCTTCAAATGGATATTGTAGCTTCACATCACAACTGACAACTTCGACTTTCTTCCCCTTTTTTTTCGCTTTCACTTTTTCTTTCTGCTTCTCCTTCTCCTTTTGCTTCTCCATCTCCATCTCCTTTGCCTTCTTCTTCTTCTCCTTCACGAAATCCTTTTTTGGCTTCTTCTCCTTCTCCTATTTTTCCTTCATCTCCTTCTCTTTCTCTTCATTTTCCTTCTTCTCCCTCTACTTCTCCTCCTTTACCTTCTTCTCCTCCTCTTTTATATTCTTCTCCTTTTCTTTCTTCTCAATAATCATAGAAAGTGTTTGAGAAATAGATTTTTTCAACCTCCTACATTTCAAAGGCTATGAAGTCTTCTTGGATTTTTGCACATCAATATTATGAGATATTTCCTTAAAGTATCAGTGAGTTTTTTAACACGACTAATAAAATAATCATGTTGCTGCTCACATTCTTCGCATAGACAAAAAGAGCATTTCATGTTGGAAGATTAAGTTGTTGTCACGGATGAAGCTTCTTTATCATTGCATGCTACAAGGTAAATAAGAAAATATTTTTTGAGCTCTATTTCAATTCACATTAAAAAATACTAATAGCGTATGTTGCAACCACTGGATAGTCTGTTTTGCGATAATAACATTATGTTGCCCACATATGTACATGCTGTTGTGCAACATATCCATCTTTATGTAGAAACAGAGGTGCATCCTATGTTGATACATCTATACAGATTATTGCAAACATTGAATCTATAATGTGGCAGCAAATGACCAAATATTAATTTTAGCAATCATTATAAATAATATCAGCAGTATGTTACAATTGATGGATTAGTCTTGCGATATATTAACATTATGTTGCCACACTATGTACCTGCTGTTGCGCAACTATGCATCTTATAGTACGACAGATGAATCATAATGTTGATACACTGTACAGATGATTGCAAACATTTGAATCATAATGTGGCAACAAAGCCCAACATATCACTAAAATGTGCAACATACGCTAAAATCATATCAACAAAGGCCATAGAAAAAGAACAGCACAACAAGAAAAAATGACTTTTCACTTAATGATAACATTACATACATTTCCTCAAATAGGATTTTTTTGAGGTAGCTATTTCCCCCCCCCCCCTTTTTCAAAAATGAATAAATAATCACACCTTAGTCGATTATTACAGTTTTTACACCTATAGAAGAACATTTTATTGTTCTTAATCCAAGAAAACAAACTTCAAAAATTGTAAAGTATTCAAAAAATAACTTAATCCTTTCTAGTCGACAACGATTACCAGATCAGAGAGTGAGAGAGTAATGGAGACTGGATAGGAAGAGTAACGATGGATTTCCAAATTTCTAAGGAAAAATAAAGATGAAAGAAAAAAAGAGAGAGAGAGAGGGGGCAGATAAAAGCTTTTTCTTTTTAGATGATTTGGTTTGAATTATAACACGTCTGTTTTTTTTGTATTTTATAACAGACTTAGAATTGTTTTGAAATTAATAATTTGGTTCCATAATAGTTAATTACGATTTTAAGAAGATGTTGACCGGCTCTTTCTCAATCATAAACCAAAATAAAACGACTGATTTGACACCCTTTCGCTTAATTTTCTCCACTCTCTTTTTTTCCGTTTGCCTATGTTAGAAGCTAGGTCCTTTTTTTTTTGTTAATTTGATTTTTATTTCTTTGTGTTGGGCTATTACCCGTGTTTCAGCCAAAGGCCCCATGGACTATCCTACTTGAAAGGATGAAATTATTCTCTTTATTTTGTTTCCCTTTCTATTAGAAAGGATTGGAATTGTAATCCTTTTGTAGTTGGTTTTGGCTTTGTAAGAAAAACACCTCTATAAATAGAGGAATGTGGAATGTCTTGAATAGATAATTAATTTCTCATTGGTATTTGTCTTGAAATACATTAGAACATAAAAGAGTTTTTGAGAAGCTTTCAAACATAGAAAGAGGAGAAAGAAACGGATTTTTGTCTGGCAGTCTTTTCTCCAAACACCAACGTTCATATCGGTTTCCTTAACTAACCGTTCTATCGGGCTGAAGCTTGTACTGAGTGTTCCTGATATCTTGTGGTTTTATTTGTTTTTAACGGTGGAGATCATATTGGTGTTAGCAGATCCTGTTTTTAGGTCCGAACAGAAGCTGGGTTTCCGTGGTGTTTCTTCTCATTTACTTTTGTTGGTATAGCTCTTCTTTGTTCTCTTTGGCACTTGTTGTGTAGCCATTAGAAGATATTTGTAATCCTCTTATAGTATAGTGAGAAATTTGTGGAGTCTTGTCGATCTCGTGGTGGTTACCTTCGGGTTTTGAAGGTCTTTTCTCTACATTAAACTTGGTGTTCTTATTGTTATATTTTTTCATTTTTATTTTCCTCACACAACGGTATCAGAGCTAAGGTTATCTTATGTAGGGAAATATGAGTAGATGGTTTTCTAAACGGAAGAAACTACAGCATATTAAAACAAAGCAAGATAAAAGATCCATTGTTACGTGAAGAGATGCATCTTTTGGTTATTTTCTGCTCATAAACCGGCATTTGACCGATGAAAATTGGGAATTTGAGAAACCACAGCTGTGGATATATAATCCAATGGTCTGAAGATAATGTTCACAATATATTGTGAATAGACACTGCTAGAACATTTTAAAAAAGTAAGAAACGTTTTACGCTTCAAAAACTGCAATAAACAATTTGTTCTTGTTAAAGCCATGTGATGACTTTAAATACAAGGAGGACAGTCCTATTATTGATCATATAAATGATTTTCGTGGTATTCTTAATCATCTATCTAGAAATGGTGTTAATTTTTGATGATGAAATACACGGACTTTGCGCTCTTATACTCTACTACTCTCACCCGGGATTCTTGGGGAAACTCTTCGTGTTTCCTTTAAACAAAATTCTGTTCTGCCACAGGTTGAGAGGTGACTAAGGTTAAATGAAAGGTTAGAAGAAATCTCAAACACACTTCACATTCAGAATATTCCTATATAAGAAGATCGAGGGAAGACATAAGACGAGAATCCTAGGATTAGAGTAAAGCAGAAGCAAGTCAAATCAAGAAGTCACCTCCCGATCCGCCCTACCTGACGCGTCATGACGGTCAGAGACCCCCTCTCCTAGGGTCTCCCATTTCTCTCGTGTCTCTACAGACACCTATGACGACACGTCTACCTGTGACGGTCCGTCCTGCATGACCATTTCAAATGGTCAGATACCCCTCTCCTCTGGTCTCCACATGTTTTTTTCAAGTGTCCTCTGCAGAAACATACGACGGACCGTCTACTGTTACGTCCGTCCTTCCCATACCTTCCTACTAGAGAGACTCTCCTGCAGGGTTCTCCATATCTACATAGTCTAAGTAAGACACTACGGACCCCATTACGGTCCGTCATAGTCACGCGTGTCGTCACCCAGGCCCGTCGTGTGTCACTATTACCATAGAATGCATACTATTTTTCAATTTTTTTTGTGTGGTTTTGCTTGTCTTGCTTGCCACTACTCGTACTATAATAGTGAGCCTTTACAGTACTATCTACTTAAACCCAAGCAAGATCGATCTATGCACGCGGAGATCGAAGTTTGTCGCTTCGTCGCCCGCATGTCATTGGCTTCTAATGATGAGCGTGACCCCGAGTATGTCCCCCAGGAACTTCCAACCCTCGCCGTGCTGCACGTGCTCCCATAGCCACACCCCCAAAAGGTGGCGTCCCCGGCGTAAGTCACTACCACATCCCACGTCTGATGAGGAGCGCACACTGACTGGCACAGGTACACCCCTCTTGTTCTCCATAAATGAGGAAGGAGAGTCTGGCCCTAGAGTAATCATGGTCCGAGGAAGCCTCGCCTCCGGCTCTGCTGATGTTCCCGCACCCGCCAAAGTTGCAGCGTCGGCTGTCGTAACTTGATGCTGACATTTCAGACTCTACATCGGCTCCACCATGCAGGTCCCCACCCGAGCCACTGCCACCCCACCGGTGGTGTGTCGACGGGCAATTCCAGTCTACTTTAACTCCGACGCCCATGTTCCTGACTGATAAAGAGTGACTGAACTCGATACACTCACCTTGGGAGGCGGGTCCTTACAAAGGAGCCGCCCTACGAGCCTGAGATCACTATCTCTTTCATCAGGCACGCTTGGGTGGACAGCAACTTCCGTTGGAACGATGCAGTGAGAATTGGTCCGAGAGTTCTCGACATCTTACTTAGCGACTCCTCCGATCACAGATAGATAGACGTGCTGGCCCCGCTAAACAGGGCCCACTTGTAGCATGTCCGAGTACTGGGCGTACAGGTTGACATTTCCCTGCCATCCATCCGCCGATTTCTCTACCGGCGAGATTGTTGATGCTACCTCGGACCCCCCTCACGTGCCCGTTTGAATACCGCTTGGCCAGATAGTTAAGGATGGCCATTCTTGCAGCGATCCATCACGAGAGAGACCACCAAGAGGTTATGGCCCTGCACCTGTCAGTATGGAGAGGGTGCCTATATGGGTGACAGATCCGAAGCGGGGCCTCAAGAAGGCCAACCTCACATTCACACAAGTTCTTGTGGGCGGCTTTTCCGTCACTGCCTTTCCCCCATAGCTTGCTGATAACATCGTTACCTGGGATCGAGCAGTGTTGATGGCGGCGAGATAGCCAGTTCGAGTGACTTTAGCAATGGATTCTCCGAGGCAAGTCATTCCCCGAAGGGCATTCAATGTCACTACGACCATACCCCATTTCCCAAAAAACAAAAAAGTGCATGATCTTTGCCCTCTGCATGGTCCGCAGGTGTGCCCATATGGCACGTAGATCAGCTTAAGACCCCGCAGGCAACTGTTGAGTCGCTCATCAAAGACGAAGCCAATGTTTTGCTCCACGCAGAGCGCCCTGTCCTGAGCTGCCCCCACTACCTGATGAACTTGCTTAATACGAAACAGTAGCCACACACAGCCAACGCACAGCTACGGGCTACACATGCCGTCCATTGACACTACCACCCACCGGGTCGAGTCTAATCCCGGGTAGTAGCATGCCGCCCCGAGCATCCTCTTGCACAGCCCCTCTACTAGCTTCTACGCGGCATGTCCCAGCTTGCTAGGGTCCACAAACTAAAGCAACAAATGCCACTCTCTGCATCATATCCAAGCTGCGTGATGCAGAAGGTCTATTCTGAGTCCGAAGAGCGCCTATAGAGTAAAATGGTCCAGTTTACAGACTGAAGACGTTGATGTTACCAGCGTCTGACCCTTGAGTTGAGGGTGCTAGCCCCCAGCCCCTCCGGTGGTGTGTCGAATCTTTCAGGCTGCAGATCTACAGTCTTCGGGCAGACATCGCACGATCTTAGAGGCTAGGGTGCCCGCGAGTCTGAGGCCCCTATCTTCGAGCCTATGCTAAGGACCAAACAAGTGTTGGCGGCCCTTTTATGCTAACTTCAGATTCCACCACTCCTCTGAGAAGGTGCATGAGGCTTAGGTGTCGGAGCAGAGGACAGAGGGCGCGAGCATGGAAAGAAGGAGCGGCCAGAGATAGGGCCTGCGAGAAGAGCCTCACTTGCTGAGAAGAGGCGTCACGAATGAGAGCAGCAGAGTCGCGGTTAATGGCGTCTAACGCCTGGCACATTGAGATAGCAAAGCCTACTATGGTGCGGTTGTTGCTGAGGACACCACTAAGGGTGGCCAGATTGCAGAGGAACGTGGTCCGGGGAACCGCCC
Source organism: Solanum habrochaites (assembly GCA_027704765.1). NCBI lineage: Eukaryota > Viridiplantae > Streptophyta > Magnoliopsida > Solanales > Solanaceae > Solanum > Solanum habrochaites. The sequence goes on along the minus strand of JAKWJA010002489.1, from coordinate 50,737,791 downwards.
CACACCATCTTGCTGAGCGCAAACGGTAGCTTTGCGCCACCGGTTTGCTTCACCCTACAAACTCTAGTCATTTAGATTTTTATGCATTGGGGACAATTGCATGCTTTTTTTTTTTGGGGGTGTGGGTAAATGGATAGTGAGTGTATAGGGTGAATTCTGAGTAGCCCAATTGCACTCCCCTCTATTGGGGTTTTTACTTTTCTTGGCCTGTGTTCTTTTTCCCCAAAGTCTAGATTACTTTTTCTGTTGAACCGGTGCATGTTTATATTTTTTGTACATAGTTTAATTCTGGACATGATGGCTAAAATGATGTCTGATAAATTGGAACAATGATGTACCAGACTAGCATATAATTGATAATGTGGGCTGTCTAAGCATGCCCATAAGCGGTACACACTGCATGACCCTAAGTCTAAAATTTCGACAACGAGTTGTCAGATAATCTGGTATAGTGATGAGATGTCAAGTTAGTGTGGAGGAAGATTGAATAGTCCACTATTTGTACTAAGCTAGACTTGCCTGGTTAGTCCTGCTAAAACTGCTAAAGTAAGCTGTAATAGCATTAGGAAAGGATCATAGGCCTTATTCAAGATCCCCAATTTTTTATCCTAAATAAAAGAAAACTCAAGGAAATTTATCCTTATTTGATCCAAATGATTTAAGCTTAATTAGACCTTTCTTTCTTTCTCACCCCAACATATCTTTTCTGGGAATAATGGTTTGGCCTGGTCCCTCTGGACATGTGCACCTCAGTCTTATGCCAAAATCATAAGTTGAGGGTGGCTAAGGCAGTAAACAAACTTTTTTATGGCCCTGACCAAAACGTTGGGTATTATGTACTTTGACTCATGGCCAAGCCATGAGTTTTGAGGGTGGCTATATGAGGAAATGCTCTGGAAAGTGGGGTTGAAAGAAAGACAAAGAGAGAGAAAGACAAAAGTAAAGTGACCAAGTTTAGTAAAGAAAAGTAAAGAAAAAGAAAAATAACAAGAAAACAAGCAGAAAAGAAGAGTCCTACACAAATGAAAAACGATACGAGGTGTAAAAGAATATGAGAAACCTGGGCGAGATAAAATGATAGAAAATGGTATGTTGAGCCGATAGGTCAAGTAGGCAAAAAGTCACTAAAAAGAGAAAAAAAAAGAAAAAAGGTATACCTACATATACCCTACCATGACCCTAAGAAGCCTATGTTAGCTAGCTAAAAAAAAGTCCTATCGTGATCCTAAAGGGTTGTATAGCAACATAAGGCTGAAATAAGGGCAAGCTTGATGGCAATAGGTATGAATGAGGTGACTTTGTTTATAGAGAGCGATGTTGAAAAAATAATCCTTATACTCAAACCTGACCACCCTCCATTGTTGTGAAAACGAGGATTTTGGTTTCAAAGTAGGACACTAGTTTGCAATAAAATCGGAAATTGTTAGCAACCTGATGAGAAATTGAAGAGGATAGGAGTTAAGTGCATGGTGAGTCCGTGGTCAATGTTCTGATCCAGGACCTAATTCAATCCTAATAGTGATAGCATGCATAGATTTGTGAGATTAATCGAGAGGAGGGGGGATATCCAAATGATTGGCAATGATAACACATGGATACTATTGTACAAATATTCTTATTGAGTCATAGTGGTGTCGCTGATGACAAACACGAATTTAATTTGAGGGTGTTTGTATACCGTGATTTCACGATATTATTAATACTTTTTCTTAATGTTTAGTGTGCCAAAAGCCCTTTTTGTGCTAATTTTTATATAAGTTTCTCTTTTGCTTGCAGAAAAGCTGTCCAAAGATGAATGCGGAGATGTTGAGCGAAAAAATGCAGAAGAGACCCACCTACCGGAGATTATGCGTCCGTCGTGCCTGTGACGGTCCGTAGGTGGCAGCTTAGTGCGCTGCGAAGGAAGTGGGGCTGTCTGCCAAGTTTGGGGTTACGCAGCTTGTGTACGGTCCGTCGTGTCTATGACGGTCCGTCCTGCAAGTTCGTCTGAAGTTCACGAAAGTAATCCCAGTACCCCATATTCCAAGAGTTGAAGTTTTTTTCGAATGAAGACCCTCCGACGGACCGTCGTGTCTGTGACGGTCCGTCATACTTTGCCGTCGAGGTAAAGAAGAGAGCCGCAAAAGAAATTGGCACAAGTCTGGTCGACGGAATCCATAACGGCCCTTTGTGACCACGACGATCCTTTGCGAGGTCCGTCGATCCACAAGCCCAGCGTTTTTGACAGATTATCAAGCAAATAGAGCCCTTGTATATTAGGTTTTTATTTTCTATAAATAGTTCGAAAAAACCCCTCGTTTAATGTCGGAGTTTGGACCTTTTGATATTTAGGTAGACTCCAGACCATTGTTAGCTCTTCATTATTAGGTTACTTGATTTTTGGGATTAATCAAGAAAACTTTCGGATTTACTCTTTTTCCTTGAAGTAGTCACATGAATTCTTAATATCAAATATATTTGTAATCTTTGATTATGACTATGGTTAATCTACCCATAACAGGGTTTTGGTGAACCATAGGCAAATAATGAGGTAAAACCTACTAAATACAATTCTAGAATAGTGTCTTGGCATGTATTACTAATTCCTTTCTCTTCGAAGTCTTTTTAACGATGGCCAACGTTAGAACTCGCCTTAATGCTACTTGTTGGACCAAGGAGGTAGATAATAGGTAAAAGAATTATTACACATAGAATTGTAGTGTATACTATCTATCCGGCTAGTATTGATTGGTATGAGGTAATAACTTATCAAATATCAATACAATGCTTAATATGAGTAAGATAAGGGTTAGAAAGCAACAACACGTAGCGGAACCAGGTGCGGATTGAGATTTTTCTAATGCCCGTAAGACCAATAATTTAAAAATACTAACTTGTCACTTTTGCTGCAAGATACTAGAAGATTGTTATAGTCAGAATTGATCAAGTTATGAACCTGTGGGAACATCGTAAACCCTAGTTACTTACATTAAGATTAAACCTCCAACCTTTGAAGCTGTTAGTTTCTCCTTTTCATTTTACAGTTATTTTCATTCAGTTAGAAATAGAACCCGCCCCTTTTATATTGTTTTGCTTTCCGAAGGAAGTCATTGACAAAATAGCATACCAGGTTGAAGTTAAGTCTAGACTATTTTTTCCTCATGGGAACGATCCCACCTCAACTATTGGGTTATTTACTTTGACACGGCCGCTTTACGTCTTATTTGAGAGTAAGTTGGCGTCGCAGTAGCTGGAAAAACAAAATATAAAATGATAACAACTTTATTGTGATTACAGATTTTGTTTAATAGGATAAGAATGTACTAAAAAGGTTTAGCATATATTTACTAGGCACAATGATCGGGTGGACCCTTATACTTGGCTCGAATTATAAACTGGACCCTTCAACTCTCCAAATTTTCAACTAGACACTTCAACTCAAACAAAATATAATTTTATAAAAACTCGTAGTCAGCCGGTGTTCCTCACTCGATCTGACATGAAATAACACTCAGATCCCATATCCACGTACAAAAAATCATATCCATCTCAATTACTTTAGTGATCACAATGCTATTTTTTTTACGTATTATTTTATTAAACGAATCAAATAGTTTAAAAAAATATATTTTTTTCACTTTGCTCTCAAGAGCCTACCCAAGAAAGTCCCATTGACATTTTTGACAACTCCATTTGAGCTCCATTTCATAAATCGATATTAATATCAATAGAAAAAATCATCACCCTTACTACTCTAATACTAACTTGGCACTCAAAAATTTTGAAATTGAAAGAAAAATCCACAACTTCCAAAAAAAAAAGATCAGAAATCTAAAATTTCAAAAATGGTATCTACAATTTAAAGAAGATATGAAAATATGTTTTTGCTTTTTTTTTGAAGTTTGCTTTCTGAAGAATATAAAAAGAAGCAAATAGTAGTTTTGTTGCAAAAAATCAATCTTTAATGTTAGTTTGAGCTTTCAATTTGGAGAAGATTGTTTTTCTTTTGTTTCCATTATTTTGTTTTTAATTATTGATGACTGTGGAGTTTTCATTTAAAAGTGAGGTGAAGTAAGATTCAATAAAAAAGATCCATATCGAGATGAAGGAATATAGTATAAAGAGGAATAGAAATATAGTAGGATGAGAGATGGGATGGGTTGTGAAAAAGAAAGGAATTTTCTCTTTTCTTCCTTTTTTTTGCCTTTTTATAAAGGAAGGTAAATTTTCTTTTACTTTTTATTTAATTTTTTAACTTTTTAAATCAATTCACCCTCTATTTCACATGTGTAACGCACATTTTTCCAATTCAGCTAAATTAAACACCTAAGGCTGGTCAATGGTCAAAGGGACTTAAAATAACTACTTTGTTTGAGTTGAATTGTCCAAATGTTTGAGTTGAAGTGTTCAAATGAAACTATAGAAGTAGAATGATCTAATTTACAATTCGAGTCAAAGTATAATATTCCATCAAATCATTTTGCCTATTTACTAAGGATGAATTCATCAAATTTGTTATGTGCAAAGGATAGACGACATGGACTCTTGAAACAGATAGCAGACCCAAAAATGCATATCAGATTCAACTCAATGTACTCTGATGAATAATTGGAGAAGACGTCGACATAATCAAAGGTGAAACAAACAGAAGAAGGGAAACAAAAAAATAATTATTACCACAAAATGTAAGAGAAACCAACATACACTCCAGCCAAATATTCATAATATTTACCTGACATTTTCCAATGTGTATCATAAAAGTACTATCTGCAAACCCAAAAAAAACATTAACGTAAAAAAATGTGGTCAAATGAGAGGTAATTTTCTCCACCGAAATTCAATTAAGAAATAGAGCAATTGAAGAAGGTTTTGACTACTCCTCCGTTTTGGGCTCTTAGCAATAGTAAACGTTTGTTCAACGGAGAAGTGCAGAACACATGCCTCATGGGAAAAAAAAAGTTTTCCAAGAATGTAGTACCATTCCTACTACTTCTATACACACATTTCACTGAAAATTTATATCAGACACAATTGATCGAATGCATTTGTCAAACTAAATGTATTTCAATTATATATTGAAGAGCTAATGGGAAAAATGAATAAAGGAACCATATAGTAATCAATCAAAAATAAAATGTGAGGGGTACACCATAATACCACTAGTTCTGAAATTTGATACAAAAAATATTCAGAAGAGAAGATGCATGTGTAGAATCCTAAGTTCTATACGAAATTGAAAAAAACTGCAGAATAATCAATGAAATAAATATAATAGGCAAAAATATTAGACAAATGATCGGGTAAAATTTGATAGAAAGGCGGAACAATTCCACACATTCCACACAAACTTTGAAAGTAATGTTTTGGCACACTAAATTAAAAAGCAGGTAGAGAAACCCCGGAAAATCAAACATTAACTAAGGCCCAGAGGTACAACCAAAATAAATGTTAGAGGAGTTAAATTCAGAAGAAGTAGGCGTAACCGAAACAGACAAAAGATGAGATAGATCAATTGTAGAAGGAAAAGCAGAGGAGCAGTGTGAGTTATCTTTGGATATCTGGCTGGCAAAGTATAAAAAGACAACACACGTGGCACCAAAAAGAATACAAATGTCTCTATTACAATGAATGCACCAAAGTTAATCTTCACAATATAAAAAGTGTCCTTATTTCTGTCATCACATTTTCAGCACAAGGTACAATTATTATAAGTTGTGTTAGTATAAGGAGGTGCATGTTATTATGAATTTCTTTTATGGATTTTTGTATACTAGTTTCTCGAAACGTTTGTTTACACTTGTCCAATATAGAATTATTATATAATGTAATTATTATTAGCAAATATTAAATTTTAAAAATATTAGTTTTATATTTGATACCTTTAATTCATATTAATAAAATTCTAATAATTGAATAGCGATATACCATCAAACCAGAAATATGAAAAAAATAATTATCTATACTATGGCCTCGAATATCTGAATATATCATGACTTAGCTTTAAATAATCTCATCAATACGCTCTCATATGAGTAACTACACATATATGTACTACTTAAAGAAACTATATCCCATATAAAAGAATAAAAGAAATAAATATAAAAAAAATACATTTAAAAACAAATATAAGTCATAAATTAGTAATTTCAGCACTAATAAGAATAGACTAACATTCATAATTTCCTAAAAGATTAAATCAAAAGAAGTATAAATCGGTAAATGATAGTAAAAACTTAAACAGATAAGAACAAATACAACATTCATATCCTTCTTAAGACTTTAATTATAACAATATCTATAGTAAAAAGAAGGGAAAATTACATATGTTGTTACATTTCAATAAATAATTACAGATTTTAGCTATACATTTTTTATTACCATTTATAGCAATACTATGTTAAATCTGTAATATGTATTAAAAATTGATTATGTATGCAATTTATATGAATTTATTGTTTTTTGAAATATATTACGTTTGTTTGGTAAAATTAGACATATTGTATTAATAGAGTGTATTAAATGGTGTGATAAAAATATTACTATCATTAAAACTTGTATTATTATGTAAATGATAAATTATTCGTTGTAATAGGTTTAAACTTGTATTATAAATGAACGAAAATGATTAAAATGAAAAAAATAATTATTATTGCTATAAATGGTAAATATTTTTTTCTTAGTATATATTATGTAAAATTTATCAAAAAAGAACTACATAGGAGTAGAGTTCTTTTATGATCCCTTTCCCATACAACAAAAAAGTCTCTAAACAACTATGATACAAAATACATTCTAATTACGATAAAAAAAATATTAATATTTCAAAAAAGAAATAAATGAAAAATGCCTAATGATTAACATCAACACGAGCCTAGTGATAAAGAAAAAATATTTTTCCATCATACATATGTAAAGCTAAAGATTTATAGGATAAGATTTAAAGGTGAAGAGTTGTTTAAGTTAATTTTCAAAGATAGTGATCTTACACATATGAGAGAGGAAAGATTGTTGTTTTTATTAATAATTTACTTTTAATTACACTAATTATTGAGAAAAGATAACAAATTTAGTCCATTTAACCGCATTAATTATAGAGAATAAAGGATAAACGCTGAAAATAAAAAAAAGGTTTATCTATAACAATTTTTCCTTTGTTAAACATACTCGTTTCTTAAAAGAATTAGATAAAACATTTTATATATAAAAAAAGTATTCCTGACAAACTTCTATGAATAATTTCCTAACATTTTTTTAAGAAATATTTTTGTCTTTCAAATTTGACTTTTACATTTTTTATAGTTTTAGTAATATAATCTATTAATTACTTAGTAATTAAAACTTAGATATTTAATGACGGTGTCTAAATGTCATGAACTTTAATATGATTATGTCCTATTTACCGGTTTATTTATTAATATTTATTTAGTTTACAGAATAAAATAAAGCCAAAATGATAACTCTTTTAATTTTTACGTTAAGAGCTTTGCACTTATAATAATATATGATATGATGATATGATATATTTCGTTACGCAGCATGAGTGACACATTACATAATAATAAAAATGATATTCTTTTGCCATGTATATTGAAGGTAGTGAGATTCAAATAACAAACCTTGGCATACATCATTTACTAAAGCCTAGATACATATTTAGTTTCAACTTGATATAGTAAATTTCTTCATAAGATTATGTAAATTTAAGAGTTCATATCTTTTTTATTGTATTTTTCTATGATACCCTATGTCTTCGAGGTATTATCATAAGATATATTCATTTAATTGAAGTGACTGATCTCTAGTCAGAACCATCTAATTTTGTTTCTTTTAATTATTTCGTTTTGTTGTGTCCACCGGAATTGGGGAATGCTTTGTGCTTATTTGAATATGTTGGTTCTCTCTCCACTTAGAGATTCATCCTTGTTAATTTTGACTTTTAAAATTTGAATCTCATGGAGCTTCTTTCTTTGAATTATCATCACCCTGATTTTTTGGTTATGGGAACTTTATTCTTCTTATAGGGTATACAAAATCGAATTGAAAAATTGCTCAAATTGTAATCGAGTCAAATCAAAAAAAAATTCAATTAGTCGGTTTGGTTGACTTGATTTAGTGTGGATCAAACTAAACTGACTATATTTGGTTTGGTTTGGTTTGGTTGGTTCCAACTAAAAAAAAACCACTCCAAGATCAACCAACACTCAACGTTTAGATATATAATTTTAAAATTTTATGTTATACGTACAAATATACTTACTTTGAAGAATTTTTTAAATATCTCTTATCCTTTTTCATAGTTTTAACTCTTTTAATATATGTATTTCATGATTTGAAAGTTAGAATTTTTAATATTCTAAAATATTATAATTCACATGTGTATTATAATAAAATTTAAATGAAAATCAAATAATACTAATGTAAAAAGAAAATCATTCAACACTACGATGACAATAATATTAAATATTCGTTTTTTAAGTTTTTAGCATAGATTTAGATATTAAAATACATGATCTAATGGGGGGGGCTAACGTTCTTAATATTTAGTTCATTTAACTATACTTACTAAACGTTCTTTTAGGGCATGATTCGTACTTTAAATTATGATCAATTTTCTATTAACTTATTAATTTGCAATACTTTTTGAGCGATTTGTTATTATCTTTTGGTGATATTTTAGTGTCATTAATCATACATTATATTTTTGTATTTTTCCTTGAGAAATAACTTACCTAGTTTGCATTTAAGGTAGGACTAAATAAATATTTGAAGTATAAATTAAATGTTTGTATGAATACTTTATCGAAAATAACCCGAAAATCCGAAGAAACCCGAAAAAATCCGAAGTTGAAAAAATCGAATTTTATTGGTTTGGTTTGATTTATAAGTTCAAAAATCCAAGATAAATAATTTAATTTGATATTTGAAAAACCCACCAACCCGATCACATACACCCCTACTTATGTATATAGTTCTTTTATACCTTCGGAAGTTTCTGGCTTGATGTTGTGCATACACGTCCTTCTTTAAATATAGATAGTGAAAATATGAAAAATATTTTTTACATACGAGTTAATATCATTATTCTATATTTTCTTTCAACTACTACGACTTGTTGTAGAGCATTGGAAACTTCAATGAGAGGATTTTGTTTCTTTGCTGTCACCATTTTTTTAAGACACAAAATAGAAGAAATAAAAGATAATTAATTTCTTGGTTGAGAAGTTAAAGAAATTAAATTAATGAGGAGAAACCAGAGGAATTTTGTGAAATTTTCATCAAATTTTCATGAGCTATATATTGAAGTTTCTACAATATATAAAGATGGGAGAGAATAACATTTCACTCAAAAGAAAAAAAATGAAACATTTATATATAGTTTCTCTATAAAAAGAAAAATTTGCACATAGCTTAATGGTCAATTGAGAAACATCATAGTAGTTTTTGTATATATTGGCTTAATTGTTGCCTATATGACTGTCTTAATGATAATCTTATCTCAGCGAATGACTGTAATTAATAATGTAGTATTTCAGCTAATGACTCTAATTAATAATGTAGTATTGCATTGTGAATATAAATCTTTGGAACATATTCATGTAGGCTATCAAAAACTGAACTCGAGTCTGATGCACAATCTTCTTAACAACCCTTGTGCATATGATGTTATTCCTTATGACAGTGTACTTGGAGTAAATGGACTTGTTTAATGTTTAGAACAACTCATTTTGGATTTGTTTGTGCAAATGTTAGAATAATTAGTTTACAAAGTTTCTTTAAAAATAGTTCAACTTTCTTAACTGAGTTTAGGACCCAAGGATTAGATGAGCCTTATTTTCTGCATTAATTGTAACACCTCTAAAACGACTTAGGTGAAACTAGAGCCTAAAACTTGTGTTTTGATATTTTGAAGTCCTAAAATTGATTGTCATGATGTTAGGAGGCAGTGGTTAAAGTTTCGTAAAGTTTGGAAGTCAAACTCCCAAGAATGTCCATGACGTTCGAAAAGTTTGCCTTGAAACGTCCTTGTGTGACTTAGTGTGTTTCATCGAGTTTTACGTGTTCGTTTTGGATGAAATCAATGTGAGAGGTCCTAAAATCGTATAAAAGCATATTCGGATTGAAAACGTTTAGCGCAAAACTCCCCAAGGACCAACCAAGGGTCCTTGAGGAAGGACCAAGCTTGTAAGCCAAAACTGCCAAAAAGCAGTCTCACCTATGAGGGACAACCTACGCCCCGTAGGTGGAGTGACGCCCCATAGGTGGGAGGCGTGGGTCAGGACCTAGCCTAGGAAGGAACCAAAGGCAAGTCTCTAATTCCATCGACGGTCAGACAGGACGACCCGTCAAGGGACTAACGCCCCATTGATGGGCAATGGTCGATGGTGGATGGTGGCTTGCAACTGGCTGGTTAACTGTCAAGTGTAAGGTTTGTCACACCTTTTTTTTTTCTCAAAAATTTGATTTTATATGTTTCGAAATAAAAAAGAGTTTTTCCAATTAAAGTGACATTTTGAAAAGAGATAATTATTATTCAGCGTCGCCACTGAGGCTTGAGTATGTGTTCAAGTCACTTATTAAATCCCTAATCAAAAGAAAATTTGACTCTATAATTTTTTATTGGTCTGCAAAATAAAAAATTCGGGTAAGATCTGTTGACCACAGGGAAGGTGTTACCAGAACCCCTCGAGTACAGTGGTTTTAGCACGGTGCTTTTTTAATTGGTATGACTTGACAGAATTTTTGGATATTATATTTTATTTAAATTATAATAAATTATTTTACTCTTATTTCTCATTTATTTTAAACCTATAAACGTTGTCGTATTTATTTTTAAGTCTATTGGAAAATGTTTTATTATTTTCGATGTGTGTTCATTAGTTCAAAAATTGTTAATCACTCATAGTTATTTATTTATTACTTTATTTATTATTTATTTAATTTTACTATTTATTTATTTTACATTTTGGATATATATATATATCTATATATATATATATATATATATTTTCTTACGTTTTGTTATCTTTTTCTTTCTTTATTTAAGAATATATTGTTTTGCTAACGTGTTACTTTAATTATATTATTATTATTTACAAATTTGTCTTTTTTCTTCTTATTTATTATTTTATTTATTTATTAATAATTTTTGTTATTTTCCCTTTTTATGCGTTCTTTTTTTTATTCTTTTTTATTTTATTTTTACCTTTTGTTTAATAATTTTATAATTTTATAATTTTTTTATTCTACTTCTCTCTTCTAATTATTTTTTTCGATTTTTCATTGATTCTCATTTTTTTTCACTTTCTTTTTTTTTCTTTTTATTTTTAAATTTTCTGTTTCTGTTTTCAAAAAATTCCTGTATTATTTTTTTATGTCTTTCGGTGGTTCTCTTTTTTTTATGCTTATCTTTTCTTTGTTTTTTCTTTTGTTCTCTTTATATAATTTTCAAATTTTACTGTTTTTTATTATTAATATTTAATAATAATTATCACATTTTATCATGAATCTCTAGATACATTAATTTCTCCTTTTAAATACAATTCTGCTTCGATATGTTTTTAAAAAAAATTCAATTTCAATATTTTAATACCTAATATAACAAGTAACATAAAGTCAACAAAATTTCTAAATGAAACAACTAAACGAAAGTATAAGAATCTATTCAATTTAAACAGTGTGTAATATCAGAAGAGATATAAGTTCACAACAAAGTGGTATCTAAAAATACTAGTAATATATAATAATTATAATAATGTCAAACAATAATTAATATAATAATGCAACTTGAAGCATTGATACTGATTGGAATCAAATTTTCATATAGTTAATATTATGTAAAATCACGCCGGAGGAATTTATAGTTACCTCGCGGGCGAAAAATTTGATACCATAAAAACAAGTTGTGATACACGACTTGGAATCACGATCAAAATCTGTAACCTTTTCTACTAATTCTCAAAAGAAAATTTCACGTTTGTCTCTTTGCTTTTGCTTTGATTTTTTTTTTTCTCTTGTATTCAATCTGTCTTGTGTGTTCTCTATATTTTTTGATTTCAATTTGTATCTGGTGGTTACATAATCTCTTTGTATATATTTTTTTTCAAGTGAACGTGGGGCTTATTAATATTTTTTGGTTGAGGAACTGTTGCTAATTTACAAGAAACAGTAGTGTCGTGGACTAGATTTAATTTGACAATTGAGGTTGAGAAAATTGGGGGTAGATAAGATAACAAAATAAATAAAAATCAATAATAATAGCAAATTGAACAAACCAAAAAAAAAATCGTGTAATAACATTAAATCGTGCAAAAAAGAAAAAAAAAATCTTAGATGGGATGAGTATTTTTAGGAAATAAGTTAGAATGTTGGAGTAATTAGGATTAAACGGTAAGACAATTTGAATTATTTAGGAATCATTTGTCTTTTCTTTTTCTATACTCGTCATAATATTTTCATATTTTGATTACTTTTAGACTGGATGAAGTAACAAATACATTTAAATTTCCAAAACTTCTATTTATTATTTTTTTTATTATTATTAACCTATAACTGATCTTATAGTTTGTATTAATTATATTATTTATTTTATTCTAAATACAACCCTTTTCAAATTGGTATAAAAGTTTTATGTTTTGATAAAAAAAATTAGACGTTCACAGGGTTGAATTGGTAAATTTACCCACACGTCCAAATAATTAAGTGGGCGGTTTCCTAGGGGTGTTTTTGGGTATTTCAAGTGGGTTTATAAGTCCTTAACACCTAGATGAATTCACTATTCCAAATCAAAACCCAAAATCTCTAAGAAATTATCTAGAACTCCATTAGAGCCAAAACTCAAGATAGAGCTTGGATTGAAGATTCTTTGGTGATTCTTCATCAATTCTTCATTAAATTTGGTCTAGCATCAACTGAGAAGATTATTAATCCTTGGAATCCTTTTCTTCAGGAGCCAACTTCAAATTGCGTCCCCAAAGTCTAGCAAAGATGAACTGTCCTATTTGATATCTTATAGCCATGGGTCTGGCATAAAAATGTTTTGAATCATTGTATATTGATTGAATTATTGTTAATAGATGATTTAACGTTAAAAACGTCATTGAACCATGCAATTCATGCACCCTAGATTGGACACGTTGTGAGTGATTGATTATGTTTTAAAGCTATGAATTCTTGTGGTAGTTATTAAGTGTAACGACCTGTTAGTCGTTGTAGCAGCAAATTTTATTTCTGGAAAAAAACGGCTGAGTCGACGGATCCCACGACGGACCGTCATTAGTAAGACGGAAAGTGAGGGGGGGTCTAGTTCCAAAAACACTTAGAATCTGAAAAATTTGGGTTACTGAGAATCGGACTCTTCTGAAGTCACGAAGAAAATGGCAGGCGGACGTCGCAGGAGGAAGGGCCGTACACAGCCCTTTTAATGAAAATCGAGTATTGGCGTTGTGACGAAAACTGCAGGACGGACCGTCACAGCGTGACGGGCCGTTCACAGGCTGCGGTGACCCTGACTGGGTCGGAATTTAGTTAAATATTTTAGGGGCGTTTTTTGGACTATTCCGGATTATAATTATAAAGTTAGTGGTTTAAATATTAATAATTTAATATTGGGGGGTTTTAAATGAGACAATCGTAAAATAAAACAGTGGGTTATTTTATACATCTTTATCTTAATTATATACTAATTGGGGTAAAAAAGAAAAAGGGTTTGGAATAAGAAAAATAGAAGACAGAGAGAGAGATGAGAGAGAGACCGAGCGAAATGAGGAAAGAGAGAACGAAGAGGAAAAGCTTGCTTGCTTTGATCACAAAGTCTTCGGTGGAGGAGGTTATGGTTTATGCATTTGATAGTAAAAATCTTAATAGCGGAATGATATGTATTGGGTAGTATTGTGAACCCTTCTATATGTTTAAGTGTATGCTGTCTGAATGTGATTATATAATTGTGATAAAATCAGCATGATGAAGCTATTGAATCCTAAATACTGAAAAAAAAACCCTAATCGCCTTGTTAATGAGGATTGATGATGCCTTGGTATAAAAGAGGCTTGATTGAACTACGTGATGAGAGTAGTGGAAACGGGTAGTGTTGGGTGGTGTCACGAACCGACACGTAGAATTAGGGGAAATCGGGTGTCACGAACCGACGTAGAATTAGGGGTGTCGGGTGTCACGAACCGGACACATAGAATTAGGGATCGGGTGTCACGAACCGACACGTAGAATTAGGGGATCGGAGTTGTCACATCCGACACCAGGATATATATGGAGCGGAGAGGAGGGTCACGTACCGACACGAGATAAATAAAAACTAATGAATCCTTAAAAATGGTAGTATACTCAATCTATGAACCTAATTCCAAATGGGTATGGCATGAGGATTGAGTCCTATGGGTGAATTGGGGTGCTTATTAAGGATTATAGAACTGGTTGTGCTCATGTTAGTATTGTAGTTGATTTTATGATTTATTTGCTATATACTGTTTTCTATTTTGAGTGGCCGATGATACCTACTCAGTACTTGTGTTTTGTAGACCCTAGTATGTGTTTCTTTCTTTGTTATTTGTGCGAGTGCAGCAAACGTGCCACCGTCTTCACTCAACCGCAACCTCGCCAGTCTTCATCAAGCAGATTCAGGGTGTGAGCTGAATTGCTTCTAGCTGGACTGGATTTTCCCCGTCATGTCTTGATGCATTGAGATTCCGGCATGGACTAGCGTTTGACTTATTTAGCTTCTTAGATAATCTTAGATAGTAATTTGAGGATAGATGTTCTTGTGTGATGACTTCCGGTTTTTGGAATAATAAGTATTGAGTTTTTATAAGTATTTAATCGATTTCATTAATGAGTTAAGTCTTCCGCATTATATTTGTTTATTTATGGTTGAAACGTTGGGAATTGGATGGGTTGGTTCGCTCAATAGTAGGATAAGTGGGGGTGCCAGTCGGGCGGCCCGTTGTGGGTCGTGACAAACTTGGTATCAGAGTTAGTTGCGTTGGTTCTCATCCACCACAAAGAACAGTGCTAGTAGAGTCTTAAGGAAACGGTAGGGGGGACGCCTTACTTTTCTTTGAGAGGCTCTAAGACTTTAGGAAAAACGCCATTCTTTTTTTTTTCTTCGTGCTATTACTTGGATCCATTGGGATCTAGGTGATACAAATTGTATCTGACATCTTCACTCTATTTCGCGCAGATTGGTTAGCACTAGACGCAACAACGACTGCGCCCAACACCAACATCGGCAAGACAAGAAGCGTCTGAGCCGCCACTGGGGCTGTTTGTGAGGCTCGAAGAGGATGGTAGTGAAAAGAGCGCGGGAAGAGGTCGTGGGAAGACGCCTCTATGGGAAGAGACAGCACCGAGCCTATGTGGTACTAGGGCGGTGAATCCTCCACCAACTGAGGAAGTGTAAGAGAGAGGTGAGGATGAGGATGGGGAGAATGAACAAGTCCAGTATGATGAATTTGCCACCCCAACCTTACCCCAGAGCTGATCAATCAGGTCTTGCTTATCTTAGAGGGTTATCTGATCAGGGCCACGGCGCCTCCAGTGTTTTATGCACCAAACACCTCCGGTTCCGGAGGTAAAACATGCAGCTACTCTGGCTCCCCGCATGGATGCTCATTGGAAATAGGCACGTTTCCTCGTCTGACCACAGGGCCTATCAATGACAAATGATCAGCATGAATTTTAGTAAGTTCTTAAATCTAAACCTACCAGTCTTCAAGGGGTGCTGAATCTGAGGATGCATATGATTTTCTGGTGACTGTCATAGCTATACAAAGATGGGTATAGTAGAAAGGTTTGGTGTTGAGTTTTGTGGAATTATCAAGTTTCAAGGGAACGCCAAAATGTGGTGGGGTCCATGTGAGTGTAACCAACAGAGGCACCCGTATATGACTTGGGCGTCCATTCTCTAGCTTGTTTATGGAGACGACTATATTCCCGGACTTTGAGGGTAGGAAAAGGAGTGAGTTCTTGAGCCTAGAGCAAGGTTAGTGATGTCGGTTGTTTACTGCATATTATGAGGCTAAGTTTCAGCGCATTATCCAGGTATTCCACCCAAATGGGTTCAGTCCACAAGGCGGGTTCGCCGTTGTGAAGGGGTTGAGGTCAGAATTGCGATTTCAGCTACAGGGGTAGCGGGGCTACGGCAAAATCCTTTCAAGAAGTGGGGTTAGACTTCGTGATAGAGGTGGAAGGAGTGAGCCAAATGACTCACCATGGCATCGACATCAAAAAAGGTTTTGAAAGGGCGGGGTTTCATGGTTCTTACTCTAGAGGAAAGGGTTCAGGAGGTTACTCATGTCCGCGACCCAATTCACGTCTTCACTAAAGACTGTAGTTGAGGGGTCCACCTCAGACCGGTCAACATTCTCGGAGGTTGGAGGTTATTCCAAACCCGTCATGCATCACAGGACCTTAGCTAGATCCCAGAGAATGTTATGGATGTGGTGAGACTGGACATATTAGGAGGAATTGTCCAAAATAGAGTTATAGACCCCCAATAGCTCGAGGTAGAGGTGGTCATGGTAGAGGACTTATTCTGGAGGAAAGTGGTGGCGAGGTAATGGTGGTCACCAAAACGGCCGGGGTGAGGGACAAACTGAGCTACTGACAAAAACAAATGGTAGGGCAACGGGCAGGCAGGTGATAGGGCCCATTGTTATGCTTTTCCAGGGGCACGGTTGAAGCTGGTTGCGGGCCTTCGCGCCCACGGTTACTTCTGGTTATGCGGAAGGGGGTGGGGACCTGTGGAGGCGGGGAGCTTATGTTGTCGGTGGGAGGACCGGTGATCCGGTGGGTGACATCAGATGCGGTTATATTAGGGAATATTTTGGTTTGTGAGGTGCATGAACGTCTGTCTATTTGATCCTTGGCTCCACATTTCATATGTATCTTCCTAATTTGCTAATGGGGTCTAGTCTACATTGTGAATTGCGGACAGGCCTATTCGTGTCTTGTTCTACTCCGGCTGCGTGGTGAGTCTGTGATGTGATAGTTTGAAAAGGTGTATAGGTCTGTCTGTGACTTTTGTGCGGAGACATACTCATGTAGATTTGGTTATTTGAAAATGGTTGACTTCGACGTAATTCTGGGTCTGACTTGACTTTCTATGAATTTTGCTTATCTTAGATTTGTAATGCTAAAAACGTAAGTTGGCCAAGCCTGGCGAAGATCACGTTAGATGGGAGGGGTAACTACACTTCCCCCAGTTCGTCTCATCTCCTTGCTTCGTGCTAAGAAAATGGTACGTAAAGGGTGTTTAGCGTTCTTGGCCACACCTCGGGAGTGATCTACCCAAGTACATTCGATTTGCAGTCGGTTCGGGTCGTTCGTAGTTTCTGGATGGGGGGAAG